>OY744481.1:67826170-68224802 GCA_963556165.1 Tipula helvola | reverse complement strand
TGCATTTTTATTTTTATTTTAGCTACCAAAGAAGACATTCATAATAATTTAAGTATACGACTAGATTATTTGTGATTACTTATTTCAAACCCAAAATGGTACGCGTTTGCTAAATTAATTGAGAAGCATTTTAATTCAAGGTAAACAAATGTCCCACTTTTCTTTGTAATTTCATAGTAATAATTCTTACTTATAGGGAAATAGACAACCGGCAAAAAGAAAATTAGAATTCCGTACCTTACTGATGAAAATTAGAAATCCGTTGGGCCCTTTACACTTTCGTGGGAAAAATATTATTCGTGGATCCACTGGGACAAACGCTAATCTTTCATATAAAGTTTGAGAATTTGAAACTTTAAAAGAGTTAAAATTAAAATGAAACGTTTTACCGGGACTGGATCTTTAATATACAATTTATATTGCATTTCATTAAAAAATTGGGCTGCATATCATAAATTAACTTTATTTAATTGATACATAGAAGCATATGTTTGTTTGACGGCATATGCCGTTTTATCCACAAAAAGTGTTTACAAAATTTGGTGAACAATTGGCCAAACGATTTTTAAACGCTCATATTAAATATAATTTTTAAATATAAATAAATTAAAATCGCGCCAACTAAAAGTATCCGTGTCTAATCTCTATACCACAACAATTTTGTGAAAACGTCAAAATGTTTTGTAAACATCTCTGCTGTAAAAAAAGAAAAATTTAAAATTGAGCGTACGTTTTTCTAGCCAACTACAAGAAAATTATATCGAGGTTTTTTTTCGCTAAAATTTGCAGTTCATCTTTTTCAGGTTTTTCCGTTCTTTTTCACCAAAAAAAAGTTGATTGTTGCAGTAAATAGTATGATCCTTCTGATTTTAATAGAAGGAAATCATACCGAAACGCATTTTTTTATCGTACATCTTCCATCTTTTAGAAAAGAACAAAAAGAATGAATGTAAATCAGCTATAACGGAAACAGAACTCAACTACACAAAATTAACTTGACTCAAAAATTTAGGTAAATGTAGAGCGAAAAGGTAAATACAATGCTGAACTTGAGAGAAAATTGTTTATAAACATAGAACCCAATTATCTGAATCATTACGGTCTAATTTAATGGCAAACCTGTCTCAAAAGCTCACATTAAATATTTCATTCTTGGGAATCCACCTAATATACAAATCAATGAGCAATTAACACAGACAACGAAGCACTACGCAGTACTCTTTCTTTCAATGTATGTGGCTAGGTAAAAATGAACGCACCTTCATTACGAAAGTAGAAAATATTATGGCTTACTCCGGGATTTAACATTTTATGTTATGTTATGTTATTTTTGTTTTTTCAAAACAGAGAGGCTAAATAACATAAAATTAATTTTATTGCACTTTAAACGGAGCAAGGTTATTCGAAGGCCGGGTTCGGTTCCATTATATACCCTTTTTACACATAACATAACCATGGAATAGGAAAGGTTTATTAATATTAAAGAATCGAACCGGTTTCAGATACCTAAGTAGTCGATAGTTAGTAGGTTTTAGTTAGTAATATGTATATGTTTATGATAAAATAGTTAGCACAAGACATCACAATTTATAAGCTACATATCCGCTGGATGGTTGAAGTTTCTGGAAAGCTGAGTGCAGTTTCTCCGGTATTTCTGAAAATCTAAATCGAACTAAGTTAAATATTACTAACTATTATTTTAAAACAAACTGAAAAAATTTTAAAAATTCAATAAAATCCTGAAACAAATTATAAATGTACCTCTTATTAGTCCAGCAAATTGAGTTTGTATCTACAATTCCTTCTTCATTTACTACTTCACCTTTCTAGATTTATTTCTGGCAATTAAGAGTTGATTCAGCTATCAATATTTATTGTTTCTTCTTCCTATAAACCACTTGATTACTTTAGGTGTAGATTTAATAAAAGTATCAAAATAGAATGTGAAGTGAATAGACATTCTAACTAAATAATGAATTACTAATCATTATATTGTAGTTTCTGATTGATTCAGAACTGTATCATTTCTGTAGCCTCTTCCTATAGGCTGCTTAAGTAACCCTAATTTAAACTTTATAAAGTTATATAAATGTATTTAATAATACTGACGATTATAGCCAGCTTTTTTAAATACTGCTTATTTGCCCAAACTCGAAAACCAATCTAAATTTAAATTAATATCTATGCAACAATTGGATATAATAATTAGTTATTTCGCAATATTTAGTAATAGCCGGGAGGCCGCTTCCGAACCTTGGTAACTCAGACAATTGTAACAGCTACTGCTTCCCACTCTATGTAAACTCTATGTAAACTACTTGAAAAGTCTTAATCAAGCCAAATAAATTAATTATAATACAATACACAATAGTTACTGCAGATAAAAGTCATATAAGGTAACATAAGAATGTATTGAATATTTGGAACCCAACCGAAAATTATAGGTCTATTTGGTTCATAGATTTATTGATTTGGATACACGGCCAGGCATGCCCAAGTAATCCCGCCTTAAAAGGTGCACAATGTACTACATCAAAATCGAAAGCGAAAGATAAGAACAGAGAAACAGGCACACTCCCATACAACCATCACACTTTACATGCCTATAACCGTATACACCTACACCCACACCAGCATGCACACATAGTTTTTCCCCCGCTGTACTCCACTCCATTTGCAACCACAATGCAATCCACACCAATCCCCTATAACCATTTACACGATGCCATCTCCCACGATGCACCTTGCATTTCACCTTGCATACATTTTTACATTTCACCTTGCATACATTAAACCTTTTCAGTTTTAACTTCCACCTCTCACTTTTACCTTTCTCTTCCCTTTTTACTTTCTTCTTTCTGTTTTCCTCCTTCCCCTTTTTCGTTTCTTTTTTAATTATAGGTGTGGCTTTGAAATGAATTTCCAGGGGGGATAAGCCCCAATCGTGGTATTATATTGTCGCAGTCCCAGAATCCCGGTTTGATGAAGTTACGTTTAGTGATATATCTCCGAAACTACACTAAACACTACATACGATAAAAGCATTCCGAAAAGAGCAGACAAATATATGTTGATCTTTCAAAGAAAGTAAGACCAGTTATTTTGGTAGTTTTGGGGTGTGATGCTGTGGCGGTGATTTGGCTCAATGAATCGCTTAGCGGGAGAAATGAGGCAATTTCAGTTGAGGACAAAAATAGTTAATGAATGAAACATTAACGTTTTCCGATTTTATTCAAGGCTGTTCGTTCATTGAACAAACTGTTTTTGGGATTGTATTAAACTTTATAGTTCAAAAATTGGTTATTTGATTGATGTAAGTGTGAAATTCTGAATCCGAGAAAATTAAAGGTATAGTACTTTATTTATTTGTATCTTAATATCATGAATATAGGGATGCAAAGGAAGTAAAGGTGGCTGAGTTTATTTTATCAAAAATTTTTGTTGTGGTTACTTCTTCTCCGTCGTTCACCTCGATATGGCAGAAGGTTTTCCCATTCAGTGGCGATCCTATTATAATATTGTAAGCCATGTTTAAGCGAGTCATTCCAGGTGAAACATGTCCTGCTTTCTTTGGTCCAGTGTAATTTACTCTGTGTACTTTGGTTCTTTTGGTAATGATTCTACCACGTAATATTTCCTTGAGGCGTTGGGTGCTGGACCATTTTATGCTGAATTAGGCTAGCATTTTTACAAAAAAATATCTTATGCTATCTTTTGGCTACCTAAGGCACTTTCTGTTTCTCAATAAAAATCATCTACTGAGCGACACCGAGTTCGGATGGTATAAGGCCGACTTAGACCTAAGGTCAAATGATTGCCCAAGTATCGCATTAAATCGACGGGGGTACAACTTGTACCAGGTAGGATTACACTAGAGGATGGGATGAAATTTGAATGTGGATTTCTGGTGAGAGTGGTACATTTGTGGCGGTTGACCTCTAAGCCGGCACATCCCAGGGATTCAATTAATTCTTTAAGAACGGTCTCAATAGTTGTGAGGTTGCGATTGATGAGAATGTGATGTCATCGGCATAAGCAATGATGAGCGGCAGCTGCAGATTCTCGCGCTGTTCCAGTTTTAGTTCAGGAAACTGATTAGCAACTATCATGAGAACTTCATTTAGTATGAAGTTAAAAATTATGGGCGAGAGTGAGCCTCTCTGTTTAACCCTCTTGTTTTTCATCAACTTGGACATTGAGCCATTTGATGGCAGTGTGCTCTCAGAAGCATGTCTTGATAATGTGGTTGACCAAGTGATATGGTATGAACTATTGAACGCATTCAGCAACAGAATTCAGGTTTACCGTGTCGAACGCTTTTGCTAAGTATATGGAGATAATATCGACCTGATGTCCGGCCCGTCATTCCTCATCGAGAACGCAACGAATGGTGAATATGTGGTATTCATCAGAAAGGCAGCTTGGGAAGATGATGGTAAAGCTAAATGCTCATCAAGCTTGTCGAGTAGTAACTTGGCGTATAATTGCATTGAAAAATCAAAAATAACTTAACATAAAATGTTAAATTCCGAAATATGGTACTAAAAAGCACTGACTTAAATGAGAAAATAAATTTTCAGAAAACGGCTGAAATATCTTTTTCATTCATAAATTGTCACCCGGTATAATTCATATTATGGTGATCCTACAAATATTTAATAATATTTTCCCGGACAGGACCGGAAATACCACCTAGTAATACATAAAGACATAGTTAGCAATTCAGTCGCTATAATTAGAGGTGAGATGACTGAAAATAATTTTTTCATAATCCTAATATCGAAACTGAAATTGCAAAACTCTTGATAATTTCACTGTACGGTACAGAGTAAAAACTGTCTCGGTAGAGATATAAATCCTTTTACAAATAATTAAATCGATATTTACTACCATTGTCGCCAACTTTGTGTACACACCTTAGACATAAACTTTAGTATTTACTTGTAAAAACAGAAATATAAAAATTATCTAGTGTAATTACTCCCAATCGTTATTGTTATCACATGTGCCGTATATTTTTTTTTTTATAAAATATCTTCGTAATGCGTACACCTAAATTTATTAAATAATGATTCGATTTGTGATTAAATATTTTTTGCTACCAACACGTGTAAGTAATTTGCGATCACGCAATTTTATAAAAAAAAAAATTCTCAATAATTTTCCCCGGCGTACTCTGTATGAGTAACAAAAATAATGCCGTAAGCCCATGTACATATAAGCTCCCGGTAATGGTATAGGTGTACGGTTCAAATAACCAATAAATTATGATTTTCGTAAAAAAGCACACCGAACGAGTATGAAAAGTTTGCAATAAAAAAACATCATTTGTTATTACAGAAAAGCTTTTTAATGATAAACAAAGTACTAAATTTTAACATTTTAGTATTTCCGACATTATATTTACCAAAAAAAAAATTTCCTGTTTGAATATTTTTGTCATCGTCTTCTTATTTTTATAGTTTAGTTGTCTTGTATATTATATGTATTTGGGAAGAAAATGGTACAAGGAAAAAATAAAATCTCAAGATTTTTTTTTGTGTTCCTTCTTATTTTTATTATTATTTATTTATTTTTTGCTTGCTTCTACTGTTATTTATGAGATGTGTTTTCATCAGCGGTAAAATCGGCGTCTAAGAATATTCAATAATTTTATTTTTATTTTTTGTTTTCGTTTTTAGATATTTTTGGTATTTTTTTTTTGTAAAAAAAAATAAAAATTTATTTTGTCTGGAAGATAAAATGTGAAAAGGAATTATTATACAATAAAATATAAGATTGCGGGAAGAAGAACAAAACAAAAAAAAAATTAAATCAAAAATAATTTATTATTTGTTTATTTTATTATATACGTTTTTATAGAAAATCAATAAATTACAATTATGCTCGAAAAGTTTTCTGAAAATTGAAAAACTTTAAGAAATTTTTTTTCTTTTAGTTTTCGATCGTTTCTTATTTTACGGAAGGTTAAACAAAAGCATAATGGAGAAGTTTTGTGTTTCTATTCCGACAACGTTCAGATATCTTGTTGTGTGTTATCTATTTTTAAATTATTATTTTCAAGGATGGTCAGGTTACCTCCTTTTTAAACGATTTATTTTCATTTTCTGAGTTTTAAAGATTTTTTTTTTTTGTTGAGCCAATTCCGGAATAATATAATTTTACATTATAAGATTTTACGAATAAATTTAACGAATATTGTAAATTTATTTGAAAAATAAATAAATATTTCTTATTTTGGTCTGCATTACCTTTACATAAATAATTATATTTAAATTTATATTTTACATTTTATTTTTCTTTCGTTTCAGGTAAGTCGAATTTTCTTTGGTATTCTGTGCGAGCTATTTGCTGGAAAAGATTTCTGATAAGTATTTTTGAGTATAAACAATATTAATACAATTATAAACATTTTAACATTTTTCGACGTTTACCGAATACACTTTTGGCCTTATGAATTAATTATTGAATGTTGGCGGAAGAATCCAAGAATTTTTGATATTTTATGAAAATTGATTTGTAGCCGATTTGATAATTTATTGAAATTAACTAAATTCCAGCGGTAAATAGCATGTTGGAAATTGGATATTTTCATTCAGCGGCTCTAATCGCCCGACATGATAAAGGCACTCGCACACATAAACCTTTTGTAGTATGAGCTGTAAATTCCTATTTTATTAAACTAATCCTATTTCTAAATTGCAACTCAAATATTATCATCTAATGGTTACTTTTTTAATAAGAGAGCAGAGAGTCGGTTGCTTATAGTAACCTAAAAACATGTTTATAAAAATTTTAATTGTTTACCATCTGATCAAATTTGACTATTTAAATCGCGCGCATAAACCGAGTCGGTAAAATTTGTTTTCTATGTTGGTACAATCTTTATTGACATTCTTGTGACGTTTGACCAGAATACGTCCATGAGTGTGAGTTTGGCAGCCATTTGTTTACAAAGCGGAAAGTTTGTCTGGTGATTTTTACTATGGGAAAAAAATTGAACAACGAGTTTGCTTGAAATTTTGTGTTTCCGGTGGAATTACAGGTACGAAATCATTGAAAATGTTGCAGAAGTGTTTTGGTATCCATCTATTCTATCGAGAAAGTTGAGTGGCATAAAGCATTCAGTGAGAGTTGTGACTTCGTAGAAAACTTGCCGCATGCGAGTCGTCCATCCACCTCTGTTAACGACGATAACATCGAAAAAGTGATAAAAAATTGTGCTCGAAAATTGTGGTGTTGGCTTTAGGGAGATATCAGAGGCTCTCAACAGCTCGTATGGATCAACTCAACACATTTTGGTTGATGTTTTAGGTATAAAACGCGTTGCCGCTTGATTCCAGATTGTGAAAGACGAATTGTCTGTGCTCTTCATATTAGCAATATACAAGACTTAAAACTTGGTTCTTCTTGTTTGTAGGGCTATTTCTTTGTTAGATTGTTTAAACTCAGAGAATAATCGGAAATTTTAAAAACATTTTACACTTACCATGGATTGTAGAATAAAGATTCAGCTTAGATGCCCCAGAACTAATTCGTTTGCCGTTTAAGCGTGATGCACAATCAAGGACAATTTAGATTTATGAAATAGTCGAAATATCATATTAAAAAATCAATAGACAGAAAAATGTCATCCTGTAATAAATAATGCATGAAATTCGAAAAACAAACCGTAATATAGGCTTTCCAGGTTGTATTTTACACGAAATTTTGATATGAAATCTGTAGCTGCGGAAAACCGTTCAATTTAAAGTTTTTGGTGCGAATTACTTCGTTCGCCCACCTCCCATTTTATTTTACTCGAGAATTCAAATATTTTTCTATTTTAATACCCGCGTACCCGACTACTACTAAAATAGTTAAATATGTTTAAACCTGTTGAAATATGACGGTTTCGATATTTTTTTATGGGGCAATATCGTTGTTCAATATCACTTCCATGAACAATGTAATTCAATTTCTGTTTCCGTAAGAAAATTGAATGCGTTTTTAAATGATTTAGTGCCCGTCGTGTTAACGCGCCTGGGCTAGATTCTAATCAAGTCACAAATGAGATTTTTTTATGACTTAATATTAAAATATTCTACATTATGTCACTAAAGAGCAATCGTATCAGTTTGATTTAATAGATTAACTGTTTTTATTAATAATTATAATTGTCACTAAAAGTTGTAATTTGATAGAAACTAGCCCTGCTTCGGAATCTCTGAATTAATAAGCTATTCATTTTGATTCCTTTTTGAAGTGAATACATCTTTAGCGGCAGGAGTAGGTAAAAAATTATATAGAAATCATGTTACGGAAACAAAAGTGCCGAACAAATAATATTGCATGTATGTGTGAATATCGACAAAAACCAAAAATAAATAAAACGTAAAATCAATCAAAACCAACACAAATGTCTTATACAAGCCATATTATTGCCATACAAACGCAAAATAAAACCTACTATTTCTGTAAGTATTAGCGTCATAATACAGTATAATCTTTACATACTTTGATTTTAAATTTTAGTTTGTATCACAAACAGTATAAAATATCATTAACACTTACAGAAAATAGTAGGTTTTGGATTTAATAATATGCGTGCGTCAAGGAAATAATATGGCTTGTATAAGACATTTGTGTTGGTTTTGAATCAATGCAAAATTTACGCATACACATGCAATATACAACTTCATCCGGCATTTCATAAAACATCGTGAGCCGATTACAAAAAAAAATTAAATAACCACCTACTTTAATTTATTTTGTAGTGAAAATATCTACTACATATGGCGGAAACAGCAAGTGTTTTTGAAAATGAAAATTACATACGTGCAAAAGGACCACAAATTATGCTCAAAAAAATTAAATGGAAATAGCGAGCTGTGAAAAATGCACATATACATTGATACATAATAAAATAATAATTTTAAAATTGTTTATTCGGAATTGCGGAGCCCGGAGATTTATGCTCTAAAAATAAGCAAAATATGTAAGCGAATATACATTTAAAACACCATGAAATATGCAGCACTACAAATTGTAAATTATGAAACAAAAATTATAAATTTTATAATTATGATAAATTCTATAATAAACTTTTTTGAAAAAGAACTGTACTTGTTCTTAAAATTCCACAATTTTTTCTTGAATTCTAAAAATGGAAATTAATGAATTCGAATAAATTTACAAATTTTATAAACTATAAATAGAATAAATACTTAGATTTCTACAAATTATGTAAATTCAATAAATCCGATTAATTATAGTAATTCGAGTAATTCTAATATCTCTATAAGTTCTACAAATGCAATAAATGCTTAAAATTTTTTAAATTTTATTAATTTGATTAATTCTATAAACTGTTTAATTTTTTAATTTCAATAAAAATTTTAAAATTTAAATTATTTTTCTTTCAATTCTATAAGTTCCAATAATTCGATAAAATCCATCAATTCTATAACTCCTTTAAATTCTGTAAATGGTATAAAGTCTTAAAATTCAGAAAGATCTTTAAATTCTGCAAACCTTGTAAATTCTGTAAATCTTACAAACTCTGTAAATGCGGTATATTCTATAAATTTAAAAAAAAAAAAAAACGGAGAACTTCAATAAATTTTGTAAATTCTACAAATTTTATAATTTCGAGTGAGCACTATAAAAATTTATAAATTTTATAAATTTTATATGTTCTATAAATTTTTAATTCTATAAATTCTACAAATTTTGTAGATTTGAAGTTTTGTAAATTCTTTAAATTCTGCATACTCACATTTAACTGATTTTAAAATTTTAAATATTGGTTGACCATTTTTAATTCTATTAACTCCAAAATTTTTATAAATTTTATTTATCCTAGAAATTGTATAAATCGCAAAAATTTTGTATAAACTCTATAAAGTCAAAAATCCAGGAAGTTTTTGAAGTTTAAAAATCCTGTAAATTCTGTAAATCTTACAAACCCTGTGAATACGATATATTCTCTAAATTTTAAAAAATCAACATTACAATTTCTTGAAATTTTGAGTTTATAAACTCTTTAAATTTATAAATTATATAAAATTTTATAAATTCCACAAATTTTTTATAAATTCTATAAAATCGAGAAATATTGTAGGTTTTTAAAATTCTGCAAATTCTATAAATCTTACAAACCCATTAAATCTTCTAAGCTCTGTTAATTATTCTATAAAAAATAAAAAAATCAATAAATTCAATAAATTTCATAATTTCTACAAATTTTATAATTTCTATTAAGCCTATGTTTAAACAATAGAAATTTATAATTTTATGAATTTTATAAGTCCTATAAATTTTATAAATTCTGTTAATTTATATTTGAAATTCTACTACTTCAACAAATTCTACAAATTTTAGGTTTTGTAATTTCTGTGAAATTCTAAAAATTCGTATTTGACTTATTTTAAAAATTGCATGATTCCTTCAAATTCTATGAAAAGCATAATTTTTAAAAATTTTTATATATTCCCTAAGTTGTATAAATCGCACAAATTGTGTATAAGTACTAAAAATCCTGCAAAATGAATTTGAATTCAATAAATTTGCTAAATTCTATAAATTACACAGATTCTTTATAAATTCTATTATGTCTAAAAATTTAGTAAAATAAATGTCAATTATATAAATCTTACAAATCCTGTAAATTCGATATATTCTCTAAATTTTTTAAAGTCGATAAATTCTACAAATTTTAAAAATTCTACTAATTCTGTGAATTTTGTAATTTCTACTGAGTCTATAAACCCTTTAAATTTATAAATTTTCTGAATTTTATAAATTCTACTAATTCTCTAATTTCTTTAAATTTTCTATATTCGTTCTATAGAAGAGTTCGAGTTCCTATAAATGGTTTTAATTCTGTAAGTTCTATCAATTCTACAAACACAAATTTGACTTATTTTGAAATTCCATGATTCCTTTAAATTCTATAAACTCTATAAATTTTACAAATTTTATAAATTCTACAAATTATATAAATGCCACAAATTCCCTATAAATTCTGTTACAAATCCTTTAAATTTTTTAAATTTTAATAAGTTTATAGCCCAATAATTTCTATAAACGTTATAAATTTCAATTCTATCAATTCTATAAATCCTAAAAATTCTACAAATTCTAAATAAATTTTATGGATTTTATAAATTCTTTAATTTTTGTAGATTCCATGAGTTCTATAAATTGTTTCAACTCAGTCTGTTCTATAAATTCTACAAACTCAAATATGACTTATTCTTAAAATGCTATAATTTGTATTAATTTCATAAATTCTTTGAATACTAGAAATTTTGTAAATTCAATAAATTCTACAGTTTCCGTAACTTCTATTTTTTTTTTTTAATTCTGCACATGTTTAATTTATCTTAATCAGAAAAACATTGATTTTTGCGGCTGTATACGACAGGACAAGAAAGTATTATGTATTATGATTGTGGTGCCATCGATTAAGAAAGCTTTATATTTCGAAAAGCGTCTTTCCACCTTTACAGATATGAAAATCAAATAAATAATTTTTTTTTAATTTTTCAACGTTTATAAATAATTCGGTAAAAAAACGCGAAATTTTGCGTAAAAACATCGAAAAATGTTAAAATATGCACACAAATAATAAACACTAGAATATATACAAATATATGGATTTATGGGGGGTTTCGCGCTACTGTCTTTCCAATTGCAATGATCTTACGGTCAATATTGCGCCCAAATAGAACCGCTCTATTTAATTTATTTTAAACTTTTGATCAGTACTATGGAATCTTGAACAAAATTAATTCAGATTAACAAGATTATGAGTAATGGTATCCTTTAAAGCGTACATGGCAGGTTTAGGTGATTAACTTAACAGAACTGTACTTTGCTCTTGATCAACTAACATCAGTAAGGTTCGTCCTACAAATTCAAAATAGAATAACTTATTAACTTTTAGAACCAAAAATGTAACTTAGTTTAAATACTGAGCAAACAGCAGCCGTCTTTATGTAGGGGTTTCTCAGTGTAGTTTGCAAAATTACCGGATTTTGGTATTACCGGTAATTCGGTAAATGTTTCTTAAAATCCCGATTAACCGGGTTATTAATAAACATTCATTTAATAAAAATAAAATATAAAATCCAACTTTTTCAGTTTTCTTAAGTGCCTAAATATTCTTTTGGCTATTAAAATAGGCTCTTAAACACACATTGTATCCATGCTGTCGTCATTTAAATTTGATCTGAATTTCGTACAGCTTATACCAGCCGCTGAAAAAGCATGCTCCGATTCGACACTAGTCGGTTAGAATTTGGGTATAAATGCCATGTTTAAATATTTACCTTTAATCCTCTGTTCTTGAAAGAAGTCCATCTCTCTTTTTATTACAGACACTAACACTCCAGGAATATTTGGAGTATATGTTTCTAAAAAAGATTTGTTAATTTTATCATCAATTGTTCGCTGGAGCTTTTCCTTCATTGACGTCTTAAATAACTACTAAAATTAAAATATTTCAATTTTACCGAATTGCCGATGAAAAAAAAAATTACCGGCATTTCGGAATAGCCTTTCTGAGCAATTTACCGGAAAACCGATTTACCGGTAATGCAAACACTATTTCTCCGCCTCGTCGAAATGGCTTGAATGAATCAACAGATATTTGAGCCGTTTATTTTGAAAGTGGCCTAAGTCCATTTTTCAAAAAAATTAAGTTAATGGTAACAATAGATAAATAACAGTATAATCTTTCTAACGGTAAATAATTTATTGTCAAAACAAAAAAAAATTAATCTCTAACACCTGTGCAAAGAACAAGAAAATTCAAAATTCCATATGTTTTTTCATTTATTGTTTTGTATTCTTCCATTATCTCGTTTCAACAAAATATGGACTTAAGCCACTTTCAAAATAAACGGCTCATTTATACTTAAAAGTTTTCACATAAGTCTTTTGGGAGTTAAGGATGAACTCCCTCATTGTTTTTTTCTTTACCTTTTACAAATAATGATTCTTTGCAAATGATTTTATACTGATAATTATTTTACTAAGTTTTTTCCGATATTTCTTTGGAATCATACGACTCGTGAAATAAGTCTGCGGAAATTAATTCCGCCGAAATTAGGTTATTTTTAATTATGAATTAATTCCGCGATATCAATTTTTTAAAAAAAATCTGAATTACATCCGCGCGAATTTAATTCATATTTTTGCGGGGGATAAATTCATTTTTAATTATTAAACCAATTAAGTTACGTTTATTTCAATCTACATATTGTGAAAGTACAAGTTTTTTAGTACTTTTTCATGAAGGTGTAAATTATGTGTACCTTTAATTCAAGATATTAAATTTATCACAATCTTTTAAAATCTAATAAGCGTTTTAGTACTTTTTCGAGAAGGTATAATATGTACCATATATGAGTGATGTTAAATTTCTTTCACTTTCAATGGCATTATTTGTATTTTCACCTTCAAATTTTTGTGAAATAATACATATTATCGGCGGAGTTAAATTCATCTAGAAATTAATTTATTTCGCCAATAAATTTGTGACATTTAACTTTTAAAACTGAATTAAGTCCGTGCGAAATTATTTCATTTTAAAAATTTAGATGTCGCGAATTTAACTAATTCTGTTATAAATCGGATTAATTTCGCCATAGAAAGGTTTGCCCCGAATTTTCGAAAGTCGCAGACGAGTAGTTTTTAAAAGTTTTTTTAATGACCTTAATAATTACTGTAATTAATTCGTTGAGGCAAGAAAAGCTAGTCTTCGCCGTTGTTCCCTTCCATGAAATGGCGAGAAAAACGTTATCTGTAGCTATCTCTTGTAGGATCTTTCTTAAAGATGATTTTTCATCGGAGAGATGAAAAAAAGATAGCTGCTTTATCTGAAAAAGATAGAAAAGCAATTTTAGCTAAAGAAAATATACATAGTACATAATTATAACTAATATAGTAATCTATCACAAATCACTTATAATAGATTGCGCCTTCGTGGATTTCGTTTTCGTAGTTTACTGCGCATTACGTCAACTGAGAGTTGCTAGTAAGAAATTGCAAAGGAAATGTATGAAAAATAAGCAATTTGTCTAATAAATGCCTAATATATGGATGTATTATGGTTGAATATGGTTGTATTATGGTTGAATATTTCTTTCCTCTTAGGAAATAGTATCCATGCTTTTAACAATCTCTTATTTGTTGGAAAAGAATGAACACTATATGGACAATTATTTATATTGTTATTACAACAAGTAAATAGGCCACCACATTATTTATTTAATTTAATTTAATTTTTGGATATTGTGAAACAAAACTGGTCACTCTCATTTGACGTCATTATTTTATGCCGTTTATTTTATGATCCAAATAGACAAAGTGCGCAAGGCGTAATCTATTATAAGTGATTTGTGGTAATCTACCAATTTATTTGCAAATGATGATTCCTTGCATCGATTATTTAATTCTACAAAATCTTTGGTGCTCGATATAGGTAAGCTTATATCATTTTCATTACGCAGCATCAGTATCGCTTAACGTATTAATTTTCTTCATACCTAGAGATAGCATGGCTTTGATGTCCTTGTTGTCCCATTTTAATATTTGAACTTCTGAAACGTTTGAAACTATGATAATTTTTCTTTAATATTAAAATGTTATAAACACCTCCTTTTAAAATTTGCTTGCAGCATCCACATTCTTCCGATCGTTTCTTTAA
This sequence comes from Tipula helvola, assembly GCA_963556165.1. NCBI lineage: Eukaryota > Metazoa > Arthropoda > Insecta > Diptera > Tipulidae > Tipula > Tipula helvola. The sequence goes on along the minus strand of OY744481.1, from coordinate 68,210,107 downwards.
GTGGAATGCACTTTTCGTAGAGCATTTTGAAAGAGGAGATATTTTCTCGTTTGGATCGTTTAAATATGACGTGGAAGCGGTTATCTGGGTCGATGTAATGGGAACCCTCATTCCAGGGAGCACTTTGCGGAATGTAGCGATATTAACTTCTGAGTCAAATTCTGGCTCACACTGCGTCTCATTAAACTCTTCGCTGTTCGGTAATTGGCTATCTGCAAAAAATTCAAAATTACAAATCATATTAGGAATAGAAGTAAAACACTATTTTAGAGAGTGAAAGAGAGAATTAAAAGTAAACCAAAAAAGTGATGCTTAATGTTTGAGGAAGATTGTACTATCGAATGATAACCAACATGCTCGAACTATAGATTCACAAACTAAATTCCCGTCTGTGGTCTGTACGTACTTACTAATCACGTACAAATGAAATTTATTTTCAGTTTTTGTTTACTTTATTATTTTTCGTCAACAAATCCAGGCTAAATGATTATTTTTTATTAGTGTAGCACTGTCAGGAAGTACGGATGGGCGTTTAGTTTGCGAGCCACACATACAGTTAATCAAAATAAAAATATCACAATAGTAGCTGCATTTCTTAACCGTAGTGAATCGGATTAAAACAAAATTTTTTCTTAAAGCAACAAAATGTAAACTAATTTTTAGCTGTTTCCATTTCTTCATCATTTCAAAAAGCCTGATTTGATCCGGTCCACAGAAATAGCCAATAGGTACAGCAGTTATTATTGATATTTTGTAGTAAATGAAAAAAAAGGTGATTCTTAAAATAAAAAAAATAGTTTACACTCATTTTAAGTATAAACATCATAATATGGATTCTTCATTTGTATTTAGAAAGTATTAAAGCATAAAAACTGGCGCCAAATAATTTAAAATGTATAGCATTAGCATAAAAATAAAAGCAAAATTACCAAAATGATTATTGAAATCACGGGTTCCAAGAATACTTTTATTCAAATTTTGAAATGACTCTTCCTCAGTATTTGAAAAATATTGGGCGCTATTTTCCCTTTTTAGAGCATCTTTGTAAATTGCTGTAAAGAAAAGTAAGTGTGATCTGTTTTATTATATTAAATAATATTTTTTTTTTTATATAGCTTATTTTTTATAAAATAAAAATAAGCTATATGTGTTTAGCTAGTTATGTTGTTATGTGATTATCTAGTTAATGTAGTTTCCTAATTACCAACCTATGTCTTTGAAGAGAATTCTGCAAGGAAACGAAGCCCAATCCTTATCTTCTTTAAGCTTTATTGCATTAATTAATTGTGCTTCTTTCAAATGTTGTGGCCAAAAAAGAACATTATATCACTCACCCAATTATCTGGAACAGCTGAAGCCATTTTTTTACCTTTCTCGACCAGCAGCCCGAATAAACTTTAGTACGAATTCTTTACATTTATCTGTTATTTAGAGTGACAAAGGATACAAGTACGGAAATTTTGATGAAACTATATACATATTACAGTTTGCATAATATCTTAAATAAGTGCTGGTTTTACCTGAAAATAACAATTATTAGTTATCTTTCAGTTGACAATAACGGAAGATAAATGTTCTCGTCGTTTATATGAATGCAAAATAATTTGCTGCGTACCTCGTCTATACTCCAATATTGTTCGTTTTATAAATTTCCAGCTGATTTATAAATACCAATATATGAAGAGAAAATGGGAAGATTGAAGAATGGCTCACTAATTCTAATCTTTTTCCCGTAAACGTAAATATTATTGTCTATTAACTTGCAGTGAAGAAACTTGAATATTTCATTTTTTTGAATTTGTAAACCATTCGTTTTTTGTTCCGGAATTTAGCCTAAATTCAGGGAAACAAATTTCTTTGTATACGTCTCCAATTTTGTTTTTAAAATAGGAACCATTTTTGTTTTATCATCTTTTATTGGAAGTGGGGAGTTTTGGTGTTCATAAATACGATTATGAATTTGTTCAAGAGGTGTATTACCTTTTCGTTTCATTCCCTTTATAAAAGACATATTATTCTCGAAGGGGAAAGCACTAAATTCGTTTAATCTTCCATAATTTTTAACATATTTACATAAATGAACGTACGTTTTATCTTTATGTAGTGAGCAGCTCTCTAAAATTCTGATAGCAACATGTAACATTAAAAAATGTTTATAGAGGTGCTCAGGTACAACATCCTTAATACAAACTAGTCCGATGTAAAGTAAAAATGTACGAAACTCAACTGCTTTCCACCTTTTGACCTCATGCAAAGTTCTGATATTTCTACCAAATTCTCTCGGTCTATACTTTTCACATATCAGCAGATTATTATTAATTTGGTTCACAGCTTGCGAAGGTAATCTAAATTTTAATGAATCACCATTAAGCCAGTTTAGAATAATTTTCTTCGTAACCCCGAGGCACACAAGGTGCATGTAATCAAGCGGAAATTGACCAACCAAAATATAATTTTTTATGGTGGTCTTCTTGCAACTTGTTGCGGAAAGACGTGTTTGTTCTGAGACTAGCATTAGTTTCCAAATTTTTTTGTGCAATTTCCCTTCTTATATACAATCACCACATCCAAAGTAACCACTATGCCCTTTTGTTCCTTTAATAAAGCTTCGCGCTGGAGTATCGCAAATAAAAGTACCAATATGAAGTGTAATTTTCTTATTATTCACGTTTAAACCATCTTTGATCAAGCTAATCAGCTCGTCAACTAAATTTCTTAAAAAAATATCGCAATTATTTGGTTTCTCATGTCCATGGTAAACCCCTATGACAAATGGAGGAAATTTATATTTGTCGTTTCTCAGTAATCCTTGAATTGGCCAAAAAGAGGTGTTTGTACTTTTACTTATTGGGAGGCCGTCAACATTAATATCTAAATATATTTTTGAGGTAAACATAATGTGTGATGTATCCAAATTTTAAAAATGCCACTCGACATGAATTTTCACTCCAAAATGGGAATAGAAACCATTGCCAACTGATATCTTTTGAATAGTGCATCCTTAGAAAAGTTATAGATGGTATGCTTACGTAAAATTTTTGTTAGTTCATTCAATGCCTTTAAAGTTATATAACATTCGCAAGCCCATTTTCGTAAATCTTCCTCAAAAGATAAATTGTATGAATCTGATAGTGAAGACAATTTTGAGTCTAATGAGAATGTTGGGGATCCTGGTTGTAATAATACGATCCCTTCTCCTAATTTTCTTGTAATTCATAGAAGGTATCAGTTGCAGGCCCTTGATGCATGAGCGAATCTGCATCGTCACCATGATATCGCCTTCTAAACGTGTTTTTAGAACAGCCACATATATTTTTAAACTCCGATATAATTTAATAAAATAAATGGTGAAAGATATCGTTACTTATAATTTTGTAATGACGAGATATCTTTCATTTAAGTATAGAAGAAAAATAAAAAGCACTTGTAAATAAAACTCACTGTACTTTCATTAACTTTATATTTTATAAGTTTAAATTTATTATTATAAATTTCAGAACTATTTATTTATTTTATATTTATTATAATTTTATAATTTTACACAATTTGAATAATATATTAATATATTTTTGCTGAAGCGCACGAAGAACTGAACTCAACAGCTTTTTAAAATTTTTATTTTTTAGATAAAATACATAATATAAAATACATAGGAATTGTCATTAAATCATAAAGTTGTACATATTCAGGTTAATATATAAGGAATTTATATTTATATTTTTTATTATCTTAAAGTACATAACAATTTCATTGACTAATATTATTATAAATATAATACTTATGGGCTACACACCGTACTGACTTCATAATGATCGGTGCGTTAACATACCCGCGCCCTTGAAATAACTAATTCAACATAATACTCCTAATTATAAATTTGTAATGATTTTATATAATGCAAATTCAATTTTATGTAATAATTAAGAAGTATAATAATAAATGAGAAGTATACATAATTGGTAAAGGTTTATATAATACAAATTCAAATTAAACCAGTATACCATCACTTAAAGAAATCATATTAGTTGTTCACAATAATATAAAATTCATAATTAAACCAAACCAAAATATTTTCAAAATAAAATTAAACAATGTACATTTACCAAATTGAATGTCAATAAAGAAACAAAAAAAAAACAAATAAAATCTAAGCATTGTCATTTTCAATTTCAACTGGCAGAACACTGATTTTAGTAATTGATCTTTTAAAAATAGATTTTCCCGTTTTGACTGTGACGACGCGTATTCGATTATCAGAAGCTGGATGTGTATTTATTATTCTGCCCAAGATCCAATTTATAGGTGGAATATTGTCTTCATGCACAAGAACCAACGAACCTATTTTGTAGATATTATTTGGGGATTTTTGCCACTTATAACGTTTTTGAAGTTCAGTTAGGTATTCACCGTGCCAACGTTTCCAAAACTCTTGGAACATTGCTTGTATTATTTGATATCTAGACAATCTATTAATGTTCAAATCTAGCATTGATGACAACCAATTAAAAAATGACCAGGAGAGAGAGCTGTAAAATCTGTAGGATCATTAGAAATTGCGCTTAGTGGCCTTGAGTTGAGGCAAGCTTCAATCTGGCAAACTAATGTGTAATAATCCTCAAGTGTCATTGAACGTAACCCTCTTCCTCGTTTCATGTGCCATTTAGCGATTTGTATACCGGATTCCCATAAACCACCAAAATGGGGAGATCGTGGTGGTATGGTAAGCCACTCGATTTGGTTACTCGCACAAAACCTTTTTGTTTCATTCTGGAAAGTCTCTGATAGAAATAAGTTTCTCAATTCCTTTAATTCAGTGCGGCATCCAATAAAGTTTGTAGCGTTATCCGAGTATAATTTAGTACAGCAACCACGTCTCGCTATAAATCGACGAAGGAAAGACAGAAATGATTGTGAAGATAGATCCATAACGATTTCTAGGTGAATGGCCTTTACTGCAAAGCAAATAAATAAACAAATATATATTTTAGTTTTAGTTTTTGATCTTATATTTGGTTTTGCGAAGGACGGACCACAGAAATCGATGCCAACTACAGAAAATGGTCTTGATTGCGTCACGCGATCAATTGGTAAGTCACCCATTTTCTGATGCGTAAATTTTGGTTTGTTTCTGAAACAATGAATACACCGATTTATAACCTGTCTGCATAAATTTCGACCTCTTATAATCCAATAGTTAGATCTCAAATCATACAAGAGCGTTTGAGCGCCACAATGGAGAAGCCGTATGTATTCAGATCGAACCAATAGTGTTAAAAATATATGCTTATCCGGTAGTAATAATGGAAATTTATTAGAGTAGCTCAATTTCGAATTTCGAAGACGTCCACCAACACGAAGAATTCCCATTTCGTCCAGGAATGGATTTAATAATTTTAAATTGCTCGAATTTGAAACACATTCATATTTCTTCAGGTGTTGGATGTCATTATGATATTCATTTTGTTGAACAATTTTTACAAGAGTGATTTTCGCAGTATTTAGTTCAGTAGCTGTGAGCTCACCAGTAATTTTCAATCGCCTTTTAGGTTTTATATTATTGATGTATCTTAAAATATAAGCAGTCACTCGAAGAAGCTTAGTAAACGATGCATATCGATCAAATATGTTCCAAGGTGGCGTCACAGCATTGCAAACTGATATTGAGACATTTTTCCGAAGATCCATATTTAATAAATCTGGGCTAATTGTTGGATTATGATTTGTCGGCCAATGAGATTGATCCTTAAAAAGAAATGAAGGACCAGACCACCACAGACTCTGTTTCAAAAATTCATCTGGCATTAAGCCTCTTGAGACAAAGTCAGCTGAATTTTGTGATGTCGGTACGTGACACCAGCTATGTAATAATGAAAGTTCTTGTATTTGCGTGATTCTGTTGGCTACAAACGAAGAAAATTTAGCAGGTTCAGATTTTATTCTAAGTAGAGTTATCTCAGAATCTGACCAAAGATAAATGTGGTTAAACTTCATTTTTAGACTTTCAATTACCTTAGACAACGTTTGTGCCAAGAGCAAAGCGGCACATAGCTCTAATCGGGGTATAGTTTGCCTCTTAGGCGGCGCAACCCTAGATTTTGAGCATATTAATCTCGTATGATGCTTGTTTTGTTGATCCGTGATTCGTAGATACAAAACACAACCGAAACCTTTCTCGGAAGCATCTGAGAAACCATGTATCTGTATTGCTTCTAACTTTGGTACTAAAATACATCGTGGGACAGTAATTCGATTGAGTGTTATTAACTGTCCTTTGAACTCTATCCAATCATCACGTACTTGATGTGTAATGATGTCATCCCAGTCTACATTGTGAAGCGTCCAAATGGTTTGCATTATTATTTTCGCAGTTAATATCATTGGGGAGCACAACCCTAACGGATCAAATAATTGGCAAATCTCTGATAATATATTTCGCTTGGTACAAATTGATTCTAAAGAGAACTTAGAAAAATTCATTTCGAACTCATCACGCACAGTATCCCAAGAGAGGCCAAGCACTAATGATATGTTCGACGATGATTCGGAAGGGAACGAAAGAATTGGTACATTTGAAGAAAACTTCCGTAGTTGAAATCCACCCCTTTCTAGTAGCTCTAGTAACTCAGCTTTTATATGCTCTGCATCATGAATTGTATCAGAGCCCGTCAGAACGTCATCCACATAAAAATCATTCGTCAAAATTTTCGAAGCTATTGGGAAAGAATTAATTTCATCTAAAGCTAATTGAATTAATGTGCGTGTCGCTAGAAATGGAGCACTTGTTGTTCCATAAGTCACCGTAGCTAGTTTATAACAATTAACGTTGCCCAATGGATGACCTCTCCACCATATACGTTGCAAATCCTGTTGATCCTCAGCAATCATGACTTGCCTATACATTTTGGCGATGTCAGCGGTAAAAGCAGCGATATGCTTTCTAAATCTTAAAACAATAGACAATAAACTGTGTTGTACAGTAGGACCTTTAAACAGGCAATCATTAAGCGATAATTTGGACGATGAGTTTGAGGATCCATTAAATACAACTCGTAATTGGGTTGTTGTACTACTAGCTTTAATAACGAAGTGGTGAGGTAAATAAAATGCCTTATTATATACGCTAGTAATAATATCAGGATTCTTAATTAATGTCATATGCCCTAGAGATATGTATTCGCTCATGAATTCTCGATATTGACGATAAATTTCTGGTTGACGAGCTAACCTCTTTTCAAGGGCATAAAACTGACGAAGTGACGAAGCATTCGAAGACCCTAAATAATTTATATTTTCATTGACAGGCAGAGAAACCGAATATCGACCAGAAGGTAAACGTTTATAATTCTTCGCATAGTGATCTTCGCAATATTTCTCATCTAAAGAGTAATGATTGTTCATTGATAATGTTTTCAATTCCCAGAATCGTTTAATATCATTATGTAATATTTCATTCAGGCATATTGTTGTTGAAATGTGATCTTCAACAGGATTGGGTGCAATTACACGACCACTAATGACGTACCCGAATACACTAGGATAAAATGATGGAAGGTTTTCCAAAACTGTAATAGCATGACCGTTAAATAATTGATGGTAGAATCACCAAAAAATCCAACTTTACCGAAAAGTCAGATACTCTTGAAGAGATTGTCAAGGAAACCTTTGTATGAATGGTAATTTCCTTTCCACCGATACCTGAGATAATTTTCTTAATCGACTGCCTTTTGAGTTTCATTAGATTGACTATATTTTCAGTTACAAAATTCAAGTGTGACCCGCTATCTAACAGTACTCTACATAACAAATTAATATTATTTTCTGATGTCACGTTAACTAATGCAGTTCCAATCAGAATCTGTTGTACATGTTTTTCGCCCGATGGTCCTAACTTATGTTTGACGTTGTACTTTGAAATACTGGCAGTATGAACACTATCTAACTGAGGAGAATTATCTGGCATTATTAATTCACTATTTGATATATTTGCAGTGAGAGATTTAGTCATCGGAATGGTCTTGCGGCTCTGAAATGTTGAAGTTGCCTCAAAAGCATTTTTATTCTCAAAGTGAAGCAGCTTATGATGTTTTAGTGAGCATAGTTGACACGGAGGTTTATCACATTCACTAGCTTTATGTTTGCCAATTAGGCAGTTCGTGCACAGTTGGTTTCTCTTGATGAATTGAAATCTCATTTGTGGAGTGATTTTTACGTCAGAAAATTCTGGACAATTAAATATTAAATGTGTTGCATTACAATAATGGCACTTACAACTATTTGCTACTAATGAAGTAGACTTTCCTTTATAAAAATTAAATCCTTTGCTATTTGCTCCATGGGTTTCTTTATAAGCGTTGCCTTTTTTGGTATTTGTTCCTTGGTTTAGAATAGTTGAGCTGCTAATTGCATCTAAAATTCGAACACGATCTCGTAAAATGATTATAAATTTATCAAACTTTAATAATTTATTTGACTCAGTATTTTTAATGACGTGTATTTTCGAAGCTTTATCTAACCATTCTGTCAAATGATGCATTAACATTAAGTCCCATGACTCAACGTTAATAAGCAGTGACTTTAGTGTATTATAATTTTTAACTGACGCATCAATGAAGGATTGAAGTGATGTTGAAGAGTTTTCCAGTGGGCGTTTGATATCATATAGCGCCTTCATGTGAATCCGTTGAATTGAGATCGAATTATCGTATCGATCACACAGTGTTGTCCATGCAACTTTGTAATTATCAGCGGTCACAGGAAGACTTTCAATAAGACTATATGCTTTGCCCGAACGAATATGGGATATCAAGTAAACAAATTTTACTGTTGAATCAATGTTAGTTTTGTTATGAATTAAATCTCGAAAAACATCTCGAAATGCCAACCAATCGCTATCCGACCCACTAAATGTTGGAAGTTTCAATTCCGGAAGTTTAATTGACATTGATGGAATGCTTTGTTCGAGTATAGTACTATTAGCTGATGATTCGAAGTTAATCGCTTCCTTTTGTTCATTTTTTTTTTTATTTCGTGAAGCTTATTCAATAATGAGCTCTCAACCAATTCATAGTCGTCTTCGAACGACTCACGATCCGTTGACGCACCCTCGTCTAATATTTCTAATTTCAGTTGAACTTGGTGATATTTGTCGTATGTCAATTGTAAACGACGGATATTAGATTCGATTGATCCTAACGTGGTAAGGGACGACAGTTTATTTCGGAATTGCGTAAGCTGACCCTTAAAAGCGCTTCGCTGCCGTTTTAAAGAATCTAAAGTTTTTGACTTGGAAACTGTATCACTCTCAGAATCAGACATATTTGGTTTTAATTAATAATATACACACACCCACACGATTTAAAACACGATTTATAATTGAAGATCAATGTTTTGCCGGAAGAGCTAAAAATGTACGCGGAATTTCACAAATAAGCAAACAATGCAAATCGAAAATTCAAGATGGTCACTGATTGTCAATTAGGCTGATTTTAATCCAATGTTACATCATTATAAATTATCTAATATGATTTGATGATAACCGATTATTCCACAATTTTTTAATAATATATTAATAGAAATTAAATTAAATGCTAAATATATTGAAAATAATTAAATTAAGAAAAAATAATTTTTAATTACCGTACAATTTACTTATATTGGTTGATAATCACGTTGTAATGGCGAATTCGTTGATTATCCAATCTTCTTTCTTTCCAATGGTAAAATATTTTCGATGTCATAGACACTTAGCATACAACCGTGACGTCAATGATGAATATGATGATATTTGTTTTTGCTGCTCGAAGATAGTGTGTGTAGTATTTCATGTACACGATGATTTCAGCAATATAATGATAGTTTGTTTCCAGTTGCGATGATTAATTTATTCTGGAAATGCTTATATAAACCACGATTTCAGCACAATATTCTGATGTGGTTATTTATTCCAGTTATGATTATTAATATAATCTGGAAGGCTGCTAACAACGTCCAAACAATCCGGTAATTATGACCTTGATACTCGAAGAAGATGTACTGTATTGCGTATATATCACGTTTCAGCACGATTATGAGGTGATAATTTAGTCCTGTTGCGATGGTTAAGTTGCGAATAGCAATTGTTGCATCTTTACCGCAAAATGGCTTAAAGGTGTGACACTTAATATGTGGTAGTTTTTACACCACTAACAGCAATGAATTGTTGTATTTATATCGAAGACAATAAACCACAAAATGGCTTAAATGTATAGCACTTTATATGTGGCAATTTGTACACCACGATTACGTATAGTGTATTACACAACTAAACGTTTATGTAAGTACTGGCAAACTTTCGAACTATTGAAGAATTTAAGTTCACCAAATGTATGTGATCAACTGTATTATCACAGAACAGATTCACAAATTTTTCTCGAAGAAACTGTATTATCACAGTAATTGCCGTTATCCGGCTCGAAGGACCAAAATAAATGAAAGATATCGTTACTTATAATTTTGTAATGACGAGATATCTTTCATTTAAGTATAGAAGAAAAATAAAAAGCACTTGTAAATAAAACTCACTGTACTTTCATTAACTTTATATTTTATAAGTTTAAATTTATTATTATAAATTTCAGAACTATTTATTTATTTTATATTTATTATAATTTTATAATTTTACACAATTTGAATAATATATTAATATATTTTTGCTGAAGCGCACGAAGAACTGAACTCAACAGCTTTTTAAAATTTTTATTTTTTAGATAAAATACATAATATAAAATACATAGGAATTGTCATTAAATCATAAAGTTGTACATATTCAGGTTAATATATAAGGAATTTATATTTATATTTTTTATTATCTTAAAGTACATAACAATTTCATTGACTAATATTATTATAAATATAATACTTATGGGCTACACACCGTACTGACTTCATAATGATCGGTGCGTTAACATACCCGCGCCCTTGAAATAACTAATTCAACATAATACTCCTAATTATAAATTTGTAATGATTTTATATAATGCAAATTCAATTTTATGTAATAATTAAGAAGTATAATAATAAATGAGAAGTATACATAATTGGTAAAGGTTTATATAATACAAATTCAAATTAAACCAGTATACCATCACTTAAAGAAATCATATTAGTTGTTCACAATAATATAAAATTCATAATTAAACCAAACCAAAATATTTTCAAAATAAAATTAAACAATGTACATTTACCAAATTGAATGTCAATAAAGAAACAAAAAAAAAACAAATAAAATCTAAGCATTGTCATTTTCAATTTCAACTGGCAGAACACTGATTTTAGTAATTGATCTTTTAAAAATAGATTTTCCCGTTTTGACTGTGACGACGCGTATTCGATTATCAGAAGCTGGATGTGTATTTATTATTCTGCCCAAGATCCAATTTATAGGTGGAATATTGTCTTCATGCACAAGAACCAACGAACCTATTTTGTAGATATTATTTGGGGATTTTTGCCACTTATAACGTTTTTGAAGTTCAGTTAGGTATTCACCGTGCCAACGTTTCCAAAACTCTTGGAACATTGCTTGTATTATTTGATATCTAGACAATCTATTAATGTTCAAATCTAGCATTGATGACAACCAATTAAAAAATGACCAGGAGAGAGAGCTGTAAAATCTGTAGGATCATTAGAAATTGCGCTTAGTGGCCTTGAGTTGAGGCAAGCTTCAATCTGGCAAACTAATGTGTAATAATCCTCAAGTGTCATTGAACGTAACCCTCTTCCTCGTTTCATGTGCCATTTAGCGATTTGTATACCGGATTCCCATAAACCACCAAAATGGGGAGATCGTGGTGGTATGGTAAGCCACTCGATTTGGTTACTCGCACAAAACCTTTTTGTTTCATTCTGGAAAGTCTCTGATAGAAATAAGTTTCTCAATTCCTTTAATTCAGTGCGGCATCCAATAAAGTTTGTAGCGTTATCCGAGTATAATTTAGTACAGCAACCACGTCTCGCTATAAATCGACGAAGGAAAGACAGAAATGATTGTGAAGATAGATCCATAACGATTTCTAGGTGAATGGCCTTTACTGCAAAGCAAATAAATAAACAAATATATATATTTTAGTTTTAGTTTTTGATCTTATATTTGGTTTTGCGAAGAACGGACCACAGAAATCGATGCCAACTACAGAAAATGGTCTTGATTGCGTCACGCGATCAATTGGTAAGTCACCCATTTTCTGATGCGTAAATTTTGGTTTGTTTCTGAGACAATGAATACACCGATTTATAACCTGTCTGCATAAATTTCAACCTCTTATAATCCAATAGTTAGATCTCAAATCATACAAGAGCGTTTGAGCGCCTCAATGGAGAAGCCGTATGTGTTCAGATCGAACCAATAGTGTTAAAAATATATGCTTATCCGGTAGTAATAATGGAAATTTATTAGAGTAGCTCAATTTCGAATTTCGAAGACGTCCACCAATACGAAGAATTCCCATTTCGTCCAGGAATGGATTTAATAATTTTAAATTGCTCGAATTTGGAACACATTCATATTTCTTCAGGTGTTGGATGTCATTATGATATTCATTTTGTTGAACAATTTTTACAAGAGTGATTTTCGCAGTATTTAGTTCAGTAGCTGTGAGCTCACCAGTAATTTTCAATCGTCTTTTAGGTTTTATATTATTGATGTATCTTAAAATATAAGCAGTCACTCGAAGAAACTTAGTAAACGATGCATATCGATCAAATATGTTCCAAGGTGGCGTCACAGCATTGCAAACTGATATTGAGACATTTTTCCGAAGATCCATATTTAATAAATCTGGGCTAATTGTTGGATTATGATTTGTCGGCCAATGAGATTGATCCTTAAAAAGAAATGAAGGACCAGACCACCACAGACTCTGTTTCAAAAATTCATCTGGCATTAAGCCTCTTGAGACAAAGTCAGCTGAATTTTGTGATGTCGGTACGTGACACCAGCTATGTAATAATGAAAGTTCTTGTATTTGCGTGATTCTGTTGGCTACAAACGAAGAAAATTTAGCAGGTTCAGATTTTATTCTAAGTAGAGTTATCTCAGAATCTGACCAAAGATAAATGTGGTTAAACTTCATTTTTAGACTTTCAATTACCTTAGACAACGTTTGTGCCAAGAGCAAAGCGGCACATAGCTCTAATCGGGGTATAGTTTGCCTCTTAGGCGGCGCAACCCTAGATTTTGAGCATATTAATCTCGTATGATGCTTGTTTTGTTGATCCGTGATTCGTAGATACAAAACACAACCGAAACCTTTCTCGGAAGCATCTGAGAAACCATGTATCTGTATTGCTTCTAACTTTGGTACTAAAATACATCGTGGGACAGTAATTCGATTGAGTGTTATTAACTGTCCTTTGAACTCTATCCAATCATCACGTACTTGATGTGTAATGATGTCATCCCAGTCTACATTGTGAAGCGTCCAAATGGTTTGCATTATTATTTTCGCAGTTAATATCATTGGGGAGCACAACCCTAACGGATCAAATAATTGGCAAATCTCTGATAATATATTTCGCTTGGTACAAATTGATTCTAAAGAGAACTTAGAAAAATTCATTTCGAACTCATCACGCACAGTATCCCAAGAGAGGCCAAGCACTAATGATATGTTCGACGATGATTCGGAAGGGAACGAAAGAATTGGTACATTTGAAGAAAACTTCCGTAGTTGAAATCCACCCCTTTCTAGTAGCTCTAGTAACTCAGCTTTTATATGCTCTGCATCATGAATTGTATCAGAGCCCGTCAGAACGTCATCCACATAAAAATCATTCGTCAAAATTTTCGAAGCTATTGGGAAAGAATTAATTTCATCTAAAGCTAATTGAATTAATGTGCGTGTCGCTAGAAATGGAGCACTTGTTGTTCCATAAGTCACCGTAGCTAGTTTATAACAATTAACGTTGCCCAATGGATGATCTCTCCACCATATACGTTGCAAATCCTGTTGATCCTCAGCAATCATGACTTGCCTATACATTTTGGCGATGTCAGCGGTAAAAGCAACGATATGCTTTCTAAATCTTAAAACAATAGACAATAAACTGTGTTGTACAGTAGGACCTTTAAACAGGCAATCATTAAGCGATAATTTGGACGATGAGTTTGAGGATCCATTAAATACAACTCGTAATTGGGTTGTTGTACTACTAGCTTTAATACCGAAGTGGTGAGGTAAATAAAATGCCTTATTATATACGCTAGTAATAATATCAGGATTCTTAATTAATGTCATATGCCCTAGAGATATGTATTCGCTCATGAATTCTCGATATTGACGATAAATTTCTGGTTGACGAGCTAACCTCTTTTCAAGGGCATAAAACTGACGAAGTGACGAAGCATTCGAAGACCCTAAATAATTTATATTTTCATTGACAGGCAGAGAAACCGAATATCGACCAGAAGGTAAACGTTTATAATTCTTCGCATAGTGATCTTCGCAATATTTCTCATCTAAAGAGTAATGATTGTTCATTGATAATGTTTTCAATTCCCAGAATCGTTTAATATCATTATGTAATATTTCATTCAGGCATATTGTTGTTGAAATGTGATCTTCAACAGGATTGGGTGCAATTACACGACCACTAATGACGTACCCGAATACACTAGGATAAAATGATGGAAGGTTTTCCAAAACTGTAATAGCATGACCGTTAAATAATTGATGGTAGAATCACCAAAAAATCCAACTTTACCGAAAAGTCAGATACTCTTGAAGAGATTGTCAAGGAAACCTTTGTATGAATGGTAATTTCCTTTCCACCGATACCTGAGATAATTTTCTTAATCGACTGCCTTTTGAGTTTCATTAGATTGACTATATTTTCAGTTACAAAATTCAAGTGTGACCCGCTATCTAACAGTACTCTACATAACAAATTAATATTATTTTCTGATGTCACGTTAACTAATGCAGTTCCAATCAGAATCTGTTGTACATGTTTTTCGCCCGATGGTCCTAACTTATGTTTGACGTTGTACTTTGAAATACTGGCAGTATGAACACTATCTAACTGAGGAGAATTATCTGGCATTATTAATTCACTATTTGATATATTTGCAGTGAGAGATTTAGTCATCGGAATGGTCTTGCGGCTCTGAAATGTTGAAGTTGCCTCAAAAGCATTTTTATTCTCAAAGTGAAGCAGCTTATGATGTTTTAGTGAGCATAGTTGACACGGAGGTTTATCACATTCACTAGCTTTATGTTTGCCAATTAGGCAGTTCGTGCACAGTTGGTTTCTCTTGATGAATTGAAATCTCATTTGTGGAGTGATTTTTACGTCAGAAAATTCTGGACAATTAAATATTAAATGTGTTGCATTACAATAATGGCACTTACAACTATTTGCTACTAATGAAGTAGACTTTCCTTTATAAAAATTAAATCCTTTGCTATTTGCTCCATGGGTTTCTTTATAAGCGTTGCCTTTTTTGGTATTTGTTCCTTGGTTTAGAATAGTTGAGCTGCTAATTGCATCTAAAATTCGAACACGATCTCGTAAAATGATTATAAATTTATCAAACTTTAATAATTTATTTGACTCAGTATTTTTAATGACGTGTATTTTCGAAGCTTTATCTAACCATTCTGTCAAATGATGCATTAACATTAAGTCCCATGACTCAACGTTAATAAGCAGTGACTTTAGTGTATTATAATTTTTAACTGACGCATCAATGAAGGATTGAAGTGATGTTGAAGAGTTTTCCAGTGGGCGTTTGATATCATATAGCGCCTTCATGTGAATCCGTTGAATTGAGATCGAATTATCGTATCGATCACACAGTGTTGTCCATGCAACTTTGTAATTATCAGCGGTCACAGGAAGACTTTCAATAAGACTATATGCTTTGCCCGAACGAATATGGGATATCAAGTAAACAAATTTTACTGTTGAATCAATGTTAGTTTTGTTATGAATTAAATCTCGAAAAACATCTCGAAATGCCAACCAATCGCTATCCGACCCACTAAATGTTGGAAGTTTCAATTCCGGAAGTTTAATTGACATTGATGGAATGCTTTGTTCGAGTATAGTACTATTAGCTGATGATTCGAAGTTAATCGCTTCCTTTTGTTCATTTTTTTTTTTATTTCGTGAAGCTTATTCAATAATGAGCTCTCAACCAATTCATAGTCGTCTTCGAACGACTCACGATCCGTTGACGCACCCTCGTCTAATATTTCTAATTTCAGTTGAACTTGGTGATATTTGTCGTATGTCAATTGTAAACGACGGATATTAGATTCGATTGATCCTAACGTGGTAAGGGACGACAGTTTATTTCGGAATTGCGTAAGCTGACCCTTAAAAGCGCTTCGCTGCCGTTTTAAAGAATCTAAAGTTTTTGACTTGGAAACTGTATCACTCTCAGAATCAGACATATTTGGTTTTAATTAATAATATACACACACCCACACGATTTAAAACACGATTTATAATTGAAGATCAATGTTTTGCCGGAAGAGCTAAAAATGTACGCGGAATTTCACAAATAAGCAAACAATGCAAATCGAAAATTCAAGATGGTCACTGATTGTCAATTAGGCTGATTTTAATCCAATGTTACATCATTATAAATTATCTAATATGATTTGATGATAACCGATTATTCCACAATTTTTTAATAATATATTAATAGAAATTAAATTAAATGCTAAATATATTGAAAATAATTAAATTAAGAAAAAATAATTTTTAATTACCGTACAATTTACTTATATTGGTTGATAATCACGTTGTAATGGCGAATTCGTTGATTATCCAATCTTCTTTCTTTCCAATGGTAAAATATTTTCGATGTCATAGACACTTAGCATACAACCGTGACGTCAATGATGAATATGATGATATTTGTTTTTGCTGCTCGAAGATAGTGTGTGTAGTATTTCATGTACACGATGATTTCAGCAATATAATGATAGTTTGTTTCCAGTTGCGATGATTAATTTATTCTGGAAATGCTTATATAAACCACGATTTCAGCACAATATTCTGATGTGGTTATTTATTCCAGTTATGATTATTAATATAATCTGGAAGGCTGCTAACAACGTCCAAACAATCCGGTAATTATGACCTTGATACTCGAAGAAGATGTACTGTATTGCGTATATATCACGTTTCAGCACGATTATGAGGTGATAATTTAGTCCTGTTGCGATGGTTAAGTTGCGAATAGCAATTGTTGCATCTTTACCGCAAAATGGCTTAAAGGTGTGACACTTAATATGTGGTAGTTTTTACACCACTAACAGCAATGAATTGTTGTATTTATATCGAAGACAATAAACCACAAAATGGCTTAAATGTATAGCACTTTATATGTGGCAATTTGTACACCACGATTACGTATAGTGTATTACACAACTAAACGTTTATGTAAGTACTGGCAAACTTTCGAACTATTGAAGAATTTAAGTTCACCAAATGTATGTGATCAACTGTATTATCACAGAACAGATTCACAAATTTTTCTCGAAGAAACTGTATTATCACAGTAATTGCCGTTATCCGGCTCGAAGGACCAAAATAAATGAAAGATATCGTTACTTATAATTTTGTAATGACGAGATATCTTTCATTTAAGTATAGAAGAAAAATAAAAAGCACTTGTAAATAAAACTCACTGTACTTTCATTAACTTTATATTTTATAAGTTTAAATTTATTATTATAAATTTCAGAACTATTTATTTATTTTATATTTATTATAATTTTATAATTTTACACAATTTGAATAATATATTAATATATTTTTGCTGAAGCGCACGAAGAACTGAACTCAACAGCTTTTTAAAATTTTTATTTTTTAGATAAAATACATAATATAAAATACATAGGAATTGTCATTAAATCATAAAGTTGTACATATTCAGGTTAATATATAAGGAATTTATATTTATATTTTTTATTATCTTAAAGTACATAACAATTTCATTGACTAATATTATTATAAATATAATACTTATGGGCTACACACCGTACTGACTTCATAATGATCGGTGCGTTAACATACCCGCGCCCTTGAAATAACTAATTCAACATAATACTCCTAATTATAAATTTGTAATGATTTTATATAATGCAAATTCAATTTTATGTAATAATTAAGAAGTATAATAATAAATGAGAAGTATACATAATTGGTAAAGGTTTATATAATACAAATTCAAATTAAACCAGTATACCATCACTTAAAGAAATCATATTAGTTGTTCACAATAATATAAAATTCATAATTAAACCAAACCAAAATATTTTCAAAATAAAATTAAACAATGTACATTTACCAAATTGAATGTCAATAAAGAAACAAAAAAAAAACAAATAAAATCTAAGCATTGTCATTTTCAATTTCAACTGGCAGAACACTGATTTTAGTAATTGATCTTTTAAAAATAGATTTTCCCGTTTTGACTGTGACGACGCGTATTCGATTATCAGAAGCTGGATGTGTATTTATTATTCTGCCCAAGATCCAATTTATAGGTGGAATATTGTCTTCATGCACAAGAACCAACGAACCTATTTTGTAGATATTATTTGGGGATTTTTGCCACTTATAACGTTTTTGAAGTTCAGTTAGGTATTCACCGTGCCAACGTTTCCAAAACTCTTGGAACATTGCTTGTATTATTTGATATCTAGACAATCTATTAATGTTCAAATCTAGCATTGATGACAACCAATTAAAAAATGACCAGGAGAGAGAGCTGTAAAATCTGTAGGATCATTAGAAATTGCGCTTAGTGGCCTTGAGTTGAGGCAAGCTTCAATCTGGCAAACTAATGTGTAATAATCCTCAAGTGTCATTGAACGTAACCCTATTACTCGTTTCATGTGCCATTTAGCGATTTGTATACCGGATTCCCATAAACCACCAAAATGGGGAGATCGTGGTGGTATGGTAAGCCACTCGATTTGGTTACTCGCACAAAACCTTTTTGTTTCATTCTGGAAAGTCTCTGATAGAAATAAGTTTCTCAATTCCTTTAATTCAGTGCGGCATCCAATAAAGTTTGTAGCGTTATCCGAGTATAATTTAGTACAGCAACCACGTCTCGCTATAAATCGACGAAGGAAAGACAGAAATGATTGTGAAGATAGATCCATAACGATTTCTAGGTGAATGGCCTTTACTGCAAAGCAAATAAATAAACAAATATATATATTTTAGTTTTAGTTTTTGATCTTATATTTGGTTTTGCGAAGAACGGACCACAGAAATCGATGCCAACTACAGAAAATGGTCTTGATTGCGTCACGCGATCAATTGGTAAGTCACCCATTTTCTGATGCGTAAATTTTGGTTTGTTTCTGAGACAATGAATACACCGATTTATAACCTGTCTGCATAAATTTCAACCTCTTATAATCCAATAGTTAGATCTCAAATCATACAAGAGCGTTTGAGCGCCTCAATGGAGAAGCCGTATGTGTTCAGATCGAACCAATAGTGTTAAAAATATATGCTTATCCGGTAGTAATAATGGAAATTTATTAGAGTAGCTCAATTTCGAATTTCGAAGACGTCCACCAATACGAAGAATTCCCATTTCGTCCAGGAATGGATTTAATAATTTTAAATTGCTCGAATTTGGAACACATTCATATTTCTTCAGGTGTTGGATGTCATTATGATATTCATTTTGTTGAACAATTTTTACAAGAGTGATTTTCGCAGTATTTAGTTCAGTAGCTGTGAGCTCACCAGTAATTTTCAATCGTCTTTTAGGTTTTATATTATTGATGTATCTTAAAATATAAGCAGTCACTCGAAGAAACTTAGTAAACGATGCATATCGATCAAATATGTTCCAAGGTGGCGTCACAGCATTGCAAACTGATATTGAGACATTTTTCCGAAGATCCATATTTAATAAATCTGGGCTAATTGTTGGATTATGATTTGTCGGCCAATGAGATTGATCCTTAAAAAGAAATGAAGGACCAGACCACCACAGACTCTGTTTCAAAAATTCATCTGGCATTAAGCCTCTTGAGACAAAGTCAGCTGAATTTTGTGATGTCGGTACGTGACACCAGCTATGTAATAATGAAAGTTCTTGTATTTGCGTGATTCTGTTGGCTACAAACGAAGAAAATTTAGCAGGTTCAGATTTTATTCTAAGTAGAGTTATCTCAGAATCTGACCAAAGATAAATGTGGTTAAACTTCATTTTTAGACTTTCAATTACCTTAGACAACGTTTGTGCCAAGAGCAAAGCGGCACATAGCTCTAATCGGGGTATAGTTTGCCTCTTAGGCGGCGCAACCCTAGATTTTGAGCATATTAATCTCGTATGATGCTTGTTTTGTTGATCCGTGATTCGTAGATACAAAACACAACCGAAACCTTTCTCGGAAGCATCTGAGAAACCATGTATCTGTATTGCTTCTAACTTTGGTACTAAAATACATCGTGGGACAGTAATTCGATTGAGTGTTATTAACTGTCCTTTGAACTCTATCCAATCATCACGTACTTGATGTGTAATGATGTCATCCCAGTCTACATTGTGAAGCGTCCAAATGGTTTGCATTATTATTTTCGCAGTTAATATCATTGGGGAGCACAACCCTAACGGATCAAATAATTGGCAAATCTCTGATAATATATTTCGCTTGGTACAAATTGATTCTAAAGAGAACTTAGAAAAATTCATTTCGAACTCATCACGCACAGTATCCCAAGAGAGGCCAAGCACTAATGATATGTTCGACGATGATTCGGAAGGGAACGAAAGAATTGGTACATTTGAAGAAAACTTCCGTAGTTGAAATCCACCCCTTTCTAGTAGCTCTAGTAACTCAGCTTTTATATGCTCTGCATCATGAATTGTATCAGAGCCCGTCAGAACGTCATCCACATAAAAATCATTCGTCAAAATTTTCGAAGCTATTGGGAAAGAATTAATTTCATCTAAAGCTAATTGAATTAATGTGCGTGTCGCTAGAAATGGAGCACTTGTTGTTCCATAAGTCACCGTAGCTAGTTTATAACAATTAACGTTGCCCAATGGATGATCTCTCCACCATATACGTTGCAAATCCTGTTGATCCTCAGCAATCATGACTTGCCTATACATTTTGGCGATGTCAGCGGTAAAAGCAACGATATGCTTTCTAAATCTTAAAACAATAGACAATAAACTGTGTTGTACAGTAGGACCTTTAAACAGGCAATCATTAAGCGATAATTTGGACGATGAGTTTGAGGATCCATTAAATACAACTCGTAATTGGGTTGTTGTACTACTAGCTTTAATACCGAAGTGGTGAGGTAAATAA
Organism: Tipula helvola; assembly: GCA_963556165.1. Classification (NCBI taxonomy): domain Eukaryota; kingdom Metazoa; phylum Arthropoda; class Insecta; order Diptera; family Tipulidae; genus Tipula; species Tipula helvola. The sequence goes on along the minus strand of OY744481.1, from coordinate 68,188,763 downwards.
AATGCCTTATTATATACGCTAGTAATAATATCAGGATTCTTAATTAATGTCATATGCCCTAGAGATATGTATTCGCTCATGAATTCTCGATATTGACGATAAATTTCTGGTTGACGAGCTAACCTCTTTTCAAGGGCATAAAACTGACGAAGTGACGAAGCATTCGAAGACCCTAAATAATTTATATTTTCATTGACAGGCAGAGAAACCGAATATCGACCAGAAGGTAAACGTTTATAATTCTTCGCATAGTGATCTTCGCAATATTTCTCATCTAAAGAGTAATGATTGTTCATTGATAATGTTTTCAATTCCCAGAATCGTTTAATATCATTATGTAATATTTCATTCAGGCATATTGTTGTTGAAATGTGATCTTCAACAGGATTGGGTGCAATTACACGACCACTAATGACGTACCCGAATACACTAGGATAAAATGATGGAAGGTTTTCCAAAACTGTAATAGCATGACCGTTAAATAATTGATGGTAGAATCACCAAAAAATCCAACTTTACCGAAAAGTCAGATACTCTTGAAGAGATTGTCAAGGAAACCTTTGTATGAATGGTAATTTCCTTTCCACCGATACCTGAGATAATTTTCTTAATCGACTGCCTTTTGAGTTTCATTAGATTGACTATATTTTCAGTTACAAAATTCAAGTGTGACCCGCTATCTAACAGTACTCTACATAACAAATTAATATTATTTTCTGATGTCACGTTAACTAATGCAGTTCCAATCAGAATCTGTTGTACATGTTTTTCGCCCGATGGTCCTAACTTATGTTTGACGTTGTACTTTGAAATACTGGCAGTATGAACACTATCTAACTGAGGAGAATTATCTGGCATTATTAATTCACTATTTGATATATTTGCAGTGAGAGATTTAGTCATCGGAATGGTCTTGCGGCTCTGAAATGTTGAAGTTGCCTCAAAAGCATTTTTATTCTCAAAGTGAAGCAGCTTATGATGTTTTAGTGAGCATAGTTGACACGGAGGTTTATCACATTCACTAGCTTTATGTTTGCCAATTAGGCAGTTCGTGCACAGTTGGTTTCTCTTGATGAATTGAAATCTCATTTGTGGAGTGATTTTTACGTCAGAAAATTCTGGACAATTAAATATTAAATGTGTTGCATTACAATAATGGCACTTACAACTATTTGCTACTAATGAAGTAGACTTTCCTTTATAAAAATTAAATCCTTTGCTATTTGCTCCATGGGTTTCTTTATAAGCGTTGCCTTTTTTGGTATTTGTTCCTTGGTTTAGAATAGTTGAGCTGCTAATTGCATCTAAAATTCGAACACGATCTCGTAAAATGATTATAAATTTATCAAACTTTAATAATTTATTTGACTCAGTATTTTTAATGACGTGTATTTTCGAAGCTTTATCTAACCATTCTGTCAAATGATGCATTAACATTAAGTCCCATGACTCAACGTTAATAAGCAGTGACTTTAGTGTATTATAATTTTTAACTGACGCATCAATGAAGGATTGAAGTGATGTTGAAGAGTTTTCCAGTGGGCGTTTGATATCATATAGCGCCTTCATGTGAATCCGTTGAATTGAGATCGAATTATCGTATCGATCACACAGTGTTGTCCATGCAACTTTGTAATTATCAGCGGTCACAGGAAGACTTTCAATAAGACTATATGCTTTGCCCGAACGAATATGGGATATCAAGTAAACAAATTTTACTGTTGAATCAATGTTAGTTTTGTTATGAATTAAATCTCGAAAAACATCTCGAAATGCCAACCAATCGCTATCCGACCCACTAAATGTTGGAAGTTTCAATTCCGGAAGTTTAATTGACATTGATGGAATGCTTTGTTCGAGTATAGTACTATTAGCTGATGATTCGAAGTTAATCGCTTCCTTTTGTTCATTTTTTTTTTTATTTCGTGAAGCTTATTCAATAATGAGCTCTCAACCAATTCATAGTCGTCTTCGAACGACTCACGATCCGTTGACGCACCCTCGTCTAATATTTCTAATTTCAGTTGAACTTGGTGATATTTGTCGTATGTCAATTGTAAACGACGGATATTAGATTCGATTGATCCTAACGTGGTAAGGGACGACAGTTTATTTCGGAATTGCGTAAGCTGACCCTTAAAAGCGCTTCGCTGCCGTTTTAAAGAATCTAAAGTTTTTGACTTGGAAACTGTATCACTCTCAGAATCAGACATATTTGGTTTTAATTAATAATATACACACACCCACACGATTTAAAACACGATTTATAATTGAAGATCAATGTTTTGCCGGAAGAGCTAAAAATGTACGCGGAATTTCACAAATAAGCAAACAATGCAAATCGAAAATTCAAGATGGTCACTGATTGTCAATTAGGCTGATTTTAATCCAATGTTACATCATTATAAATTATCTAATATGATTTGATGATAACCGATTATTCCACAATTTTTTAATAATATATTAATAGAAATTAAATTAAATGCTAAATATATTGAAAATAATTAAATTAAGAAAAAATAATTTTTAATTACCGTACAATTTACTTATATTGGTTGATAATCACGTTGTAATGGCGAATTCGTTGATTATCCAATCTTCTTTCTTTCCAATGGTAAAATATTTTCGATGTCATAGACACTTAGCATACAACCGTGACGTCAATGATGAATATGATGATATTTGTTTTTGCTGCTCGAAGATAGTGTGTGTAGTATTTCATGTACACGATGATTTCAGCAATATAATGATAGTTTGTTTCCAGTTGCGATGATTAATTTATTCTGGAAATGCTTATATAAACCACGATTTCAGCACAATATTCTGATGTGGTTATTTATTCCAGTTATGATTATTAATATAATCTGGAAGGCTGCTAACAACGTCCAAACAATCCGGTAATTATGACCTTGATACTCGAAGAAGATGTACTGTATTGCGTATATATCACGTTTCAGCACGATTATGAGGTGATAATTTAGTCCTGTTGCGATGGTTAAGTTGCGAATAGCAATTGTTGCATCTTTACCGCAAAATGGCTTAAAGGTGTGACACTTAATATGTGGTAGTTTTTACACCACTAACAGCAATGAATTGTTGTATTTATATCGAAGACAATAAACCACAAAATGGCTTAAATGTATAGCACTTTATATGTGGCAATTTGTACACCACGATTACGTATAGTGTATTACACAACTAAACGTTTATGTAAGTACTGGCAAACTTTCGAACTATTGAAGAATTTAAGTTCACCAAATGTATGTGATCAACTGTATTATCACAGAACAGATTCACAAATTTTTCTCGAAGAAACTGTATTATCACAGTAATTGCCGTTATCCGGCTCGAAGGACCAAAATAAATGAAAGATATCGTTACTTATAATTTTGTAATGACGAGATATCTTTCATTTAAGTATAGAAGAAAAATAAAAAGCACTTGTAAATAAAACTCACTGTACTTTCATTAACTTTATATTTTATAAGTTTAAATTTATTATTATAAATTTCAGAACTATTTATTTATTTTATATTTATTATAATTTTATAATTTTACACAATTTGAATAATATATTAATATATTTTTGCTGAAGCGCACGAAGAACTGAACTCAACAGCTTTTTAAAATTTTTATTTTTTAGATAAAATACATAATATAAAATACATAGGAATTGTCATTAAATCATAAAGTTGTACATATTCAGGTTAATATATAAGGAATTTATATTTATATTTTTTATTATCTTAAAGTACATAACAATTTCATTGACTAATATTATTATAAATATAATACTTATGGGCTACACACCGTACTGACTTCATAATGATCGGTGCGTTAACATACCCGCGCCCTTGAAATAACTAATTCAACATAATACTCCTAATTATAAATTTGTAATGATTTTATATAATGCAAATTCAATTTTATGTAATAATTAAGAAGTATAATAATAAATGAGAAGTATACATAATTGGTAAAGGTTTATATAATACAAATTCAAATTAAACCAGTATACCATCACTTAAAGAAATCATATTAGTTGTTCACAATAATATAAAATTCATAATTAAACCAAACCAAAATATTTTCAAAATAAAATTAAACAATGTACATTTACCAAATTGAATGTCAATAAAGAAACAAAAAAAAAACAAATAAAATCTAAGCATTGTCATTTTCAATTTCAACTGGCAGAACACTGATTTTAGTAATTGATCTTTTAAAAATAGATTTTCCCGTTTTGACTGTGACGACGCGTATTCGATTATCAGAAGCTGGATGTGTATTTATTATTCTGCCCAAGATCCAATTTATAGGTGGAATATTGTCTTCATGCACAAGAACCAACGAACCTATTTTGTAGATATTATTTGGGGATTTTTGCCACTTATAACGTTTTTGAAGTTCAGTTAGGTATTCACCGTGCCAACGTTTCCAAAACTCTTGGAACATTGCTTGTATTATTTGATATCTAGACAATCTATTAATGTTCAAATCTAGCATTGATGACAACCAATTAAAAAATGACCAGGAGAGAGAGCTGTAAAATCTGTAGGATCATTAGAAATTGCGCTTAGTGGCCTTGAGTTGAGGCAAGCTTCAATCTGGCAAACTAATGTGTAATAATCCTCAAGTGTCATTGAACGTAACCCTATTACTCGTTTCATGTGCCATTTAGCGATTTGTATACCGGATTCCCATAAACCACCAAAATGGGGAGATCGTGGTGGTATGGTAAGCCACTCGATTTGGTTACTCGCACAAAACCTTTTTGTTTCATTCTGGAAAGTCTCTGATAGAAATAAGTTTCTCAATTCCTTTAATTCAGTGCGGCATCCAATAAAGTTTGTAGCGTTATCCGAGTATAATTTAGTACAGCAACCACGTCTCGCTATAAATCGACGAAGGAAAGACAGAAATGATTGTGAAGATAGATCCATAACGATTTCTAGGTGAATGGCCTTTACTGCAAAGCAAATAAATAAACAAATATATATTTTAGTTTTAGTTTTTGATCTTATATTTGGTTTTGCGAAGGACGGACCACAGAAATCGATGCCAACTACAGAAAATGGTCTTGATTGCGTCACGCGATCAATTGGTAAGTCACCCATTTTCTGATGCGTAAATTTTGGTTTGTTTCTGAAACAATGAATACACCGATTTATAACCTGTCTGCATAAATTTCGACCTCTTATAATCCAATAGTTAGATCTCAAATCATACAAGAGCGTTTGAGCGCCACAATGGAGAAGCCGTATGTATTCAGATCGAACCAATAGTGTTAAAAATATATGCTTATCCGGTAGTAATAATGGAAATTTATTAGAGTAGCTCAATTTCGAATTTCGAAGACGTCCACCAACACGAAGAATTCCCATTTCGTCCAGGAATGGATTTAATAATTTTAAATTGCTCGAATTTGAAACACATTCATATTTCTTCAGGTGTTGGATGTCATTATGATATTCATTTTGTTGAACAATTTTTACAAGAGTGATTTTCGCAGTATTTAGTTCAGTAGCTGTGAGCTCACCAGTAATTTTCAATCGCCTTTTAGGTTTTATATTATTGATGTATCTTAAAATATAAGCAGTCACTCGAAGAAGCTTAGTAAACGATGCATATCGATCAAATATGTTCCAAGGTGGCGTCACAGCATTGCAAACTGATATTGAGACATTTTTCCGAAGATCCATATTTAATAAATCTGGGCTAATTGTTGGATTATGATTTGTCGGCCAATGAGATTGATCCTTAAAAAGAAATGAAGGACCAGACCACCACAGACTCTGTTTCAAAAATTCATCTGGCATTAAGCCTCTTGAGACAAAGTCAGCTGAATTTTGTGATGTCGGTACGTGACACCAGCTATGTAATAATGAAAGTTCTTGTATTTGCGTGATTCTGTTGGCTACAAACGAAGAAAATTTAGCAGGTTCAGATTTTATTCTAAGTAGAGTTATCTCAGAATCTGACCAAAGATAAATGTGGTTAAACTTCATTTTTAGACTTTCAATTACCTTAGACAACGTTTGTGCCAAGAGCAAAGCGGCACATAGCTCTAATCGGGGTATAGTTTGCCTCTTAGGCGGCGCAACCCTAGATTTTGAGCATATTAATCTCGTATGATGCTTGTTTTGTTGATCCGTGATTCGTAGATACAAAACACAACCGAAACCTTTCTCGGAAGCATCTGAGAAACCATGTATCTGTATTGCTTCTAACTTTGGTACTAAAATACATCGTGGGACAGTAATTCGATTGAGTGTTATTAACTGTCCTTTGAACTCTATCCAATCATCACGTACTTGATGTGTAATGATGTCATCCCAGTCTACATTGTGAAGCGTCCAAATGGTTTGCATTATTATTTTCGCAGTTAATATCATTGGGGAGCACAACCCTAACGGATCAAATAATTGGCAAATCTCTGATAATATATTTCGCTTGGTACAAATTGATTCTAAAGAGAACTTAGAAAAATTCATTTCGAACTCATCACGCACAGTATCCCAAGAGAGGCCAAGCACTAATGATATGTTCGACGATGATTCGGAAGGGAACGAAAGAATTGGTACATTTGAAGAAAACTTCCGTAGTTGAAATCCACCCCTTTCTAGTAGCTCTAGTAACTCAGCTTTTATATGCTCTGCATCATGAATTGTATCAGAGCCCGTCAGAACGTCATCCACATAAAAATCATTCGTCAAAATTTTCGAAGCTATTGGGAAAGAATTAATTTCATCTAAAGCTAATTGAATTAATGTGCGTGTCGCTAGAAATGGAGCACTTGTTGTTCCATAAGTCACCGTAGCTAGTTTATAACAATTAACGTTGCCCAATGGATGATCTCTCCACCATATACGTTGCAAATCCTGTTGATCCTCAGCAATCATGACTTGCCTATACATTTTGGCGATGTCAGCGGTAAAAGCAGCGATATGCTTTCTAAATCTTAAAACAATAGACAATAAACTGTGTTGTACAGTAGGACCTTTAAACAGGCAATCATTAAGCGATAATTTGGACGATGAGTTTGAGGATCCATTAAATACAACTCGTAATTGGGTTGTTGTACTACTAGCTTTAATAACGAAGTGGTGAGGTAAATAAAATGCCTTATTATATACGCTAGTAATAATATCAGGATTCTTAATTAATGTCATATGCCCTAGAGATATGTATTCGCTCATGAATTCTCGATATTGACGATAAATTTCTGGTTGACGAGCTAACCTCTTTTCAAGGGCATAAAACTGACGAAGTGACGAAGCATTCGAAGACCCTAAATAATTTATATTTTCATTGACAGGCAGAGAAACCGAATATCGACCAGAAGGTAAACGTTTATAATTCTTCGCATAGTGATCTTCGCAATATTTCTCATCTAAAGAGTAATGATTGTTCATTGATAATGTTTTCAATTCCCAGAATCGTTTAATATCATTATGTAATATTTCATTCAGGCATATTGTTGTTGAAATGTGATCTTCAACAGGATTGGGTGCCATTACACGACCACTAATGACGTACCCGAATACACTAGGATAAAATGATGGAAGGTTTTCCAAAACTGTAATAGCATGACCGTTAAATAATTGATGGTAGAATCACCAAAAAATCCAACTTTACCGAAAAGTCAGATACTCTTGAAGAGATTGTCAAGGAAACCTTTGTATGAATGGTAATTTCCTTTCCACCGATACCTGAGATAATTTTCTTAATCGACTGCCTTTTGAGTTTCATTAGATTGACTATATTTTCAGTTACAAAATTCAAGTGTGACCCGCTATCTAACAGTACTCTACATAACAAATTAATATTATTTTCTGATGTCACGTTAACTAATGCAGTTCCAATCAGAATCTGTTGTACATGTTTTTCGCCCGATGGTCCTAACTTATGTTTGACGTTGTACTTTGAAATACTGGCAGTATGAATACTATCTAACTGAGGAGAATTATCTGGTATTATTAATTCACTATTTGATATATTTGCAGTGAGAGATTTAGTCATCGGAATGGTCTTGCGGCTCTGAAATGTTGAAGTTGCCTCAAAAGCATTTTTATTCTCAAAGTGAAGCAGCTTATGATGTTTTAGTGAGCATAGTTGACACGGAGGTTTATCACATTCACTAGCTTTATGTTTGCCAATTAGGCAGTTCGTGCACAGTTGGTTTCTCTTGATGAATTGAAATCTCATTTGTGGAGTGATTTTTACGTCAGAAAATTCTGGACAATTAAATATTAAATGTGTTGCATTACAATAATGGCACTTACAACGATTTGCTACTAATGAAGTAGACTTTCCTTTATAAAAATTAAATCCTTTGCTATTTGCTCCATGGGTTTCCTTATAAGCGTTGCCTTTTTTGGTATTTGTTCCTTGGTTTAGAATAGTTGAGCTGCTAATTGCATCTAAAATTCGAACACGATCTCGTAAAATGATTATAAATTTATCAAACTTTAATAATTTATTTGACTCAGTATTTTTAATGACGTGTATTTTCGAAGCTTTATCTAACCGTTCTGTCAAATGATGCATTAACATTAAGTCCCATGACTCAACGTTAATAAGCAGTGACTTTAGTGTATTATAATTTTTAACTGACGCATCAATGTGGGATTGAAGTGATGTTGAAGAGTTTTCCAGTGGGCGTTTGATATCATATAGCGCCTTCATGTGAATCCGTTGAATTGAGATCGAATTATCGTATCGATCACACAGTGTTGTCCATGCAACTTTGTAATTATCAGCGGTCACAGGAAGACTTTCAATAAGACTATATGCTTTGCCCGAACGAATATGGGATATCAAGTAAACAAGTTTTACTGTTGAATCAATGTTAGTTTTGTTATGAATTAAATCTCGAAAAACATCTCGAAATGCCAACCAATCGCTATCCGACCCACTAAATGTTGGAAGTTTCAATTCCGGAAGTTTAATTGACATTGATGGAATGCTTTGTTCGAGTATAGTACTATTAGCTGATGATTCGAAGTTAATCGCTTCCTTTTGTTAATTTTTTTTTTTATTTCGTGAAGCTTATTCAATAATGAGCTCTCAACCAATTCATAGTCGTCTTCGAACGACTCACGATCCGTTGACGCACCCTCGTCTAATATTTCTAATTTCAGTTGAACTTGGTGATGTTTGTCGTATGTCAATTGTAAACGACGGATATTAGATTCGATTGATCCTAACGTGGTAAGGGACGACAGTTTATTTCGGAATTGCGTAAGCTGACCCTTAAAAGCGCTTCGCTGCCGTTTTAAAGAATCTAAAGTTTTTGACTTGGAAACTGTATCACTCTCAGAATCAGACATATTTGGTTTTAATTAATAATATACACACACCCACACGATTTAAAACACGATTTATAATTGAAGATCAATGTTTTGCTGGAAGAGCTAAAAATGTACGCGGAATTTCACAAATAAGCAAACAATGCAAATCGAAAATTCAAGATGGTCACTGATTGTCAATTAGGCTGATTTTAATCCAATGTTACATCACTATAAATTATCTAATATGATTTGATGATAACCGATTATTCCACAATTTTTTAATAATATATTAATAGAAATTAAATTAAATGCTAAATATATTGAAAATAATTAAATTAAGAAAAAATAATTTTTAATTACCGTACAATTTACTTATATTGGTTGATAATCACGTTGTAATGGCGACTTCGTTGATTATCCAATCTTCTTTCTTTCCAATGGTAAAATATTTTCGATGTAATAGACACTTAGCATACAACCGTGACGTCAATGATGAATATGATGATATTTGTTTTTGCTGCTCGAAGATAGTGTGTGTAGTATTTCATGTACACGATGATTTCAGCAATATAATGATAGTTTGTTTCCAGTTGCGATGATTAATTTATTCTGGAAATGCTTATATAAACCACGATTTTAGCACAATATTCTGATGTGGTTATTTATTCCAGTTATGATTATTAATATAATCTGGAAGGCTGCTAACAACGTCCAAACAATCCGGTAATTATGACCTTGATACTCGAAGAAGATGTACTGTATTGCGTATATATCACGTTTCAGCACGATTATGAGGTGATAATTTAGTCCTGTTGCGATGGTTAAGTTGCGAATAGCAATTGTTGCACCTTTACCGCAAAATGGCTTAAAGGTGTGGCACTTAATATGTGGTAGTTTTTACACCACTAACAGCAATGAATTGTTGTATTTATATCGAAGACAATAAACCACAAAATGGCTTAAATGTATAGCACTTTATATGTGGCAATTTGTACACCACGATTACGTATAGTGTATTACACAACTAAACGTTTATGTAAGTACTGGCAAACTTTCGAACTATTGAAGAATTTAAGTTCACCAAATGTATGTGATCAACTGTATTATCACAGAACAGATTCACAAATTTTTCTCGAAGAAACTGTATTATCACAGTAATTGCCGTTATCCGGCTCGAAGGACCAAAATAAATGAAAGATATCGTTACTTATAATTTTGTAATGACGAGATATCTTTCATTTAAGTCTAGAAGAAAAATAAAAAGCACTTGTAAATAAAACTCACTGTACTTTCATTAACTTTATATTTTATAAGTTTAAATTTATTATTATAAATTTCAGAATTATTTATTTATTTTATATTTATTATAATTTTATAATTTTACACAATTTGAATAATATATTAATATATTTTTGCTGAAGCGCACGAAGAACTGAACTCAACAGCTTTTTAAAATTTTTATTTTTTAGATAAAATACATAATATAAAATACATAGGAATTGTCATTAAATCATAAAGTTGTACATATTCAGGTTAATATATAAGGAATTTATATTTATATTTTTTATTATCTTAAAGTACATAACAATTTCATTGACTAATATTATTATAAATATAAAACTTATGAGCTACACACCGTACTGAATTCATAATGATCGGTGCGTTAACAAATGGCATCAATGAAATTTGGTTTAATAGACCGGATTTACCTTAAAATGGTACAGAACAGTTTAGCAATGAAATTATGTTCGAATCAAAATATAGTATTGTTTTTAAGTAAACAATCTTTAAATTTTTTGAAAGCATCTAAAAAATCTATAAGGCCGGATTATATGAATATGCGAAAATTGAACAAAATGCGGGGATTTAGATTATTATCTTCAACCAAGGATTTTATTTGTCGTCGATATGCCCAATTGTAAGAACGAAACTAAATCGCAGTAGCAAGCTTATTTAAAAAATTTTGCCTACTAAAGGTTGATTTACATATGCGACGTGCGACGTGTGACGGGAGCTTCTAGCCAATCAGAGACGAATATTTTAAAATAATGATTTTAATGAAATTTGGCACATTCATGGTTTAACCCAACCCTGTACGTGCACACATATTATATAAAAGGAAATAATTATTTAAAAACGGGAAAATATGTACATAAATTTCACACGCGCACATCAATAACCTAACAGGCATTTTACCATTTTGATATACATGGGCGTACACTCATAGGCAGAAGTAACGGTAATACACATTACACTACGTAATTTACACATTCTACAAAATGTAAATTATTATTATTTGTTATTTTTAACTAGCTATTAGTTACTTATGTACACAAAAACTATAATTAATACTCACCTGAATACACTCAGAGAAAAAATATGATTGAGCTGATCATAAAAGTGACCATCATATTTATGATTAGATGTAATAATTAAGAAAATCATACCTTGATGTATACAATTAATAATAATGATTGTATCTATTTAATAAATTATGCACGTTATTATGCAAATATTATTGAATTAACCATATCCATGATTACATATATCGCTATTGTGATGGATCGTATCAATAAGATAATTGAATTTATTATTTGGAGATGATAAAGACAATCAGATATTATGATAGTTGTTATCAATAAATTAATTGAATTTGGTATGTTTATATGATAAATCTCATCAGATGCTGTGATAGTTGTTATCGTATCAATTAATGAAGTATACTGCGTGGTGCGATAGCAGCTATCATACCATATATATTATATATTGTATCGCTGGCTTAATTAATAACGGCCCTACTCATACTTTTTTCAAAAATGACATTTTAATGCTAAATTGCTTGAATCACAATATGTATATCACGGTCCACATTTAATTTTATTTAACTAATTATAACTGAGTTAATGACTAAATAATATTTATTTGCGAGTTTCCCAAAAATTTTACAAATGTGGGTTAGGGCTTTTGATAATTAAGCCATCGATATATTTTACTAAATAACAGAACATATTCTATAGTTCATGAAATGTCCATTTATTTTAAATTAATTTATCGTACAGTACACATAGTAGATAATATAATTATATCCAAATTAGAGGTCTAAACGAAATTATTTTTTATTTTTATATTTTTATTTGAAACATTATTTCATATAAGTACTTAAAATTTTTCATAAAACTTTTAGTCAGTCATATCATTGTTTAAAATTGCTCCACAAATTCAATTTCAAAACCGTAATAATGATAATTGAAACATAAATTTTCCAAATGTTGAACACAACTAAAATATACCGTTTTATATTTCTAATTTTTAATTTATCTGAAGTTAATATGTTCCGAATATTGTAATAGAATTTAAACCAGGTTCGAACTGATCAGATTACGATTATGAAAAAATCAATCTTCTTATCAGGCCGCGGCGACTGGACTGATTGTACCACGATTTTCATTCTATATCATACAGCATGAACTGCGCAGGTTGTATTAGTAAATTGTACTAACACAGCCAAATTCTCTTAATAATTTTCTTTTCTACTTTAACTTGAATCAAATACTTAATTCGTATAATCACCAAATATATTTTACAGTTGTATATTTCAGTAAACATTTAACAAAAACAAATTTAGGAATACCATTTAAATGGATTACTGGTCCTATCTTTAGAATAATATTTCCGAGTTCTATGAAATTAGTGCTAAACAATTTCTCTTGTCGCGCAAACTTATATTTTTATGAAATTTCCAGATTTCTTAGTTCCATTATGCCCGGTTTCACAAAAAAAATAACCAATCTCTAGTTAAATAATATTTTCTCCCTTTTTTTTATGAAATTGCGTTTTATTTCACAATAAAAATTCAATGCAAGTTAATTATATTTTTAATTGACATACAAATATTTAGCCTTCAGCTAAATAATTAGCTGAATGAAATTGGGCAGCTAAATATTTAGCTCTCCAGTCAAAATTTTCATATAAAACGAAATAAAATAAGCGTGCGTTTAAGAAATTGAAATAAATCGCAATTTCATAAAAGAAGAAAGAGATGAAATATTCACTAATTGGAGTTTGCCTGTTTTTTTGTGAAACCGAGCATTAGACTGCCACATACAAAACCAGTATCTTGAGCCAAATTCATTAGTTAAACTAAACTTAAAATTATAGAATTTTGTAATTCATTAGAAAAATAGGAAGTATTATCTTTAAATACATCTGGAATCATTGAACTTATCTGTGATGACGTTTTATGTAGCTTTCTGTATGAAAGCCATACACATATGTTCGCAAAATGTTGGATAGGTAGCATTTATAACCAAACAATTAAAGGTAGTATTTAATGGTTCTAAAGCATTCGTAAACATGTGTACGTTTTCCCGCAAAAGTCACACATGAATTATTTCTAAAGGTTCAAGTATAAAAATAATTTTGAGAAATTCAGTATTTCCTTCCGTTTCGGCCGCTTCAACTGGTTTCTGTAAAAAAATAGGTTGTAGTTTTTGAGTAATTAAAATATAGCCTAATTATAAATATGTAGTTATAAATGAATTTGGAATTTCTTTTTTGGAAAAGCGAGAATTTCCTTTGTGATTCCTCTTTCCGTGGAAGAATGTACGGCAGAAGTACTAAACTAAGCGCTAGTCGTTCATTTGTAAATAGAAATATTATTGAATTAAGATAAATTAGTCAAAACATTTTTTGTTTGACTAATACTAGCTATATACAACATAGGACTTTTAAGTATGGCTATCTTAGACATTTTTCTTTTTTTTATATTAGTTTGTATGAACTTTATCTAGTGGTATCGTGGGTAACAACTACCAAACAGTCATATCTAATTTGATTTGCCAGTGAAGCTAAATCAAACAAAACAATTTTACGTTAAAAATGCACTAGACCTTGCTTTTTGTAGAAAGTAAAGACGTTGGTCAAACCGTCAAACCCAATTTTTTACAAAATTGTTTCATTTCCAAAATCAAAATTATTAAAAAAATGGTTTACACCTATAATAATATAATATTGGTGTTTTATAAAATTTAAAAAAAATTAATAAAGGTTAAAACAATAACGTTGTTAAATTTTATTAAAATTTATTTAATTTCATTTAAAAAACAGCCTGTGGTAAATATATTTAAAAGGTAATAACTCAAGTTATACCCTTTTACGCATTATTTCAATTTCGAAATCTCCATATTCGATTTCATATCATATCAATTTTTTATAGTATTCCGACAACTACACACAACCGAAATAATGGTTTACAAAAACCAGAATTCTAAAAACTCATACGATTTTGAGTAACTTAAAAAGTTTAAGAACGTTTTACTAAAAATTGCGAATTTAGAGTTATTACCTTTTAAATCTTTACCACAGTTGCCATCATTTCACATTTTAGTCAAGCTAAAATATGTCCGTGAAATTTAATCAGTTTTAATAAAATTTTCTAAAAAAGTAAGGTATTTATTGAATATTCTTTCATATTTCTGATATTGCAAATGAAACAGTTTTAACAAAAAATGAGTTTGTCGGTTTAAAATTCCAGTTTGCCGTTTGCGTATGTGGCATGTCCTTATGCAATAAAACGTGTTGATTAATTTGGAACAATTTAATAATGGTCTTCAAATTTTATATTTTTATTAGTGGCTAAATTATACACCAAAAATGATTCATTAAATTTTTATGTAATAATTATAAGAAAATTGTGCCGAATTTTCGTTTTTTCAAAACACCATCTTGGCAAAAATTACGAGAAATTCAGGTTAATTTTGTTGTCTTAATGTTTTAAAAGAACGAATTTTTAAATTAAAATTTAATAATTATTCTTGGCCTTTAATTTATTAACCATATAAAGATTAGTTTGGCGTGGGCCAAAGACATACAAAGATGATCTGGTTGATTCAATAATTTTTTCGGAAACTCCACTGCTCAGAGGTGTCAATATTTGGATGTTTTAATAAATTAATTCTATAACTATTGGTTTTTACCAGCGCTCGTAAAGCTTCCTGCAGTCATCTACATTTTAAATAGTCAATGTCATCATAGAAATGGGTATCTATCAGCTCAAAAGCTATTTACGTAATTTCGATATTTCACATTATTTGAGATGGTTCAGGTAGCAGTTGGTGACATGGATCATCTTCTTATTAATTCAGAGCAAGAAAGGTGAGCTGTAATTGGTGTAAACATTGAATAATTTTCCTGAAAACAAAAATAACTTCTTATAATACACTTTAATATAAATTATATTGTATTACCTTTGGCAATGCAACCTCCGGCAGACGGAATAAAGTACGTCTCCTGCTGCCTTGCTAAGAAAAAAGTCGCATTTGCCTTTTTGTAGTCTCAATTTTGTGTAATTTCAATTTAACTATTTTTTTTTGCCTTGTCTTAATATAAAACCTCACTATTAAATAACGTGATTTTATGGCATTTGATGCAGGAAATTTAGCTGTTTAAAAAAGCAGAAAGACAGGTATTTATTTGCAGAATCCAAATATGCCCCTAACGTATTTTTCGATTTTTGGCATTTGTGACTTTTTTCCTTAGTACGGCAGTGTACAATAGCTGTTTTGGAAATGACGTTTGCACAATTTTGCGAATTTTGTAAAATCGTCCTTAACAAGCAAAAATAAACCTCAATGAAAGATATTTATACTTTTATTCTAATAAAACTACTTACAATTTATTTAGGTTGCGATTGATGATATATTCAATTATCACCGCAGATACGTTGTTCCGTTCCTCTGTTACAAGCGTAATTGGTTTGCCGATTTCAGCCGAAATAGTTGGATAGTTTTTGAATAAATTTGTTTTTAAGGGCTAAAAATTGGTTTAGTGGAATAAAATTTTAAATGTAATTGCAAAATTGTGTCTATTTTATTTCTTTTGAAACTATTTTAGAAAACTGAATTTGTAATTCTCAAAAACTAGTTTTGTACAAATGTTTTCTTAAAATTGTATTCCAAACACACACTAAATAATTGGAAACACCCTTTATTTTAATAATTAACAACACTGAACGAGCAAATATTCAGAAATAAAAATGGTTCAATAACCAACACGGTGTTTAATGCTTTGTAGTAGAAAAAAAAGTGCTTACGTGCCGTAATTTTCCACTGCAAGACACAATTACCCTCTTATAAGGTTTAATAATTATTTGTCCTACTAAAATTCACTTTTAGGTTTCAAAACTACTAACATCACTAAAACACTTTTTAACTATTAACGTTAATAATAAATTAATTAAATACAGTAATTTATTTTTAAATTATTATAATATTTTCTTTATTTAAGACTTCTTACGAGATTAGGTAATAATTGCACCTGTTTAGAGTACAAATTCAATTTGATATGACCGTAGCAAACACGAGGAGACACAAATAATTTCCAAAACACCTTATTTTGTTTTGATAGACCTAATTCTATTATGATAGACCCTATTGTATTATGATTGTTCTAACCATATTTAAATATTGCAGATCATATATAAAACCATACTATATGATTGTCTCGATTATATTGAATCACGTCGCATGATTGTTGCAATCATTAAAGTCGAAAATTATTGCATTTATCATACTTTAATAAAATGTATCATACATAATTCTAGTAATTAGATAAATGATATTTATTACTATAATATATTAGAATATATCAAATATAGTTGAATATGATTTCCTTGATTATAACAAAATAATTCCAATCATTCATTTATCATATTTTTTCTCTGAGTGAGGAATTTTAATAGTATGTACTTCTAAAATTAATTAGGTATGTATACTATAAAAAAAAAAATTTACTTTTAAAATTAGTAATAATATTACATCCACACTTCACAAAACACTGATCTGTACTGAATTACTGTTGATATTATTCTTCGTCTCATCCCCCGCGACTTTTCTATTAACAGAAATTAAAATATTATCGCAATGCGACTAGCTTACGACGCCATTGTGTAATACCTTCTGAAAACTGGTCGTAAAGCGTTGACTTTGAAAACTTATTGCGGACAGCATACCGCATTTACGCTTGCCGTAAACTTATTGCAAAAAGGAAGTTATCGCAAAAATCTTGCTGGGTCTGTTATCTGGTGTCTAGTTAAAGAGAAATGCAATTTTCACTTATCTCCAAATAAAACAAGAAAAATAGAACGTGAAAAAATAATTTTGCCGGTTTTCGTAAGATTTTAAATTAGATAACTTCACGTTATAAATGTATATTTAAAAATTTTAAATTTAATGCAGTTGACGATTTAAAAAAGGGACAAGAAACTCATATGAAGAAGAACACATGAAGAGATAAAAGAGAGGCGTCTACCTATATTACAATTCCATTTATGAATTCGCTTAAGTTACTTTTATATATTTCCAAATTGTTTTTTTGATTTTAGCAAAAATCTTCGGGAAATTGACCGATGGTTATTCGAGTTTAGAAAAATATTTAATTCGCTTAGAAACTGGAGAAAAATAATTTTTCACCGGTCAATTTTTCGAAAACATTTGGATATTTTTACGAAGCAATAAAATGCTATTTTTTTTTTTTCATTTCCTCTGTGAAAAATCAAATATTTTGAGCCAATAAGGTCTAGAATTTGAAAGATTGATAATTAGAATGAAAATAATATGAACAAATTTACCGAAAATTCCTCAATGTAAGCACAACACAGAAATGTATAATCAACAATACAAAATTAACACCTGATTTTACAAATTGTTTACAATCAGATCGCATGTGGTATAGGACTTATTCCAGTTAAAAGTAAATTTTTCTTCTTTAGCATGCAGCTTATCTCGCAGCGTAACTCTAAATTTTTATTAAACCTAATATTTCATATCCATCATTTTTATATACACCCCACAATTTTTCACTATGCTTTATATATTTTTTTTTAACTAAACCACCCAACACGCCACATCCACTGGCTCTGCTAAAAATACATTTCCATTTTTTTTTTTCGTTTTCATTTCTGTTACTACTTAAAAAACATGTGAAAATTCAATCAAATTTTTTTTTGATTGATTTATAAAAATGAAATAAATAAAAAATATTCAATTTGGCATTTTTCGTTTTTTTTTTTTATGTTTTTATCAGGGTTGTGAATATTATTTACACGTAAAAAGTGTTAAATTCATGCGGATTCACTTTAATTCTTCTTTATTTTATCTACCCTAAACGTAAAATAAAAAATAAAAATTTAAGGGTGGTTTCATCTATAATATTTGAATATTTAATTTAAATTGAATATTTTGAATCCACAGAGGCGTCACTTTTTGGGATAATCTAACCTTTTTTTTATTTTAAGTTTGCACTATACCTACAATCTACATGTATTATGAATTAACCAGGAAAAAATTAAGCTCCCAAACTTTAAAATGCCATACTTATTTTTTTTTTTGTTTGTGTACTAAGCACAAAAAACTTGTAACCTCGTTTTATTAAAAAAACAAAAAAAAAATAAAAATTAAAATAAATAAAAAATGGGTGAATGCTTAAAATAAAATTTAAATCCTTCTATAATCCAAAATTGTATATTTTTACTCTCGTATAATAAAACAAAACGAATAATAACCATTAAAATAAAAATAGAAATTAAAAATAATTTCAATTATAAAAACTATATAAAATATAAATAAATTATATTTTCTTGTTATTTTGGATTTTTTTTTGTTTTTTTTTAATTTAAATGGAAAATTGGAAAATATTTTCTACATTAAAATAAGAAAAATTTAAGAATTTCTTTTTATATTTAATTTTCTTTTTTGTAAATAACATTTTGTGTTGCTTTGTTTAAATAAACAATATTTAAATATCAAAATTAAGTTCTGAAAAAATATTTTGTATTTTTTTTTTTTTTTACAATAACAAAACTATATTTATAAACAAATGGAGTAAGGGTACTTGAGATTCTCAAAAATAAGACATTTAAATGAATTTTATTTTTAATTTTTATTTTCCGAAAACAAAAATGTTGATAAAAATAAAAATTGGAAATAGGAAGATACGAGTGGTTCGACGGTAATTTAAGCAACAAATTGTTTTATATATTTACCAGAAGTAGTCATTGTTTTTATACTCATTCAAGCAACATTTATATTTACGGCTTGTGCGCAGACTTTTACTTCAAGGCGAAGCTACAATAAGCTTGCGGCTGAAACTGAGTGAAACATTTGGTACGCGTGATGAATTAATGTGGTGTGCCAGTAAAATTTAAGTGGTTTAATAACGATTACGATTATTTTATACTTTATTTCAATTTTGTGTCTTTTTTACGTCGCTTTTGGATCATTTAATTTTCCGTCTGGCAATTTATGTGGTTTTCTAGAAATTGAAGTCGTAAAAAAATTATTGTTTGGTTTTATATTTGCAAGAATTTTTGGATTGCAAACATTAAATAAGAATTTTTCAAAGCATATTTCACCCGAAGATATTGATCACAGTCGCGGGTACCTCAGTTACTCGTACAATCTTGAAAATGCTGAGCAAAAAAATATAATGTCTATATACTGTTGCGGGCGCAAAAACACTGAAAAAATTTTGGCGTAGATTTAAGGTTTTTGTAATTATTATTGACCCTACGTATTTTATACCTTGTTTTAATGAAGACATACGTCGCCACAACATAAGTCGCCATATTTTAAAGAACATAATTATGTAGCTTTGATTTCAAGACATCAGAGATTAATTTTAAAGTTTTAAAGAATTTACTTGAAGGATAAAAATCATATGATTTTGGAAAACATAACATACATTTAACCCAGACATTACCAAGATTTTTTTTTTTTGTAGAGGGTAATTAATATTGAAAAACAAAAAAAAAATTCTAGGGGTATACGATAGTAAAGTCAATTGGGAAAATTAATTTTATTTAGTTCATACATTTATTTAATTTTTTTAGTACAAAATATCACAAAGAATCATTTAAAAAATAATAATTCATTCAAAATAAAATCAGTTCAGTTCAGAAACTTGTAAATATTTTCTATTGCTAATTTATTCTTTTGTATGCCATTTTTGGAACCATTCAAGATGTTAGGTAAAATTACACTTCGAACATTTCCTGGATGCTTGCTTATGGTACACTCGACATCTTGTTCTGGACGATTGAGGGTGAATCCAATGAGCATACCTATCATATCTAGAATCATTACTTTCAATGTTAGAGTACTGCCTCTTGCCTAAAGTATTACACTTTTGATGTTGCTTCAAAATGGGACTGGATATCATTCGACGAAAAGTTAAAATATTTATTTTTCCGCCCATTTTTCGATGTAATTGCCAAGCACTTGCCACCGCCATATCAACGATGTAAGCAATTAAATGGAAGTACCATTTTCCCCCCCTAATCGAAGTCTGATATTAGCTCATGTTTTGATCGGACCGATCAATACCACCCATTCCTTTATTATACTTTTGTATGAGTATTGGTTGCACCTTTTCTTTTTCTTTACTGGAATACCTTTTAACCATATTTGTTGGATAAACTGGAATGAAATTTAATCCAATTGTCACCACACTGTTGTCATTCCATTTGCATACCACCAGGTTTTCTTCTACACAGAAACTGTATTCGAAAGATGGAATATGCGGCCAGTAGTACTCCATACGAATCCTTTTGTATGTCCTGTATACCCCTGTGTGACCACCCAATGGTAAATCATGCTTCTCGTGTAATATCTGAGCTTTAATATTTGGATTTGTGACGATTTGAACATTCTTTTGTTTTAAGCTATGATTTTCAGTGTTTAGATCACCTGAAATTCTTGAGGTTCTTCGACTCTGTTGTTTGAAGGGTTAATTTCTTGAGAGGGTGCCAGATGCTTTGCTTGTGCCCTTGTGACAACTCGAATTTCTTCTTGGCGTATCCTACTAAGTGCATCTGCTCCTGTGTTAGCTTTACCTGATGCATGAACTACACTGTAGTCATACTCTGCGAGTTGCAAACGCTACTTCGGAATTCTTTTTGAAACATTTTTAAAATCACCTATCAAGGGTTTATGATCTGTTGAAATTATAAATTTTCGTCCGAATAAGTAAGGTCTGAATATCTCGACTGCCCATTTCGTTGCGAGCATTTCTTTTTCTATTGTCGAGTAATTCCTTTCTGCTACCTTGAGTGAACGACTAGCGTAGGCAATTGGCAAATCGTCTCCATCATGGATTTGGCTAAGAATGGCGCCTACTCCATAGTCACTAGCGCATCAGTCGTTAATATGAATATGCGGTCGAAATCAGCATATTGGAGAATTGGAGAAGAAGTGATTTTACTTTTGAGATAATCGAACGCGGTTTGACTTTTCTCAGTCCATTCAAATTTTGTTTTCTTCTTAGTTAGCTGATGCAGAGGCTCTGCAATAGTTGAAAAACTGGAACAAACTTTCTATAATAGCTGGCAAGACCTAAAAAACTTTTGGGCTCACGCATATTTCGTGGGATCAGAAAGCTTACAATAACTTCAACTGTTTTCGGACTAGGCTTAATGCCTTGAGGCGTAATGATATGCCCTAGATATTGAATTTCTTTACTCAAAAATTGACATTTCTCTGTCTGGAATTTTAAATTGCTCCTCCTAAGCGCTGAAAAAATGTCTTTTAACTTACTGTTGTGGTCCCTCAAATTTCTTCCATAAACAATTATATCATCTAGGTACACGAAACACTTAAGGCCCTGTTGTCCTAACAACACACTATTGATCATCTGCTGTAATGTGCTCTGCGAATTTTTCATTCCGAAAGGCATCCTGAGGAACTCAATGTGACCGAAATCCGTGCTAAACGCTGTTTTATGCCTATCACGGGGATCCATCTCTATTTGATAGTACCCGCTGGCCTTGTCTAAAGTGGAGAAATATTGTGAATGACCCAGTTGGTCGAAAATGTCATTAATTAACGAGAGAGGAAACGAATCTCCTATCGTGGCTTCATTAACTCTTCGAAAGTCAACGACCACTCTCCATTTTGGTTTACCATCCTTATCTGGTTTCTTTGATACCACCAGTAAAGGACTGTTAAACGGACTAGTGCTATGAGTTATGATTCTATCCTCCAGCATCTTTTGTACTTGAGTATCAATTTCCTTTTTAAGTGCTTGTGGAACGCGATACTGCCTAGTGTTAATTGGTGGTGTGTCATTGTGAAGATTAACTTGGTGCATAACACCGGGTACACTTGAAAGCTTGTCACCTTCAATGTAGAAGGTATCTCAATATTCTCTAATCAATTCCAGAAGTGAGGTGGACTCTTCAATATTCAGATCTTTCTCCAGATGCGTAACAACTTGGTTAATGACTAAGTCATCTCTATTCTCGTAGTGTTGCTCGCTTACAGTTTCATAATCATGTTCTAACTGCATGATGTCATATTGATTCAGATCAGTGAGTTTAGGAACAAAGCCTTCAATGATTACTTCATTGGGATTGGTATCGACAATGCTGATCTGTACCTTCAGCATGTTGGGTTGGATTAAGCAGTTACCGACAAACACACCTTGCATTATTTCTTCTGAATTACATAAGTATGGGTTATTCGTAGGAGTTTTGATTTGTACAATTACTTCTTATTAAGAAACTTGATTCTGTTCCCTAAAATTTTTAATTCTGAAGAACTATACAGAATATCTACTTTATTTTCATTGAGGAAATCTCTTCCGAGAATTCCATCCTGATCAATTGGAAAATCATCTTCTACTACTTGAAACTTTTGTGGAATTTTTAGGTGTGGTGTGATATTTACTTGCGTAAATATACATCCGAGAGTGGTGGTAGCTTCTTTGCTGATTCCTTTTAATAAGGCTTTACCACTTCGATCTATCGTTCTAATGTTTTGGATCATTTTCTGTTTGATTAATGATACTGAGGCACCAGAATCTATTAAAAGGATAGATTCTTTCTCTAATGCTGCTAATTTTAAGCTTACCACATCGTGCGTAAACTTGTGCTTTGATACCAAGTTGATCTGATGTGTATTCACAACTTCAGGAGACTTATGAACCTGAGCAATAGCGGTGAATGGCTCTACTGGTGGCCAAACTTCGTTCGATTCATTTAAATTCATTGGAATACTTCTAATTTCAAGAGTGAATTTTTGTATCTGAGCGGATTGTGCTGATGTAACCCTAACTTGGCTATTTGAGTTTGTGCTTAAATAACCTTTTGAGACTGTACTCAATAGCTCGATTATCTCGCTACCCGCACAATGACATTTGGTAACACAAAACTATTGTTTGGTATCAAATTCGGGAAGGAATTTATGGGTGAGATGGAGTTTGACTTACTTATTCTAATGTCTGAGACGGTACTCAGAGGATTTGTTTTAATATCTGGGGAGGTTCCCAGTGAATTTTTTATTTTTTTGATATCTGGGGGGGTTCCCAGTGGATTAATTTTTCTTATATCTGGGGAGGTTCCCAGTGGATTAATTCTTTTTATATCTGGGGAGGTTCCCAGTGAATTTATTTTATAGTCTGAGGCGGAACTCAGTTAATTTATTTTAATATCTGGGGAGGTTCCCAGTGGATTATTTTTTTTTATATCTGGGGAGGTACCCAGTAGATTTATTATTTTATTATTGACTGAGGAGATTCTCAGTGGATTTGTTCTATGATTATCTGAGGCGGAACTCAGTTGGTTTTTTTTTTTAAAGTCTGAGGCTGTACTCAGTTGCGATTCGTAATTCATTGGTATTCGTTACATATCCATTTCTGGAGTTCCCAATTGTTGCATGGATTCTACATGGTAGACATTAAGCGCGGGACTCGTCTGAACTACAGCTGATGTGTCTGCTGTTCGACGAGTCCATCGTCGTTTCCCTGCTGTTGGCAAATAATGTTGTTGGCTATGACATCATCCTCTATGTAGTTAACTCTTAATTTCTCAAAATTTCTGCCTAGCTGGTCTACTTCATGATTTGCTCTTGCTTGTGTTCGTGACGGAAAATTTCCTTGTCTACCGGGGAAGCCTCCAGGCGGATGGTTATTCCCTGGATTGTGATATTCAATTGCAAGAGGAACACGCTAAGGTGGATAGTTGGTTTGGTTGACTCCCTGTTGGTAGTTGTAATTTGGTCGAAAATTTTGTTGTCTGGACCCATAATTCTGGCTGTAGTCATTTGATTGTGTTCTCGCTGGTATCGGCCTTTGTTCAAAGAAAAATTCTTCACGCCTAGCATCACCTGCTTTCCTTGCCCTGCATTCCTCTAAGAAATGCCCTTGCTTCTTACAATATCTGCAGAATCTCGAGGATAGGTACTGAGCTGGCTGCTTTTGATTGGAAGTATTTATTCGACAGTTTTTAGCTACGTGGCCTACCTTTTCACACAATTGGCAAATCACAAGTGAGCGTTGAGTTGCTTGGTTTTGGCCAAAAGTATTTTTCTGACAACTAGCTGAATAAGTATAATTCCCTAGTACAGCCTGCACAGTACATTCTGTATCTGTAAAATGTAAATTGTGGTACAATCAGCCCAGTCGCCGCGGCTTGATGAGAGGATTGATTTTTTTCATAATCATTTTTCATAAATTGGAAATATCTTGAAAAAAAAAACTATTTCTAGCTGAGCTAGCTCAAAATATTGGTGGATGTATGTTCCGTATTTTTGAGCTCTCAGGGCATTATAAACTTAGATAACAATATTTAAATTTAGTACTTTATCACGAGGGCAAACGTTTGGTCGTTGCCACGACAATTTTCTATTCTGAATGTCGCAGACTCTGATTCAAATTATAACTTAAATTCACTATATTGTGTAGTTAACATCATGCTGTACAGCCAGATAGTCAATCAAATAATGTAATTATTATGATTGGATTGGATGAGATATCTCAACAGCTGCCAAATTCACAAAAACCTCCACAGACATATCATAAAAGCTATTGTCTATTGAGGTTTCTGTGAATCAGGAAGCTGCTGAAGCTTTTCTGCTGAGAGGCGGATCAAAAATCGGTTAAGAAATAGCCAAGTTCCATCTTACTTCACCATATTCCAGAACTTTCTCCACAAACCATTTTAGAATCCTATTTATAACACACATGTCAAATTTCACTAAAATCCGTTTAGAAATAGCCAAGCTCCATCCTATTTGGCCATATTCCAGAACTTCATCCACAAATTAATTTAGAATTTCAATTCCATTGTATATATCGAATGTCATCATAATCGTACACGAATCGTTCCGTGACTATTCAGAAATGCCGAAATAACGATCAACTTGCCTTCAAGTTGGACAAATTTGGAGTTAAAACGATATTTTGAACTTGTTTCACTTTTCATAATGAATTTCGGGAGTAGTCAAAGTAAAAAACTAGAGTTATGTTTAAAAATGTTCTATTACGTATTATGTTTATGTTCACCCCCATGAAACACCAGCTTCCTATATGAAACGTTAAGTAATATGTGAAGGGCCCCTAGTTCACTTGTTTGAGCTCCTTTGATGAAACAAAAAATTGCAGGTAAAAAAATGTCAAAAATATATTTTTTGTTTTTTTTTTTGTCTTTCCGTTTTGTATTTATTTGTTCGTAACTCGCAATAAGGGATTTTTGTTTGGTGTTGATCGATATTTCGCTTCTTTCCGAACTTTGATAAACATTTTGATTAATATTATCGTGCATTTTTTAATGCACACACAGAAATAAAATATAATTTGAAAAATTAAAATACTGTACATTGACAAAACTCTCAAAATCAAAAATGAAACAAAAAAGAAATCTGTAAGATAAAGGAAAAGTGGGTTATTAATATAATATAAATGTATAAAGAAGATGACATTGTTTGAATTAATTTTAAAAATGAGTTGGAACAGGCCTAGGCGTGAATTTTCTTTTAATACTGTTCAATATTAAAAGTAATTGACACGTCATAACTTGGTAAAATCAGAACCATCTTGATGTGAATAGAGCCGGCATGTGAAAAATGAACTTAAAATAAGGGATATAGAAACATTAAAAATTCATTTATTTTCATAGTGTTTGTATGAAAAAACGCGATTCAGATTGAAGATAAAACATGAATTAAAAGTTAAACCCAGTTAAATATTTTTATATGAAATCGCTAATAAACAACTCAATGTCTTACTTATTTGAAACACAGATTCTCAAATTTCCCTATTTTCCAGCAATAATCAAAAGAAAATAAGGGAAATTAAATTAAAAAACCTTCTACAACAACAACAATGTGTATTAAAAAGAGACAATTCTGTTTAATAACGCCATCATATGACC
This sequence comes from Tipula helvola, assembly GCA_963556165.1. NCBI lineage: Eukaryota > Metazoa > Arthropoda > Insecta > Diptera > Tipulidae > Tipula > Tipula helvola. The sequence continues at coordinate 68,162,270 of OY744481.1, read as the reverse complement.
ACATCTAAAACCAATGGTAAGAAAAAAGACAACACGTTTCCGCTCAACAATTAAAATAAAATAAATCAGAAAGAGCAAACAGAAAAAAATAAATCAATACAATAAGTACGAAGAAAACAAAAAATCAAAACAGTCTAGCATGCTTTGCAAATTCAAAATAACTTTAGAAACATATTCGAATTCAAATTTGAATGGAGGCAATGAAAGAGATGATTATTGTACTGTTTATAAATTTCGAGTTATGTTGATGACGTGTATTACAAAAACAACAATATTTAAAATTTCAAAAGTACCTTATTTTTCATGACGATTTTCACTAAGAAATAAATATTTTCAAGACTCGATTTTTCAATCAAATAGTATTACATGTTTCATGAACATTTTCATATAAAAACAAAACAAAAGCTCACATTTTTAATAAACTAAATCTGTAAATGAAAATAACCGTTTTTCCATATAGTTTCATAGTAAAGAAAAAATTGTTTGTACCTTATTTTAAGCTTAGTAAAAAATACAGTCGATACTGGAGGCTCTTATTTATACAGTAGGCTCTGGTAAAATACACAAACGAAAAATGTCAAGGCCTCCTTAGCTATACAAAAATTTTCAATAAAATTGTAAATCCAGATTGTTAAATATAGTTTACGTTTAATATTACGATTAAACATGGTTCTAGCACATTGTGTGATTAATTGTTTCATGAGTGCAGACCAAAGGCAGTGAAAAAAATTTGTTTAGGTTCCATGTCATTCAGAAGTCTCGTAAAAAATATTTAAAATTTGCTGAGGAATGACAACGCTCTTGGTTAAATGCGATTAACAGGAAATATTTATAGGTTTCTTCGTTAAAGTATCGCATTGTGTGTTCAAAACATTTCTTGACCAAACGTAGTGCCGACATCAAAGTTGTTTTAAATCCCGATTGGCTGCCATCACTTGAGTTGGGTGACTATAAGGTAACATCAACAAGCACAACATCAACATACGAAAGAACGAAAAAAAGGACCGAACGGAAATTTCAAAGCCATAACCAGCTTCAGAAGACCAGATAAATCTTGTCAAACGATTATCGTATGTGATTAAAAATCGTGCCAAACTGAAGGTAAATTATAAACTAAATGTATACTACGTTAGTTCAAATAATGTATTCTGTATTTTGTTTTCTTTCGAATTCTATTTCGATTGCAATAAGGAAAATCAAATCGAGGAACTCAAAAGAAAAACCAAGATACTATCCGAGTAGATGAAAGCCTAGAGTTAAGAATAGTACAAAGAAAAGAAAATACTTTACATGATTGGAAGATTTCGTTAGAATATGTATTCGAACGTGTTGAGCTTTTTCTACCGATTAATTAACGTTTTCTGCCTACAAACATCATCAAACTATAAAATACCTCATCTGCATCTCAGCTTTTGGGAGCTTAGTCTTTATATCTAAAGGCAACGGAGCACGATGTAGCGACAAATTTGTTTTTGAAAAGTGTGGAATTTTGCATTTCATAGAAGAAGGAGACATAATTATGGCAGACCGAACATTTTTGATTAAAAATCTCATAAAAAAAAGCAAGATTGGGTAGCCATCTTTCAAAAATCGAAATCCCAATTAGAACCCATCGCCATTGAGAACAATAGAAATATTTCCAGGGTCAGAATGCGAAGTTTCAATTTTTCTTTATTTTTTTATTCAAGTTTTAGGTGATGATTATTTTAAAACAAACAATAACTAACAATGAAACTTACTACGGTTATTTATTCACTCAGATACATTTATACAATTTATTAAATTGTGTCTACGACTTTATACGACTATACGAGAAACGTCAAGGTTGTGATGCTTAAGACCACCTATTTCGTATGTCTTAGTTTACAGAGTTTTTAAGAGATTATCATAACTAAGACAACATACAGAATAGTCTTAGGTAAGAGAAAATCTTAACTAAGAGAAATTTCTTAAGTAAGAATTTTGTGACTATACGTCAGAATCGCACAGTTAATCATCCAAAGACTTTCTTTTCTCAAAATTTAATAATTTACTGTTTATAATAAAATTAGAATAAAATCTTGTATGTAACACGTTTCGCTCGTTTCGCAAATATCCAGCTTGTTACACAAAATGAGGCATTTCCTAACTGTGCTCTGATTCTCTAAAAAAGAAGATAACGTGGTAAACGTGAAAACTTGTAAAAAGTAAAGCATTCTTTTATGAGTTTGCAATTTTTTGATATTATTGTAGTGGTAATCCTCTAGAAAAATTTCAGACTCATAAAAGAATGCTTTACTTTTTACAAGTTTTTACGTTTACCACAATTATTTTATTTTTTAGAGAATCAACACTCTGATTGCTTAAATAGCTATTTTTTTATTTAAAAATATCGTTAACATGTATTTTTATTTTCCACTCTCTCTCTCTATTTTTTTAAGGAGCCTAATTTTTTCTTCTGCTCCCGGGGCCTCAACCGGCCTTAATCCGCCACTGAATATACACAGTGATCCTTAATTATTATGGTTGCTAGACCGGTTTTAAATACGACCACACACAAGGGTTTCCATTGTGAATCATGGTTTTTCAGTGTAAATCTGGTCGTGTAAATTTCGGTCGAAATGCCGAATAATGGAGTCATTCAAAATTTTACTTACAAAAACGGTGTGTCTGTGTTAGTGGACTGCCATAAATATTAACAAAAAGTATCAAATCGAGAAATTTTTATGGCTGTCGCACTAATTCTAATACATTATTAATTTTAATAGTATGGCATTTTTATGGAAGATTTTTTTTTTTAATTTTGTATTTTATGACGGATAATATTCGACAAAAATAATTCTGATATGAGTATTAATAATAATTAATTTTTTAGATTATTTTGAAACGTGAAAATAACCGAATTAACACTAATACCTAATTTTGTTTAATAATTCTTAGTTATGATTTTGTTTGCTGCCAAAATGGATCCATCAAATTTTGCTATAAAAGCAGTAACAAAATAGTTTGTCTTTGTGATTCTGATGTATTTTTTATTTTTGTTTTTCTCCAACTTCAAGTCAGCTCAGTCAATTTTTCACAATGGAATTGGGGCATTATTGTTTGGTTCATTCATAAAGTTTTGTTTACTACTCGTCCAGTATAAAAACAATAGAATCTCCATTCTCCATTGTTTTCCTTCATAATAATGTGCAACAAGGATAGGAACATAATTAAAACTATATGCTGGCTTTCCCTATTGGAGTACATACAGCCAATACATAATTATCTATTTTTGTGGTTCGAATGCCAATTTAATATATGAAAAGAAATATTCTTATATTCTTTTTCTATATTTACTAAAGGTTTTTGCACTCCAAATTCAACCTTTTACAAAACACAATCATCCTTTTCCATATTAAATTCAACCATAGACTATATAACACCAACAGAATTTATTTAAATTAATATATTTACTGTATTTATATTCTAGATACAAGATAACAAGTTAATATGTATAATAAAATAAATAAACCTTTACTATAATAGGGGCATAAAATTCATCTTAAAATTCGCCCTATAATTATTATAAACTTCACCTTAGAAATCGTCGTAAACTTCACTGTAGAATTCATCTCAATTTGATCTAAATTCAATATAAAATATATTTCAAATTTACCATATAATGTCTTCATAACTAAAAATAAAGCTCACCTTAAACTTCACTGTAAAACCCAGCTTTAAAGTTCATCCTAAAATTTACCTCTAAAATTACAACAAATGATTTCTAAAAAATTCTAAAATTCACTACTAAATTCAACCTACAAGTCACTGTAAAATCAACCCTAAAATTTTACTTAAAATTCACTCTAAAATATACCCTTTAATCCAACCTATGTACCCTAGACATCTACCTAAAATTCACTGGAAACCACTCTCTAAAACTAACCCTGAACTTCACTCTATAATTCACTCTAAGTGTCAGGAATTTAGAAAGCGAAACCCGTTAGAAGCTTAAATAAGGATTTTATCAAATTTAAGAATTTTGGAGTTTGGAGTTTGGAAATTTTAATAGTGGAAAAATGAATTTAGGATTTTATAAATTTTATAAAATCGTTAAATTCAAATTCATCATTTATTTGGAATTTGGAATTATTTATTTTAGAAATTAACGAATTTTGTAACGTAGTTTGGAAAGAAAAGAAATTAAGAAATATAGGAAAATTTAGAGGTTTTGTATTGTAGGGATATTAAAATTTAATAAAATTATTGCGAATTTGGGAAGGGACAAATGGAAAATAGGAGTTTCAAGATCTAAAGCTAGTTAGTATGTATAAACTTAGAAATTCGTTAAATTTAAGAATCCTGATATTTAGAGTATTTTCACAACATTTTTGGAATTTAGAATTTCTATTAGGAATTAGTTAATTTAGACATTTAATACTAAATACATTTTGGAAATTTAGAAAATTAACAAATATGGAAATTGTAAATTTTAGGAATATGGAAATTTAAATAATTTAGAAATACAAAAATTTAGAGTATTATTAAGAATTTTTGATTTTACTAATGTTAAGGAAAAACGAAGTGCCAGGCAAGATGCGTTCCTCCAGCGCCTACCGGTATAAACAATTGTTTTTTCCTGGTTAACGCCGCAGACCAATATCAAAAACCTGGAGTAATTTGAAAATGTTCAATAATTTCGAAATAATCTGAAAAAGATTGGTCACAAAGAATCTCAAAAATTCTAAATACGGATTATCAGTGAGTTTTTAATTTCAATGCGATATTTTCATAAATGATGAATTTGATTTTGATTTGGAAAAGAGTGAATGTACCTATAACGAATAAATATTCTTTTGTCTCTATAAAATTACAAAAGATGTCTCGTTTATTTATATTGTAATACAACGTTGTAAATAAGGAATACGCATTATAAAATCAAATATTTGTAGTAGAATGTTAAATTTAATATGAGATATTATATGGAGGTTAAATATATTTAATGTAACCTTTTGCAGATAAACAGTATCCTCCACTTAATGACGTATATATACACACAGAATATATTTTGATGATTTTTCATAAAATCTTAATCTTTATAAGATTCCTTTTGTCATGTACCCTCAAGAGATTTTAGAAAATGTAATTTGTTTATAAATAAAATGATAAGATGTAACCGTTATCTTATTTATAGATATATTAAGTCGACTTGTCTAGTCACGACTCACGACCATGTATGTTATAAAAAATCAGTTTTTAAACCTTTCCAAGTTCACAGTCTGTTTTTAAATTTTTTGCGTGATCTTTTATTTGTTGGTGGGGCTACACTTGAACATGATATACACATAATATAAATTTATTACCATCGTACATATAGGAGCTTAATATAATTCAATCCAAAACATAAATTATTTCTCTGCTCCTTAATTTCGAGAAGAAGAAGGAACGTCTACATTATAAATTAAGTAAACAAAGTTAAATTTAATTATCTTTATGTATTATTATTTGGTATTATATACTAAATTTATTTTTATTTTCTTATACATATAATATATATAATAATAAATGTAATAAAAATGTTGTCCTTTTAACAACTAAAATCAACAAAACATAAAATACAATAAAATCAAAATTTATTGAGTTTGATGTTTAAGAAAATTCATGGTTACCGTTAAATATTTGTTAAGCTTTTTTCTTGTATAACTTTGTTTCTCGTTATACATAGTATGTATATATGTACTTTGTAAATCACACAAAAAAAAACTTTGTACATATGTGTTTTACTGTAACTGTTTTTAGCTAACAAAACTAATAATCACGATAACAAAAATGTTTTAAGTGTTTCTGAATAAATTTCAATTGGTTTTTGTTGCTGTTTGTGCTTTCTTAAATGGAACACGGGGCCAAATGTAATCGATTGGTTTTGATGATAATAAAGGATGTTTAATTTCGAGGTATATAACTTTAAGTTGGCAACATGTTATTCAGTGACGCCCGATTTGACAGCTGACAATTAATTTTTGTTTAGTTTGGTTTGCCATTTCATAATGAATAGACCCATGCGAGAGCAACATTTGCAAATTGTTCAAATTTACTTTGAAAATAATGGTTCGGTTCGTGAAACTCATTGCGCGCTACGTTCATTTTATGGTCGACATAATCGTCCATCAGAGCAATTAATTCGATTAACTATATGGTTCGCTTGCGCACCACATTTATACCATAAGTAAGAGTTCCTTATAGTGTTCCTTCAACCTGCCTAAAAAAACTTAGGTATGAGGTGAAATATCATAATTAAATATAGTTTTAGTTGCCATGGCCAAGACAGAATTTGTATTTGTTGTGATGATGAAAATAATTTTCATTGGTTTTATATTACAACAAACATAAACGTTACCAAAAGGAATATACATAGCTACTATATAAAATTGCCGGTCGACAAGTTTCTACGATTTCTGAACTCGTTCGTCAATGTATCGAAATTGAAGACACTTGGAAACGGTTGAGTTCAGACAGCCCTAAAAAACAGGTAACGTTTCGACAAGTTAATGGATTGTCGATGTTAAACCCGCTTACAAAATCCTACTGGTAAAAATAGAGATGCGGCGGCTTTTGATTATAAAAACTTTAACAATGCGATCTATGAATCATCTCGGCAACAAAACGGTTTGGTGGTTCTAAAAAATCATAATCCATTCGTTCTGGTCAATCATTTTCCTTGTAACCTGAAACCGGATGAAATTTGTGACATGACGAGCACGAGGTATCAAAGTATAACTATTCTAGCCAAGGAAATCAAACTGCCTATCGTTATTCATATAATTCGAGGAATCTTAATAATCCAAGGCACTACTCCGGATGTGGTGCTTCCAATATTATTAGGTCAAATTGCCAATTTTGCAATAATCAAAATCAGGGAAACAAGCATTGGGGGATGAGAAGGGCTGGAATTCAATCTTCCCACAAACAAGTCGATATCAGGGATAAATGGATACTCATGGAAGACGTGGTTTTGAATACGTGCCCGGAGTTATTAAAACGGCCTGCAGGATAGTTTTTTCTCTTTTAAAAAGTCACCTAAGTTGCCATATTATAATAAAATTGTCCATCCAGCGCCTAGTAAATCTCATCTTTTCCCAATATAGCTACATTTAAATCACCTAATCGTAAAGTAAAATATTGGTCGTTGCGTCGTTCAATCAAGAAATTAATTTGCGAATCTGTAGTGCAACCTATCATTAATGATAAGCGACCCTACGCAAACGTAGTAATATCAGGTACTCCATACACTGGTTTGTTAGATAGCTGCGCAACCATTAGCGTGCTCGGCGCTGGCTCTGAAAAATTATTAGAGAATACCGGAATCAAAATCCGTTACTTACCTTCTTTTTTTAACACTGCCAGTGGTGGAAGGGCAAAGAATAATTGGTCACGCAATGCCAATATCTTATAATAGGAAAACTAAACGACTTCGCCTTCACATTGCGCCAGGCTAAACACAAGCACTATACCTTGGAATTGATTTCCGTGGCCTTTTTGGGTTAGCTGCAGCCATCCTCAGTTCTCTTGAGATGAAATAACCTAATAAGATACCTGACAATCGACACCAACTGTCGCTTGATCTTGTAACCCGCTTGCAGCAAATAATTAATACATTTTCTTGCTCTGTTAAAAATGGCTTGGGTTGTACAACGCATGTCATTGATGTCGGGGAGGTAAAGGCGGTGAAACTGCGCTATTACCCGGTCTCCCAGGCTGTCCAAACTGACATTTATAGAGAGTTGGATAGGATGTTGGAGTTGGGAGTGATGAAAGGGGAGTGATGCTAATGAAATAAGGATTAAAGACGCATATCCGTTGCCACTGATTGTTGAGTCGACTTGACCACACGAAATATATTTCGTCATTCGACTTAAAGGATGCTTTTTGGCAAATTCCTTTTCACGTGGGATATGCATCTCATGATAAAACTACGTTCACCGCTCCGAGCAGATCCCTCTATCACTTCACGGTCATGCCCTTCGGCCTATGCAATGCTTCTCAGTCATTGTGTAAGTTGATGCATAAGGTGATCCCTTACCAGTTGCATGACCGAGTATTTGTCTACTTAGGCGACTTGCTAATAGTCTTGGCTGAATTGGAAGAGGATTTAACTTTATTAGCTGAGGTCGCAGGATCATTGAAACTAGCAAATCTCACTATTAACATAAAAAAGAACCAGTTCGTTCTGAGTGAGACGAGGTAATTAGGCCATGTAATTGGTAACAGGGTCATGCGCATGGACCCTGACAAAGTTCATGACATTGCGGACTATCCGGCTCCTCAAACTGTCAGACAGCTGGGTCGATTTTTGGGGATGGCAAGGTGGTACCAGCGTTTTATCTCCAATGTTGCCAGTATTACTGCTCCACTTACCGACCTCCTTAAAAGGAATTAAAAATTGAATTGGAATGAAGCAGCAAATGAGGCCTTTACCAACTTAAAACTGCGCTTACCTCTGCTCCGGTACTTCGAAATCCTGATTTCAAGCGTGACTTTTTTATTCAATGCAATGCAAGTTCGTTTGGAATAGGCAGCGTCTTATTCCAAAGGTCTGACGAAGGAGAGGAACATCCCATTGCGTTTTACAGCCATAAGCTTAATTCAATTACAGTACAATTAAATGGTTAATGGACCAACGAGATCTTTCTGGTAGGCTAACAAGGTGGAGCCTTAAGCTTCAAAGCTTTAACTTTAAAATTCAATATAGAAAAGAATCACAAAACATGGTTCCCGATGCATTGCCCAGAATGGATCTCCAAGCTTTCTCCCAACCAAGTGTACGTGGTGTTGATAAGAGTACATCTCCTCTGCATGTGGATCTAAGTTCATTCCGATTTCAGTTCCATTAATGACAGGCGGACATTTAGGACAGGCGAAAACGGTCGAAGTACTACAGAAACAATTTTATAGCACGCGATGTAAGGAATTATATCAAAAACTGTGATCCGTGCAAACAGTCTGAGTCCGCATTAACTTCGTTACTCAACCGAAAATGGGCAAATTTACAGAAGTACATCGACCATTTCAAAAGCTCTTTATGGACTCTTTGGGACCATATCCGCGTAGTAGGCAGGGTAATACTTACTTGCTGATTGTGGTAGACCAGTGTACCAAATTTGTGTTTATTGAGCCAATGAAGTCTGCTACCGCAAATCAAGTCGTGTTATTTTTAAAGTCTCTATGTTTAGTGATTTTGGTGTTCCCGAGGTAATAACGGTCCTCAATTTAGGTCGCATCTTCTGGCTGAGGTATTGTGTCCTTCTGTGGCATTTTACACCAATTCACACCAGTCTATTCTCCGCAAGCAAATGTGTCGGAGCGTGCAAATCAGACAATTATTTCCGCTATACGTTCCTATGTTAACGATGATCACAAGAATTGGGATAGATATCTTTATGAACTTAGTGCGGCATTGAGAAACTCGGTGAATAGTTCAACTGGATTCCCGCCCTATTTTTTGACTTTCGGTCAGCACAAGATATCGCATGCCTCGTCTTATAAATTAATGCGTAATCTGGATGTTTTGTAATTCATCTTTGTAAGGTGTGTCCAGTTTATTTGATTTTTCTTTTTGTACAAGTAGCAAATTCCCTATTTTGATCTCAGATAATTTGGCATGTCGCTGTGTGTTTGCATATTTCTTCATTTTTGTTTATTATTGGTTCCGGAATCGATGGAATTTTGGTTCCTGTTGGTCTCCCGAAAAACAATTCCGCTGGCGAAAACCCAGTTGCTGGATGTAGAGTATTTCGGTCCATTGAGAGATAAGCTTATTCTATCTTTCGACGAGACCATTCGCTTGTGGCCAATAAGGAGGTGTGGAGTATAATTTTATTCCATTCTCATCACAAAATGCCTTGAATTCACGACTTATGAGCTATTTACCATTATCGGCTGTAATTATTTGCGGTAGACTAAATAAAGCGAAAACTTTCCGCAACTGAGCGATGATTTCTTTGGATGTGATTCGTTCCATTACAATTACGCCCAGAAGGGCAAGGTTCACAAAAATCGATTGAGATGTCTACCCACGGGGCAGTTGGAAAATTTCGCATATTCATTGGTTCTGGAATACTTGCAACCGTTACCAAATCGCATTCGTGACATTTTTGGACGTAATTCTTAATATCGCTGTCTATTTTAGGCCACCATACCTTCCTTCGCAGTGACTTTTTCATATTTTCAATGCCTGGGTGACCCTCGTGACCTAGCAATAATATTCGATCTCGAATTCTTCCCGGTATAACAATTCGTGTGCCACATAACAAAATATTCTCATGGAAGCAGAACTCGAACTTGAATGGCCTGTATTGTTGAATTAGTTCCTCACTATCCCAAAGTTCAATACCATCTATACACTTCCGAATTAATTTAATTTCTTCGTCCTCATTTGATATTTCATCAATATCATTCAATGTTATGGCATTCGCAAACGATAAAGTGCCCTCAAAAATGGCATTAATAAACGATTCGGTGTCTTCAAAAAGTTCTTGCACTGATTGTTCTATTTTCGGCAACCGCGATAATGGATCAGCAATATTGGTTTTGCCGGGTTTATATATTAATGTAAAATCGTATGTCTGGGATCTGAGTACCCAGCGTTCAACTTTTGCGCATGGAGTGCTTTTAGAATTGAACAAAAAGTCTAGTATTTTTCAGTAATATGATACTTTTGTTCCCGTTCCCATAGACTACGGTGCCCATATGCTATAACTCTAGGTCTGTCCTTACCAGTTTGACAAAGAACAGCACCAAGGCCAACTGGGCTGGCATCCGCTGCTACATATGTTTGATCTTCAATAGAATAGAATCCTAAGACCGATTTACTTGTCAACGCTGATTTTAATATTTCAAACGATTTCATTTGATCGTTTTCCCATTTGTACTTATTTAATATAATTAATTCTCTCAACATCGGGGATAAACCTTGAGATGTAATTAACGAGTCCCAAAAAACTCCTATAACCTCTTCTACAGAATCTGGTTTTCTGAAAATATTTTCGGAAATTTGATGTCCAAGGAACTCTATTTGACTTGTTTTGAATCGGCATTTATCCTCATGATTAATGATTTAATTTTACATTAAAGGATTCCATTTATTTTTAACTTCTGCCAGGTGAACATCGCGTCGTTTTTCATTTGCTCTATGTATATATCATTATATTATAAATACATACGACGTACCCTTCACATCCAATCAAAGTTTGTTCAATAGTTTTTTGAAAAAACTCTGCGGGCACAAGAAATACCGAATATTAGCCGTTTATAGCAAAACAATCCTCGCCTTTTAACAAATGTCGTATATTATCCCTGCAGTCTGGTTTAATCATTATCTAATGAAAGCTTTTTTAATATCCAAGCAAGGAAATAATTTGGAATTTCTCGATTTAGCCAACAATTGCTCTACTGTAGGCATCGGGTACTTTTTACGAAGCACAGCTTTGCTAGTTTTACGCATGTCCACACATAAGCGAATATCATTATTGGATTTCTATATTACGACCATTGGTGACACCCACCCAGTGTGATGGTTGACCGGCTTGGAATTGGAATTCTGCGAGATGCTTGACTTACAGGTGTTACACTTCTGTTGACTAGAATGCTAATTACAATGCCTTTTATTGATGGTAACTTCTTAATTCCTACTTCACTTGATACACATAAAATATTTAGTCCGATCTTCAAAATACCTAGTTTTATTGCCGTATCTTTCCCAATAAGCGATGTCACTCCTTCAATAATATAGATTCATTCATTCGAATTTGATACATGTACGTTGACGTTAGCGATAAAATTTCCAATGACCTTTAACGGAATTTTGGTCACGTATGATCTGAATGTAATATCAGTGCCATTTTTAAAATCATTAACCTTTGAGTTCATTGAAATCGTATCGTTATTTAGTCATGAATCATTTAATTCCCGAATGTTTTCATCATTTTTGTGCTCGTATTTATTTCGTCTCCCATTTGGCCTTGGCCCCCAAGACTGGTTGAATTTCCGTTTAAGCGAGCGGCAATATTTTTCATAATGGCCATAGAATCTACATTTACGGCATCGTTGTTGACGAGCAAGACAGATTTGATTTGAACTATCGTGCGTCTTATTCCCACAACGACCACATCTCTTATTTGCCATGTAATTTGAGGTTAGTCGTTCGAATTTAAAAATAGTTTCTGTTGGTTTCCGAAACGCCTGTTCCTGTACTGAAACAGCTTCTAATGCTTTTGCTTCATGTAATACATCAACCAGTGATAATTCATCGTGTTTTAAAATGTATATCTATAATTTTTCATTACTCGTCTTCGATGTAATTTGATCACGGATATACTCATCGACATCTTGTTTAAATTTTCATTTGCTTGCTTGTTTTCGCAAGCGATATGCGAATTGTTCGACTAGTTCGTTTTGTTGCTGGGTGAGCCCAAAAAATATGTGTCGGTGAAAAGCCGTACTTCTTTTGGGAGAGAAATATTCAGTCAACTTTACAACTGCAATCTTATAAATATCGTAATCCTCCTTCTTCTCCACTTTCGCTCCCGGTAAAATATAAAATAGTAGTTTTGCTAATTTAATTTCATCGTTGACAATAGAATTAGCAGTGAAATTTATTTCAAGACTGCGGGCCATTTCTCCCAGTCTTCGTTCAATCGGAAAATATTTGTTTCCCTACTATTTGTGAACTCATCCATCATAGTCGGATAAATTTTCTTCCCAAGGAGTATTATATTTACTTATAACCGCGTTTTCCTGAAAAAAAATAGATAAAAACCCATTTATTTCGGAACGAACTTTCGGCATTCACGGTCTTTGGTTTATGCATTCAATTTAATTATCCACATACATACTTTACTATGTTTTGTATTTATCATCGCATATCCAATATATTCAACATACTTATTATGTATAACCAAAGATAATCACATATTAAAGATAATTCATTCAGTACTAAAATATGAGGTAAAAATAGGGTCCCCCGATGCAATATATAGGGTTCCTTTGATATAGACGTAAATATTTTGCATTCAAATTACTTGTTAATTTTTACCCTTTAATGTACCGATTTCTAATCTACTACATGATATGCAAAGAGGTACCCATTATAAAGAAATGGGGGGTTTTCTAGTCTTTTTTATTTTTTGTACTGAATGACTCATCTCTAATATACTATGATTTTTGGTATAACTTATTTAACATACTTTACTATGTACATATATGAGCGTTTCATGTGTCAAGATGGCATTCAAATTTGTTTCATTTTTTTTCTCAAATGCCACGCTTCAAAAAAAAATTTTGCCCTTACCGTAATTTATTATTTAATACATAATATACAATGTGTTTGCGCTTCAGCACAAAGTAAAATTAATTAAAGGTAACGAAAATAAAACACCGTCTGTTTGTACAAAGGTTCTATTGCGATTAAACGTTTATTTTATGTCATCTACTTACTTGACAGCGATTAATGCGTTCGGTTTCTTAATAATAGGAATGTTCATCCCTAGATGGCATTAGTTAAAAGAAAGGGAAATAATATTTTTAGTAATACTATAGAACTACAGATGGCATTAATTAATAATTATATAATTCAAAAAATATCCGTTAATTCAAATAATGTCCGCTGGTTTATCTCCATTACGGTGGCCGTAACATCCTGGCCGGCTAGACGAACAAGATGACCCTATAGTGGTTCCTGTTACCATGCGGAATAATTCCTTTAGTCAATTCCAATAGAACTAGGCGGTACAACATGCTCTTTTCTTATACAAATCCACGTCTTTACCTTGCATATCCTTGCTTTGTCACCTCGTCCAATAAACACTTCGATAATTCTGGACATCATCCATTGACTAGGTGGCGTTATTTTACTTTTACAACATTGCCCTTCGTATGACCATTCAAGTCATTTCTCTTCAAATTCCCATCGCCCCTTTGATTTGACATCCAAAAACTTCCCGAGTTGGTCCAGTGTTGGCAGGCAGCCTTCACTATCCTGATTACGATATTGCTCCCATGCATCCAATGTGTACTTAGGTAACCGTTGTTTTGCGTAATGGATCCAAATTTGATCCCAAAATTCATCCGGCTTTGCAATAGTCTCCAGTTGTCTGATTCCACCATTGAAGAAGTCTAGTATCACCCGCAAAGAATCGTGAGTTTCACGATCCTGGTTTTTGACAGCATACATTCTTCCCAAGATGCTATGGATAACATGATAATTGGCATTGTATGCTTTCATAATAATTTCCCATGCTACTTCATAATTGTCACGCGTAAGTTGCCATTGACCTAATGTCAATGGCAACTTACGCGTGATCTTTATCTGTCGATGAACTACTACTTTGCCCAATACTAACTTGCTTCTTTACACCATCCTGAGTCTTGACCATTGCAGACATACATAAATATTCCTTCTAATGCAATGTAAACGCCGCTCCTGACCAAGATGTTTCCTTGTCGATACCGCAAGTTTGATTTCTCGAATAATTCGAAATGCCGCCTCAGTCTTTCTTGACGTATATTCAATTCGGTAACCGTCAATATTTCAGAAAAGAAATGTTCCAGCGACTCAACATGTTGCTCTCTTAGAACATATAACCGTTCTTGATTCGACTGCTTGGAATCCTTTTCCTCATCAAACATTTCGCAATCTTCCGCGTACAGTTCCGGAGATGCTTCGTCGTCCATTTTGCTACTCTATAAAATTAAACTCAAAAAAGATTAGTGTTAGCCAGTCCTTTTACTGGACTTCTTTACTCATAATTCCAAGTCAAACCATAATTTCAAGTTAACACAAAACAAATACTTATACGACACGACTCATCGTGCGCCTCCTTACGACACGAGAACAACCATTACAACTTATCCCCCCAAACCACACGTGGATTCAATCCGGCAGAGCGATCAAGCATGTGTGGCCACACAATACTGCACAATTACAATTAAAGGGTATGACAATAAATGACTAGAATAGTTACTTTACTAAGGCCACTCAACCTTCATGAATCCCCGATTGGCAACGGTACGAATTTCTTCGGGCTTTCAACCATGCACACCGACGATACCTATTTGTTCGTCTCATTTTTATCTTTATTTCACATTTCAATTTTTATCCACTTTTTACAAATTTCTCTATTAATAAGTCTAGTTGCCGTAATATTTTCTTTACCGTTATACCACGTTTCAATTTTCATTTTTTACCGCAATATTTTCTTTACCGTTACCCACGTTTCAATTTCTCATTTTTTACCGCATTATTTTCTTACGCTGTAACGCGCCAAACTTGACCGTTTTCACAATAAATCGCCAAAATACCTCGCAATAATGCCCCTTTTTCCATATAATTAAAAAATCATCTTACCCTTTTCCTTTCTGATATCACTCTTAAAATTCTACAACAGCACTCGCGTTGCCGCCGTGTCCCAATACTCGTTTGCCTTTTTTTATATATCGCTACACGCGAATATACCGCGCCTTTTGTGTTTACAACTTTGCTTCTAACTTTTAATTTACAACTTTGCTTCGTACAAAATAATACCAATTTTTTATTAGACTGAATAATTATACTTTATTAAACTAAATATCACCATTCCCCAATCGTTTCTCGGGTTTCTGGCACCATTGTTTGCGCTTCACACAAAGTAAAATTAATTAAAGGTAAAGAAAATAAAACACTGCCTGTTTGTACAAAGGTTCTATTGCGATTAAACGTTTATTTTATGTCATCTTCTTACTTGACAGCGAATAATGCGTTCGGTTTCTTAATAATAGGAATGTCCATCCCTAGATGGCATTAGTTAAAAGAAAGGGAAATAATATTTTTTAATAATACTATAGAACTACAGATGGCATTAATTAATAATTATGTAGTTCAAATAATATCCGTTAATTCAAATAATGTCCGTTGGTTTATCTCCATTACGGTGGCCGTAACACAATGTATATACCTGTCCTATATTCAAAATATGTTTTTTTAATGGTTTCCTACTTAATCCTCGTCGCCAATGTTGTGTTGGGTTAATAAAACTATTGTATATAAATAGGTTAATAATATTTATTAATCAATATGCGTGTACTCCTTGTCACGATATCTAACTAAATTAACTAACTCCAGCCTACTTCATACTACGTGTTGCAATCACAATAATCACAACAGTGTCACCATCACTACAAATACCATATCGGGCCTATTATTTCAGATATTTAAAAATTTTCTGTTTTCTTTTGAGGTGTATATGTATTAGAAGAATGTCAATTTTTTGAATATTGTAACTTTTTTGCATTATGTAAAATTGAGTAAAATTTAAGATTACGTAATTTTCCATCGGGTATTCTAATTCCAAAGATTTACAATGAGAACAAATAATCGAAATAATTACTATAAATAAAACAAATTTTTGTAACACAAAATACCTGAGCATTATTGTGTAATTTTAATGAATAAGCAGACATTTTCTCACAATTTTCCTACAGAGGATACATAATTAAATTGTATAACATATAGTCTTCCGTTTACACAAACAATGACAAGCACCATAAATACCAGGAAGATGAATGTGAGATAATCATTTAAACTTTTTCAATTTTATTTATTTAATCTTATACTCACTTTTGTAGTCATATCGTGTATCCGTGTATATCGAGGGAAAAACAAGAAATCTTGAACAATAAAATATTAGAATTTACTGATGCGGCGAATTGATGTAAAAAAATTGTTTTTGTTAATTTTAAAAATTATATAGAAAATTATAATAAATTAAATTAAGTCGAGGAAGGAAATTTATTTTTTTCTATATAGATACATACAAAATATATTTTCTAAATAGTTTCCGTCTCAAAATTGAAAAGCACAAATAAAAAACAAAAAAAATTTGTAGATATTAAAACGTTAAGCACCTCCTTTTTAATGTTGTTGTTTCGTAGATTAGAAAAATTGGGAAAAACAAACGGAAAATTTTTGTTTTGTTTTGTTTTTTTTTTTGCTCAATCTATTTAAAAATCTCAATTTTCTGTTGACAAAAAAAATAACTTTTATTTATTTATATCTTTTGTGTGGAAATTTGTCATTCATCCATCTTATACCGAGATTTTTTTTTTCTCTTGTGTACTATTTTCTTCGACGACATTGTTTGTTGTTTTTGTAGAAAATTAGAAAATACAAAAAAATAATGGAAAAGTATTTTTTTTTGTTTTTGTTTTGTGTTCGCTTTTATTTTATTGTTAAAATGGAAATTGACTCGAGATTTTCTCTTTTTTTTTTTTTTGTATTTTTTTTTTCGGAAAATTTTATTGCTTTTTTTATTTTTAATGATAAAATGGAACTTCAGTTTTTTATTGTTCGATTGAATACAGCAAAATTAAGCTGTGTAGCAAAAGTTTTTTTTTTTTTTATAAATGAAATGAATCATTCTGACAATCAGAGGAGAGACTGTTTACGATGTGACTTTTCAATATTTTAAATTAAATTCGTTATTGAAAATTTTAAATTTTTTTTGGTTCAGAAGCAAGTTTTACTATGGGCGTGTTATTTTACGATTAATTTAAATATATTTTTGTTGGATATATAAAAAATTTGAAAATAATAAAAAGAAATTGATCTTAATGACTTTAAATGTCAATGCCCTTTCAATTCTGTCATTGGCATATTTATTTTGGCATACCATGCGTTTACGAATAAAACCCTTTGATATTTTAAACAAACCACAATGTATGAAACATAAATATAGCTTCTGAATTTTGCTTAATTATTTGAATTAATCCGTTTATGTTGAATTGAAAATAGAAACAGTTAAAACGTTTCGTTTATGAAAAAGAGCAAGAATTAATATTTCTTTAAAATTTAAAATTTAATAAGCAAAAATAAATCATCAAAATCATTTACATTTTTCAATAATTTTCCGTTTTTTGAGCAGCAAAAATTGCCCTGAGGCGCTAAAATATAAATCCTCATCGCTACCTTCCATCATCGATTTTTAAGAGGTAGAGCCTTTAAGTGCTGAAAACTCCAATAATTACCATAATAAACAATTGAGCCGTTTATTTTGAAAGTGGAATAAGTCAATGTTTTGTTGAAACGAGATAATGAAAGAATAGAAAAACAATCCACTTATTCCAATTTCAATATAAACGGATCAATTATAGTATTGTTGAAAAATTCTTAAGAATTTAAATCAAGACTCCACTCCGTTCTTAATTCTTTACTCAGTGCGCCCGTCTAAATCGTAATGAGAATTATCTTTTGTGACTGCCACGCCATCTTCTTCTTACATAGTGTTATATTACCACTATCTCATATCGCCTGTCCGCCCAACTTAATCCACCCTAATGATGTCATATCAATTAAAAAAGGGGAATCCCTTAATAAGCCTAGTTCACTCATTATTTATTGATTATACTGTGCTAGTCCAAAATTTTAACATTGATGGGTCCTGGGTAGAAAATTCAATTCGAATACGTTGTATCTAACGCCATCGGTCATTGTGCAAAGTTGACTTTTTTTTTTTTTTTTTTTCGCTGGCGCTACATCCCATGGAGGGATTTGGCCGCTTCATTTTTGAAGTTTCGTAATCATTTTTACAACGGATAATTAGTGATTAGTTCATTGATCCTTACATTAAACCAGCCGTGATTTTTTCATCACCCGCCGGGAATCGAACCCGGGACCTCCGGAGCTTAAAGCAAGCATGCTAACAACTGTGCCACCGCACCGGGGCGGCTTTGTTGACTTTGGTTTTCGAAATATTCACGTGTAAAAAATTTGCACAAAAAGACCCAAAAACATGTTTTTTCTTTGTTTAACACATAGAAATATTTTTTTTCTCAAACATCTTTGATTTCTAATACTTCTTCTGCAAATTGCAACAAATATCTCCTAATGGAGCATCCAATTTTTTCCCACTTCAACATTTTTAATGGCCGCTTTAACGCAATCCAATGCCACGAGTTCTGAGTCACTGAGGGCATTTTCAAATAGTGTGTCTTTCATCAAACGTCGAATATCAGGCCCAGTAAGTATTCCTGTAATAAACACATTATACGAAATGAAATTTAAATTGATCAAAACTTATACTGGAATAGATTTGAACACAAACCTTCTTTTATTTTCGTGCTGCTTAATCGTAAAAAACTTCGACGTAATTCACGGAATCTCAACACTGTTGTGATGTCGCCATCGAAATCCTTGTCGTAGACGCCAGTTCCATTCAGTATACTGATCACCAGCAAAATGAGGGTTCCATAAGCACATACCATAAACACATATTTTTTGTGTATCCTGTTTGCATTCCTCTCCAAAGAGCTATCACTTTAAGGTCAACACAAATTTTCCATTGATGGTCATTAAATTTGATAGCATCGAAGATTTTCTTTACTGACGGATACGTTTCTTTGGTGTTAGTGGTGAGTGCGATCGGAATGAAATTTTTTGAAGTGGTATGACGTGAAAAAGAACTGCCTTCAGATTTATATTCTTTGTTGTTCTTTGTTCCCAAAACCAAACCGCGAATATTCGTGCAATAAGCGAATGAATTATTCTCGGTTGATTTCACAAAACTGTCAAATTCTCGCTGACAACCGTATGCTCCAAATATGTATTCACAGAAGAAATAACAAATTGAAAAAATTGTTTGTATGTATGTTTAACTTTGCTCGCTGTCTTAGTCTCCCTCATTCATGCTTTTTTGAAAGTTTTTTTATTCTACTTGTGAGTTAAATTTCGAAGTAAAGGTAAAATTTATTTTTACATGAATTGTAATGAATTATTTTAAAGGAATTATATCGCTCAAATTGCTTCTACAGATAGTTCCGCTTCTACCATAAATGTTTCAAGTTTTGTTTTCGTTAACTTTATTCGTTGGGTTAGTATAGCATAAACAAATGTATTAGAGCGAATTGCGAATTTGTGTTAAATTGAAAAATGCTTCATCAATCTTGCACAGGTATAGATCAATGGAATTGTATCGCTCGTGTCGCTGCTGCATATAGTTGTACCACAAATGTTTCAAATTGAACAGAGCCTAGAAAATTTCAGAAATTTGGGATTTTTGACCTCGTCCTTCTAATGTTTGGCAAGTACCCATCTCCTGGTACTTCTGATACATATTTCGAGCTAATTTGTTCAATGGTCGCTATTTACAGATAAGTTTTCCCCGCTTCCTAATCTATATTCACATTGTGCTTGAATTAGTATTTTATTTCATGGTGCTTAAATAAATAATAGTTCCCCAAATATCGACCCAAAATATAAAGAATAGTTTATTTATATTTGAATGAAAAGAAAGGAAATTCAAATATTAATTTTTGCTCCCTTGCCTATGCCTATACTAAGTAATATTTGAAATTAAAATGGTCGACGCATAATTTTAAATCCTTTTCTTTTTAAATGGCAGTTGGAGACTCCTCTTACAGCAAATCAGCAAAAAAAATGGGAAAAATGAAAATGTGTGGGTAGTGTTGCATAAAATGCTGAATTCATATAAATTCAATTACTCGTCGCATACCTTGCGAAATTTTGAAGGTTTTTGGAGCAATTAATGCAATAGTAGACTATAGAGCATCTTTTAGATGAAATGAAATTCATAGCGGTAGAAAATGGGGGGCCACCGATATCAGATCGTGATTTTATGAAAAAATTTAAACATTCATGTAACAAGAACAAAATAGATAAAAATATGACTCTTTCTTCCACATTAAGGAGAACGACAGAAACACAGAAAATTCAATTATAAACAAAAAAATACAGGAGAAGAAGCGAAAAATAAGAAAATAAAAATCGAAATTATACATTTTAAATTTGTGTGTTGACTGACCTCAAGTTGACCTTCAAATGACCTTTACGGTAAGGATCAAGGTCACCAGCTTAGCACCTGATGTCTTGACGACAACAACTTCTAATTGAGTCATTCCACATTAAAATTCCTCATCTGCTGGTTATTTCATACCGTTTCGTAATTTAACCTTGAAATGACCTCTGAAACTCTTTCAAAAAAAAATGCATTAATTACCTATTTCAATGTAAAATTTCACGCTCTTTTAGAATCCTGGATCAAAAATGGGGGTTTCTATAAAAAACAAAAGTTGCACAAGGTAAAATTTAAGGTCACCAATTGGTTGGCAGCTCCTGTAAAATCTTTTAACTTCTAAGTAGGTTATTTTTTTGATGGGCCGCTTTGTGACGAAATATATGAGTGGGTCTTTTACAACCGCACGCCCTGTATATGTTTAAATAATAATAATGCAGATCAAAATTGAATGTACTTGTAAATGTAGGTTTGTAATTCAAGTATTTAAATGCAGAGATATTGTATTGCTCGAACCAGTTTCTTAAAGAATATAAACGAACGCACCGCACCTCACATGCAGGATTGCAATGTAAACAAATAGTAAAAATAGTTATGTAGTGGTTCATTATAGTTGTTTCTAAATTAAGCCTCCGTTAGGCATATATTCGGATAGTCCCATTCGTACCTCGTGGCCAGACTCAGTTCCATTTTCATGTATTTGTAAGTAAAATATTGGGCTTTTGTTCGTTTACGCATATGTTGAACTACCTGCGCAGGTAAAAATATTGAAAAAAAAGAATCTCATGGAATGTGGCAAAAAATGTTTTTGTTTTTCTTAATTTCATTTTTTAATTTTACGTTTTATTTATTATTCAAGAAATTATAACAAGAAATACGATACGAATACTTGTACCCAGGCTCTGAAGTACAATGAAATATAATATAGTTAACTTTTAAGAGCTGTTGGCATACAGCGTTTGAGCATTTTGTGCAAAATAAACGAGTTTTGCGGCGGGTTTTTTCACTTCCCTCTTAACACATTTCGCAATACTTCTTTTTTTCGAATGTATCAGCACGGCTAACGCCAGACACTATTTCTGGCGTCATCTGAAATAAAAGAACGAAATGAAAACGAGACCGTGTATCTTCGAGACGAAGTGAAACAAGCCGCTCCGGTAGCACAGTGGTTAGCATGCTTGCTTTAAGCTCCGATGGTCCTGGGTTCGATTCCCGGCGGGTGATGAAAAAATCACGGCTGGTTAATATTAAATCAATGAATTAATCACTCATTATCCATTAAAAAAAATGATTTCGCAACTTCGTCATGAAGCGGCCAAACCCCTCCATGAGATGTAGCGCCAGCGGAAAAAAAACGAGGGCGTGTATCTTCGAGACGAAGTGAAACAAAATGAAAACGCAAGAAATGAAATGAATCGAACTTGAATATTTACATTTATTGGCCTTTACAAAAACGACTCAATGGCCGAAAGTGTGCTAAATTGTTTGGTGATGTGAAGGTTTTCGAACATCGAACATGTTGCAGAAAAAGCAAAAGTCCACCTTTTTGTTGGTCGTTTTGATGTGAAACGAGTGACCGAATATGGAACATAAAAAATAGTTTTAATTTTCCTATCTCCCCCGGCACCGCAGCCAACCCCTTCATCCACCGCGGTTTTAAAATTTCATTGTATTTTAGCACCTGTAATAAAACTCAAACCTATCGTCACCTGAGGCACCTGTGTTAAAATTGAATCCGGACAAATTTTTTTTTAATTAACCCATCATCCTTGAATTTTCGGCAAAACACTCAAATGTTACTATTGGCCTAAATTAGGCTTATGTGAAGCATCATAATGAAATTATATCATTTGCCTTGCTATGGCTACTGATAAATTTCGTCCGTCTAGAAGAGTTTCCAGCAGTGTGAATTGATCTTACGGATATGCTGGCTGAGTGAACGCCGCTTGTATGATATATGAAAAATCATGGGTTCTTGATAATCCTCTTAACATCCACGAATTTCGCCTGTACAGACTTGGGAAAATGTACGGTTTTACTATTTGCGCTTCTATGAACTCGAAACTCTTCTATTAACTGAAAATTTCACCAATATGAATTTAAAAAAATAAAATTTTTATGATTTTGTAAATATTTCGAGTATCTGGATTGCTAGTCTACGACAAAATTAGATCCTCAATACTTTGTATATCAGGCTTGAAGAGCAGATTTTTCGCATAGCTTGCGGTCAAGAGGTTATTAAAGCAAAATTCACACTGCTGGAAACTCTTCTAGACGTACGAAATTTATCATTTTCCATAGCAAGGCAAATGATACACATCACAATGGAAGCGATTAATGAACCTCTGAGGCTCGTAATAAGTGTCTATGAAATTTGCTTTTCGCAAGTGAAATGAATTTTTACATAATACTTATAAAACTGAGTATAAGGAGTTCGGAGATTTGTATAAAGAATTATTGGTGAACTTTACTGATGAGGTCTTTCCCTAAGATGTTTTAACCTGAAAGTAACAAATTGAATACCTTTTATCATTTTTTTTATCTACTTTTTTAACTGGGACACCTATCCGTGGTGAAGGCGGGCAAAGGGTCCTTCCGGCTAAGTTCCCAGGTGAGGGACAATGCCTTCATGGCAAAGGTAGGTAAAAAGAAGTTTACAATGCAGAGGAGGATTACCCCAAACCCCAGTTTCGGCGGCTGATCAGAATGGAAAAGCGGGCCCGCAGGCGTCGTCATCATGCACCCATAGCCTTCATTGGTTGGTGACTTCGCCTTTGGAGAATTTAGGGCTACAAGAAAAACTCACGCTTGTTTTCAGGATACCAATATTTTCTGTTACGTATATGTGGTAATTTTGAAATTTTAAAATATCGAAGAAAATTATCTGAAGCAAGTAAAGAGCTTTATTTTGATTGTTTTAATATGTCAATACTTGACGAAGATAAACCAGGGGTTCCTAAAATGATTTGCTGCCCTTGTCTCACTATGATGAGCCGGTATAAAAAAAGTAAAAATAAACAGGGTCCTAAATTCATAGTTCCTACAATATGGCAAAGACCCAAATCAAAACAAAACTGTTATTTTTGCAAAATAGAAGTGAACGGTTTCAACTCTAAAAATAAGTTTAAAATAAAATATCCAGAGGTATCTTCAGTTACAAGACCAATTGTTTCCGCAAAATCGAGTAACAACATGAACAGCACAAATTCTTCGACAGTAGAGGATGATGACAAAATGGAAATTGATAGCCAGACAGAAAGTTCCATGGAAGTTGATAACGGTAAAGAGGAGGAAATCGAAGAAGTAGATTCTGCCAGCTTCCGCCGCTACACATAAAACTCGAGTTAATGAAACAGTATGTGAAAGCCTTAGATAAGAAAGGTTAGTGTTTTACTTACTTGATAAGACAAATTCCTAATAAGAGCGAAGCAAAATTAAAAGAAGACATTTTTGATGGGCCTGTAATTCGAAAGATGTTCAAAAATAGAAAAGATCGCTTGGCTTAGTTGTCGTAATGTTGCTGAAAAGTTCCTTGGAAACAATAAGAGCCCTCATTATGTAAATCTTGTGAAAAAAATGGTACAAAAATAAAAAATGGGGTGCCTATACAGAACTTGAAGCTTCATTTCTTAGATTCACATCTGGATTATTTTCCTGAAAACTTAGGTGATTACAGTGAAGAGCAAGGTAAACATTTTCACCTAGATTTAAAGGAGATGGAGAGGATATACCAGGGTAGATGGGACGTAAATATGTTAGCAGACTATTGTTGGATGTTGAAACGAGAAACTACAACAGAAGATGGTTTCTGTCGAAACCAACTTCACAGGTCATTTGAGGAAAAAAAAAGACTCATTATCACCGTAAAAATAGAAAAGGATCCTGTACCAAAGACATAAGTGATTTATGATTTTCGAATCGTTACAAAAACCAATTAAATTATGTTCTTTACATATTTGAAAGCACAATATATATGTGGATCGATGACTAACATACAGATTCGGCTTATAGCTTGTAGTTTTATTCTCCCCAGAGGCAAAATCATCAATTAAAGATTACCTACGGTCACATATTGACACCGATAATAAAGTATATCTTCCAAGCATCCTGAGATTCGGTTTTATCTCACCGAAAAACGTACCAGAAGGTACCTGTGTTTTTTGTGCCTGTGTTATTCTTGTATAGGTTTTTGGTCCTGATTTTTTTTTCATAGATCGATAGCTAATTAAATTTTAGGAAGTTAGACGAAATTTCAAATCGCTAGCTTAATTAGAAATATATTTTAATTACAAAATTAAATCGAAAAAGCCTGGCCAGACCCATGTACCCAACAGAGGGTTAAAATTTCAAGCGCACCAAAAAAAAAACTATTTCGAGGTGTAATTTTCTTTCTTTTCGGGCATCGCCACAAAAATGGGTAAGTATTTGACAATCCGTTTTCTTATAAACCTGACAGATGCTACTGTACTTATCGTACTGCAGGTTGTACTATAAAACATACAGATAGTTGAACCAGTTTATCGTACGGTAATTTGCCTACACGTGGAATGATTCTAGAGCTAATTTGCAATCAAGTCTAGGCTAAAGTTGTTCCAATTATAATTCAAGTCTAGGCTAAATTCATTGCCTGATTACCAACACTTTTGACTTTTTTCAATTTTCATTCTACAAAATAGAAGAAAATATATTTCTATGCTTTTCAATAGATCGATTCTTTCATTTTTGTACTGTTCGCTCCCTGTTCGAAAATTATAAAAGAGGAGATTGATTCATTTGGAAAGAAGAGAAATTGAATAAAGACAAACTGAAGAGTTGTTTTGAAAGCTGGAAATAGCTGAAGTTGATAATATGGGTACAGAATAAGAATCGTTTAACTATTTGTAATGTTTTGCTAAAAATAATGATACACTGTAGAGTATCATCTGACATTATATTTGTCATTTCATTAAACAAAAATAAAGTAATAATTTTATTGAAATGAGCTACATGTATACAAAATGAAATTGCAAAACTTCTCTACAACAATATAATAGAAAGCTCTGATTTCATTAAGCAACAAAATTGTGCTTTTATATAATATTTTTTTACATTTTACAAAGTTTTATACTTTTTAACCAAATCAATAAAATATTTTTTTATTTTCTATTATTGAAAACTGATTGACTCATTGAGAGAGAGAAATACGAATTTTATATTATATCATGCTTCACTTGAAATAATTAAATTTTATTTATCAAAATTAAAACGATATGAATTTGACTCGTATTAACAAAATAAAATTGAAAATGTCATGAACCACGCAATTTTCGAAAATGTATACAATAATTATTATTATACTTGCTTTTCACCTATATAAATTTAACTGAGCATACACCCGGGTTGTTTATTTTACAATACTTTTGTAAATAAGTTTATTCGGTGATAAAATTAAATGTGACAGGTATGATTTCAATCAATATACACAAAAATAACATTTATTATTTAAAATAAATTATTCCTATCTTGTATGTGTATTTTTCGAAACCTACATATACAATTTCCAATTATTTTTTGTGTATCTGCCAATAATGAATGAAGTCATCATATCATAACCACCATTATTAAATTTATGCATACAGTGTTTCATTTAGAATATGTATTCAGAAACCAAAAATACAAATACATAGTGTATACAAAAAATGTTCATTGGGAAATTGCATTTCCTACAACGGTGCTACTTTTCTACAAACACAACGTGAATTTATAATTTTCATTGTTTTATTTAAATTTTTTTTTATCAAAAACCACATAAGTATTTTTGTATGTAATCATAATAATAACAATAATACCAACTATACATAATGATATAGTTGATGATGATGATGATTATACGGGAAATTTCTTTTTCGTTTCTCATTTTCCTCGTTTTACAATTTTCCTTTAATATACATTTTGATAACGAGAGAGATTTAGGGAAATATTATAAATATTTGTGTTTTGTACTCCTCGTTATTTAATAATACCAAAAAATAAAACAACAATAATCTAAGCTGTATATTATAAATCAATGCAAGAACAACAAAAACAAAAATAATAATAATAATAATAATAATAATAATTTGAATAATGGAAAATTTATAAAACAAAACAATGAGGGGCAAAAAGGAAAACGGAAATTTGTTTATCTTTGTTGTGTATGTTTTAGATTTTGCTTTTAGCAGAAATACAATTCGATGTTATTAAAATGAAAATTTTGTTGGTACAAAAATGAGTTAGGAAAACTTACAACGGGATCATAAATAAAATCGTAAGTCGAGACTACTCGAGTCAAACTAATATATTAAATAAGGTTAACGGATGATATAATAATGGAATACAATAGAGATCTAAATTGGTCCGAGGATTAATTTTAAAAATCGAATTCAGAAAGCACAACATTTTTCCAGTACTGGCATTACTGCCATGATTGCCAGAAACTATTTTAAAAGTTAGTATGTCCCGGATATATGTAGCTCTACGATGACTGCAAAAAGGTACAGTCCACTCCTTTAATAATTTTCGATTCTTTATATGTTACTTACGGGCGGTAGACAAAATCCTGAAAATCAAAATCCTGGAGGTACAAAATTACAATGGCAGAAAGAGGGTTACCTTTTATATTTTAGGATTAGAGAACAAAAACAAATATTTATTTATCAAAAATGGCTTGTTTTTCAAAATATTGTCCCTGAAGATCAAAACATTTTTGCAAGCGGTTGAACCATTTTCTACCCCGGTTGAGGTCCCTCCAAAACATGTATTTTGAACGCATCAACCGCTTCTTCAAGTGTCGAAAAACGTTGATCGTGCAATTTATTTTTGATTTGCGAGAATAAAAAAAATGTCGTTGAGTGATAAATCAAGACTATACGGTGGATAGATGACCCGTTAATTCATAATTACTTCGGTCTAAAAAGACCAAAGTATTGAAATCCTGTCAAAAATGACGATAAATTTGTTTGGTCCAAAATCGCTTTTCTCGACGTTTTGAAAGTCCCTGAGTCTGAAATAGAAAAAAAAAAAAGTATCCGTCCGTCTGTCTGGATATCTGGACGTCTGGATGTCTGGATGTCTGTGTTACACTTAAGCAAGTTCAGCTTAATTTTAAGAACAAAAACTAAAACCTCAAAATCAGACATCAAAATTTGCGGCAACAAACAAGGGCTATATAAATTTTTTGTGTATGTCAATCGAGGAAGGCCCTTTGCAGAATTCGCAATTCCATTAATACTTCCTTAGACGCTTTACACCAGATAAATTCATGTCGGAAAGGTGAAAATTAATATGAGCATGATATATTAACCAAGCGCTATTTTCATTAATCAAGTGACGAATTTTTCTTTAGCTAAATATAATAGGGCATATTTTATTTTTTACTCTCTCCCACTTAAATTTAGCATCAGTAACAATACCTAGGTACGTTGTGGAGTTACCTTGGTTTATTTTTATGTTTTTAAATTTCAAATGATTCGGGAGGTCAACAGGAATTTTTTTATTTTCGATGACCAAGTAATTAGTTTTAGAAGCATTAATATTCATATAGAGTTAGTTACTAACCAATTATCAATTACTGTTAGATCATAGAATATATTTTTAATTATTTCATAAGGACTTACAGTTTGGTAAACAATTGCAGCATCATCTGCATAGCATTGTACTGAACCTACCAGATTAAGTTGTAGAATATCGTTAATATAAAAGTTAAATAGTGCAGGGCCCAGTATTGACCTTTGAGGTATTCCACTAATCACATCAAGGAATTCGCTAGTTTTATTTTGAATGATAATGAACTGTTTACAATTACTCATGTAATCACACAAGAGATTCAGGGCTTTCTCACTTGGATTTAAGGACTTTAACTTACTTATTAAAATATTATGGTTAACACAATCAAATGCCTTTTGTTTGTCAATAAACAGTATCCCTCCCAGTAAACATACTATTCTCAACTCTATCTTATATTAAATTACATAAGTTAGCGACTGCAGCTTGAGTATTGCTAGTTTTGATGAAACCAAATTGGAGACCGGGCTCTGATTTGAACCAACGGTCCTATTTCCTCCTTTAAATATGGGTGACACTTTTGGTACTTTTAATTCGTTGGGAAAGTGTTTCGGTAGCGTATAGGGAAAACATACAAAACTCCAGCTGGATGTCCAATTTTATCATTGTGTATCTGAAATTAAAAAATCATGTATTATTATTATTGTAATGTTTATGTAACTAAATTATACTTAGCTTAATTATGTTGATTGTTTCCCATTAATCTAAAAGTATAAAAATTATCAGCAATTTAAATTAATTATTTTAAAAAAAATTTGTCTACTTACACCAAATCAAAACAAATAGCAAATAATTGACTATTTTTTTCTATATTGTAATCTTTACTTATAACTAGTGCCATCTCTTGTAAATTATTATAAGTTCAAATTGTTATACTTACACGATTTCTGTTCTAAATTTATTGTTAACTTTACGCTTTATAAGTAGAAAAATATTGTAACAAAGTGTCAGTTCAGTTGCCGAATTCAAGTTGTCAAGTCGAGTCGAAAAATAATAAAGAAAATAATAAAAAATAAATAAAAATTAGTCGTGCAGCATAAAATAAATTCTGTTTTATTTTATTGGAAAAGTGAAGAAAGCATAAAATTGTGTAAGCGAGTGCTACTTATTTGATACAGTCCATTTCGATAAATTTAGCATAAGCAGCTTTGCATTCGCAGCCCCAAAACAGAAAGTTCTCCTTAGAAATGCAATCGTTTATGAGTGAGGCTAACCTAGCAATAAAATATGTCTTAGGAGATTGTATAATTTTTGTTATAATTGTATTATAGCTAGTCGCTGAATTTGTCTTGAGAGAACTTATAATTGAATCAATTTCTAATGTAGTAGTTTCTTCAAAATTTAGTTTAGCTGTCACATTATTGTTGACTTAATTTTGAAAATGAAATATTATGCCTTAAGAAGCATTAGAGGCACAAGAATTTTCCTTGGTTATATTTATGAAATATTATCTGAACAAATAGCCAATTGTGTTAGCCACAATTAAGGGGTCAGATGTTAAATTAAGTCCCAGTTCTTCTTAGGGTTTCCATCATTTTCAGTAAATTTCTTGGAATAGAATTTTATTTTTAAAGATTTAAGATAGAGGTGCAATTATTCCTGAGCTGCCTAAGTTGTTCGTTCCTTGAAAAACTCGTTGTGTGGATATTTCTTGCGTGTAGGACAGATGCTTTATCACGATTTTTAATTAATTTTGAAAGTTGTTTATTGAACCATGGCTTTTGATTTTTCACCTTACTCTACATTTTCAAACTATTACAAGTTATGATAGATTTTGTTGTTTCATTTAAGCTTTCAAATGTGTTTGGAAATTCGTTGTTTGATGAAAAACATTTTCTAATTTCATCACGATTTAATATGACAATGCCGGTGAAAAATTATCAGTACTGTGTTTAATATGAAAAAGCCATTACTAAGAACCAAGCGTTCTAATTTATGGTACTATTATCGGCTTGATCAAAGTAATTAATATTTAAGTCGCCCAATAAAACAGAATTAGAATATTTATTGAATATTCCATTTCGAATTTGCGGCTTTGGGCATATTTGAGGGTCTATAAAAAGTTAAAAGCCTATTACATTTAAATTTAGTTTTAAAAGTTTAATTACCAAAACTTTGGAATGTTCGATGCAAGTATTATTTAGTTCAATAACAGTAAATCTTTGATTTATAAAAACACTAACTCCACCACCAATCTTTTGCCGGGTACTGTGAAACGACACATAACCATTTATATTAAAAAATTTAACTTCCGATTCACATAACCATGTTTCGCCAACCACTGTGATGTCTGGTTTTTTAGAAAAAGCTATTAGCTGTCAACTCTACTTGCTCAAGTTTATTTCTGGGACTTCTAGCATTAAAATGAGCAATGAGTTCCACATTTAAGAAATTTGTAACGTCGACATTAGAATTCAAAAACTTACTTTCATCCATATTACTCGTAGTTAAACTAAACTTTTCAAACACTTATCTACCGTTTAGATTTATCGATATGGACAACTAAAAAAAAAAAAAATCAAGAAAAACCGATTGATCAAAAAATAGAAACTATGTGTAAAAATAACAATAATAATAATACAGGTACAATATTACAGGAAATTAAATATTCAAGATAAAAAAAAAAAAAGATTTTTGTTTAATAAATACAGGATTTTACGGTCACTGTCAAGGGCTTATACTGGTATTATAAAACTGGAAGTCTATTAAATACATTTTGACAAGTGAAAATTAATTTATTTTGTCATCCCTGAGTTGTGGTTTTTAAATCTTCTATGTTCTTCAAACTGTTGATTTGTTGTGATGTGGTTGATTCTCTGCTTACTTGGGCATACGGCCATTACGATGCCAGAATTTATGTATTGTTTTATTTTGTTTGAAGTGCCCTTAGTTCATTCATCAATTTGACGAAGGTGGTATTAGCGATCACGAAAATAAATAATCTTTCCTTGGGTATCAACATCTGGATACAATTGATCGACTGTGGTTGGGTCTAGGTGTCTGATGCTTGATAGGAATTTGTATTTCCAAGCAGGCTTAAATCTTATAATAATGTTTAGTTCATAATTACCATTTGACAATTTCAACTTCTTTGGAAAAGTGAAATAAATATCATCCATTACAAAATTGGTTTTATTACCCAGTCGCTGGAGGA
The DNA here is from genome assembly GCA_963556165.1 of Tipula helvola. Lineage (NCBI taxonomy): Eukaryota > Metazoa > Arthropoda > Insecta > Diptera > Tipulidae > Tipula > Tipula helvola. The sequence continues at coordinate 68,130,737 of OY744481.1, read as the reverse complement.
AATTCTCGGGTGTAGTAATTGATGTTGGAAGATGATGATGAAGATATCATTGAGTAGTTCCTTTTGTTTATAATATTGGTTTTCCATATTCAGGTTATTTATGCCGTCGTTAATCCGGTTAACATTAAATTCCAAATGATTTAATTTTTCATCATGGATCACGTTAACATTTTTAAGTTGAATTATTTCACCTTGTATTTTATCCATCATTTTCTCTAAGACGTTCGATTTTGACATTAGGGCCCCAATCGCATACATTAAGTCTTTATTAGATGACACCTCCAAATTTAGGATGGATTTGAAATTAACGGTGTTCTTTGCCTTATTTCTGGTGCTGGCCATTATTAAAGGCTTTTTTAAATAATTCGATTATTTTTATAATTTTGTATTAAAATCAACCAAAATGGCGAAAACTTTAGAGAATTCTCTATCACTCGTCAAAAACACTAATATTGTTGAAATTTAATTTATTTCCACTAAATAAGTAACTCACAATTAAATCAAATATAACTTGAAATAATTGGAAATTAAAATTATTTTTCGAATTAAAAAAAATGTTTTATTTTCACTTACGGTCCAAAACACCTGGTTATATAAATATTTACAATTTTTTTTATATGTAGGGGCCAATTTGCGGGTTGAGTTGAAGTTGAGTTGGGATTTGGATGTAGTGAGCAGTAAGTTAATTTTTTATATTTATGCTGGTTTGAGGATTGAGTTTGGCGTAGAGTTTGCGGTTGAGTTGAGGGTTGAGTTGGGTTTCGTTTGCGGGTTGAATTAGGGCTTAGTTGGCGTTGGATTAAGGTTTAGTGAGTAGTTAAACTTGATTTGGGATTTTTTTTATAAAAATTATCTTATCCGATTTTGATTAAATTCAGATTTCCAATGGAAATGGGATTTTCAAATTATTTTTAGATGGAGTTCTGGGATATGGCCAAGAAGGATGGAACTTGGCTATTTCTTCACCGATTATGATGAAATTTGACATTTGTGTTGTAAATAGGATTCTAAAATGATTTATAGATGAAGTTCTGAATATGGCCAATTAGGACGGAACTTGGGCTTAACGGATTTTAGTGAAATTTGACATCTGCGATCGAAATCTAAATAATATTTGGATAAAATTCTGGGATATGGCCACAAAGTATGATGGAACAGACAAATTTGACATGTGCGTTGTAAATGAGATTCTAAAATAATTTTTAGATGAAGTTCTGGAATAGCTATGTCCAATTAGGACGGAGCTTTTAACTATTTCTTAACCGATTATGATGAAATTCGACATCTGCGATGGAAAAGGGTTTCTAAAATGATTTTTGGATCTAGTTCATTGAATATGGCCAAGTAAAATGTAACTTGGCTGTTTCTTAACCGATTATGATTAAATTTTGCATTTGCGTTGGAAATGGGATTCTAAAATGATTTTTAGGTAAAGTTCTGGAATTATTATAATTTGGGTTGGATTAGGGGTTATTGAGCACTTGAGCTATCTATGTATGAGGGGCTTAGAGCCATAGTGGCCCAACCCACATTTTTAAACATTTTCGTTCAATCGGCCATAAATGTTCTTGGAAATGGGATCTAAGTACACTGACCTGCAATTCCAGAAACAGTTATTTTCAGGTTACTTATTATAATTTTTGTTTTATAATAAATTACCATTTCAATGAGCATGTATGACCAATTAAATGAAAAAATGTTGAAATTTTGAATGTGGGTTAGACCACTAAGGTTCTGGCCCCTTCATATAGGGAAACCTCACTACAATGGAAATAGATGGGACCAAACAAGGTGTCCGTTGTAGTAAGTTGTTGGCTAGGCGTTGAGGTGATTTTCCTTACCCAAATATGATAAAATTTGACATGGTACGAAGGTACCTATGACGAGGGTATAGAGAGTTGAGATTTGATTCGAGCTAAGTGGAGTTGAAGTGAGTTCTGATTTAGTTAGCTTGTATGGTTAAGTGTGTTGTTCGGTTGGGGGATTATTTAAGGTTTGATTTAGAGTTAGGTTAAGGGTTGGTGATTGAGTTTAGGGTTGGTTTGGCGGTTAATTTGGTGATTGCATTTAGGATTGTGTTGCGATTGAGATGGAGGTTGAGTTGTAAATTGAGTTGAAGGTTGAGCTGAAGATTGACTTAAGAGGTTTATATCCGGATTTATTTGGGAGTTGAAGTAGATCTAGACCGCAGTTCTGATCACCTCATGAGATATCAGCCCTTTATATTTTTTTGTTTGTGCCTAAGTTGGATCGTCGGCGGTTGGTTTTCCTTATTTCACCGAAGAATTCTGGCAAACAAATGGTTATATACGGTTGCGATATATTCAGTTTTTCCGAAAAATCAGGCGACCATTTTCTTTGAAGTGATTTCGTGCACGAAAAACTTTTCTTGGATTTGGCTCATATTGGAACACCAACACCGTTGACAGCTATTTGGTTTCGAGCTCGTACGCATAGATCTAAGATATGTCACCTGTCACGATGTTATAGACATGTTTTGAAGCACTGCGATCAAATTTTTTGAGCATTTCATTCGACCAATTTTTGACGAGTCTTTCTTTGAGCGTTTGTCAAATTATGTGAGATCCAACGCGAACAAATCTTTTTGACGGCTAAATGTTTCATGCAGTATTGATTGTATGCTGGTCCCACAAATGCCCAAGGATGTGTTAATCTCAGGATAAGTCACAAGATGATCTTGCAGTATTAGTTCATGCACAGAATCAATGTTTTTCGGAACAACAACCGATCTTGGACGGCCTTCACGAAATTTGTCGTTGAGCGAGCTCTGGCCACGATTGAATTCTGTAAACCATCGATAAACACTAGTACTTGATGGTGCTTCATCTCCAAAGTCGAATTAAGTTCATCAATGCACTGTTGTTGAGTTAATCCACGGCTAATATGAAAAATAATCGCGAGAAAATGTTCACGATTTAGTTTCATTTTTACACTGGAATGAAATTTTGAAATCACTATAACAAAGAAAATACCGGCGGTATAAAAAAACTTTCTGAGTCAATATACCGTTTAAAATGTCAAACTTTACGATAGAGGCGTAGTCTCTGATCTCGTCCCCGAGATGGGAGAAATGTACATATTAATATAAATATCCATATTTTCGAAACAATTATCACGTTTTCTTGTCATCCTTGCGCAAAGGTTCCAATGATAAGCAGCTTTGAGGAGTTGTCTATTTTAGTAAGTAAATAATTATTAAAACACAGATTTTTGAAAAACGTTCTAATTTCTATTAATATTGGAATTTTATTCATATGTTCCGTATCAGTTCCATATTCAATGGTGGTATACCAAATTATAAGCAAATCGATACATAAATCGTCAAAGCGGAGCCTTATCCTCTAGTCTAAGGTGTACAATGAATTAAAATAAACTTTCAAAAATTTGTTGTATTTAAAAATTTTAATTTTTCGGTATTTTTCGGTTTTTTGGGATTATTTTATTTTGGATAACAATACCAACTCTTTATTAAAGATCTTATTGCCAAGGTTAGATGAAACATGCTTTCACCCACTATTTACGAGGCCGACCACTTACATCAAAAGGATTGTAAAGAAATCCTAGGTTTCATTCAAAAGTTTAATTATTTTCTTCTAAAGATATTTATATACCGTCTGCCACAGGTGCCAACCTTGTTTTAAAAAAAAATATGAAAACCTAATTTTACAAATTCTTTACTATTTTGTTTAATTGTCATTTAAAATTAGAACACTTTTAAAAAAAACTTCCCACTTCTATAAAGAAGTCGGAAATTTTTTCTGAATTTATTGTAACTTTCTATTTATGTACTAATTTAACACTACAATAAAAATGTAAAACTTTAATAATGATTAAGACCAAACTAAAGTCTAAGACGAAAAATTTCAATACATTTTTCGATAAACTCTTTATAAGCCAAAACAAAATGTATGCATTAATCATGAAGGTATAATAGTTAACTTGCACCAAACATACAGAAGAAAATAAAAAATTCGAGTGCAAAACGTTGAGAAGTTGAAGGTGTCGCTATGTAACGCATCTCGAATTAGGTTTTTTCTGTTAGGCCATTTATTTTAAGTATTCTGACCCAATTATAGCGTCCTATTCCACATATTTTACATCTGAAACTATTAAAATGCTTAGGTATATATAAAATTGATACCACATTAATTGACCAGTTCAAGACATCTGAAACAAGTTATCGGTCTTGAACTCCCAAATTCCAGTTGCGAACAAGTGCGGAAATATTCCTTAACTTCACTATTCGTATTAAAAAGGTTTTATATAGAATTTTTTACATTTTTACATTTTTTAACGAATCCTCGAATTAACGAACATCCAAATTTGTTAAAAAACCTCGTATCTCGGGAACTTCAAACCTCGAATTAACGAATTTTTTTAATTCGCCTTTATTTTAGCACATAAATACGTAAAACAACAAAAAAAATTGCAAATTTTTTTTTAATCAAAATCAAATCAAAAGAAACCTCAACTAATGAACGGACACAATACGTTCGTTAAACGAGGTTTACCTGTATTCATGATAAAGAACTGTAATTCGGCTAGAATTCGTAAACTAAAATGACCTAACAGGCTATATAGGATATTTTACATTTTTAAATATGAAATATTCAGATTCAAAGCTGCAATTGGGCCAGAATACTTACAACAACGCCTAACTGAAAAACATAATTTCATATTAGAAATTTTCATTTCATCACTAAATGGCCTAACTGAAAAACATAATTTCATATTAGAAATTTTCATTTGAAAATTCTTTATTTTGGGAAAATTTCTATAAAACTTTTAAATTTAGAATTGAGTCTGCTTAAAAATAAAAATTTGAATGCGGTATCAATTTTCTAAATAATCAGTTGGCCGAGATTGTAAATTAGTTATGCCAGATTCATTTAAATTTTAAATTTGATTTTACACAGACAATGATGCACCCACTATAATAAATTTTTCTGATTTGGACAACTAGGTACATAAATTTAGAATATTATATTACATTTTAATTAATTAATTGTCGAGAATATTTTAATAAAAAATAAAAGCAAATTAAACAGAGACCACAAAAGTTAACGATATTATTTTATTTCTATATTAAAAAACCCAACAATTTCAAAGGATTGGTAACAAAAAAAATGCAAAGAAAACTGGTTTAGCTTGAAGGCTAGTAATTGTGATGATAATAACAAGAACCAAGTATTTAATGCTAAAAAACAACAGAAACCAAAGATGTTTTTTTTTTTTTGTGTGGCTTTAATATAATTTTATAGTAAAAGCCCTTTGGCCAATCATTTTTATTTTAGATTTTCTTGTGTCATTTCACATATTATACGTAAAATTTTATGGATATATCTATATATATACGTAATAAGTAATATGTATAAATGAAAAGACACATAAAAAAGATTGTAAAAGACGACAAAATAATGGAAAGATAATTTTGGAAGATCACAAAAAGACAAAAAAAAAATTGTATATTGTCGTTTGGTGTAATTAATATAAACTCCTCCTATATATTTTCAGATAATGTATCTTTGTAAGCTGTATAAGCACCAACTTAGTATATAGCCACCTCCTATGTATGTCGGGTAAATTATTTAGAACGGTGCAATTAATTGTAATTATGATATAATTTTGCACTTTTCATGTCTCAACAAAAAATTAATTTAATCAACACACATACAATCAGAAATGAGCGAATACCTACATCGTATCGGATTGGCCTAATTGACAATTTTGTTTTTTTTTTATTTATTGCTTTTGTCATTTTTCCAAGAAAATGTTAATGAATTTTTTTTACTCGTTTGTTCGTAAATACATACATTAATTTATAGCAAATATATTTAAAGTACATATAGTCATGAAATAAACAGACCGAAAGTGTATTAAACAGTATATGTAGCCATAATGATTATGCTACATGGAAAATGATTAATCTCTGTATATGATAATCACCATTTATATTTCATAAACACGATTTTCTACTCAATGTATTAAAAAAATCTGTACATACTCTGTGTTAAATTCGAATTTACAAAAAAAAAAAAAAAAAATTAAAATGAAAAAATCAAAAAAAAAAAGTTCATGGATTTTCATAATTCCATTTGAAAACCATATTATACCCAAACTTAATCGTCCACCTCGTTACACACATGTACCTACATACATACATACATGAAATGTAAAAGGCCGTATATCAATTTATTCACTTCATTTTCACAATTTCCATTTTTCTAGACTAATAAAATAAAAATAAAATAAAATTATCCTTTTTTGTTGCCAGTATTTATACCCATTTTCTCCACACAGCCATTCGGACAATATTAGCCACCAACTATTTTCCGAGTTTTCCGACACACACACACACAAATCCCTACATGTACCTAATGTACAGGATATGTTTGTGTCTAGCTATGCATAAAATAACACCATCATTGAGCAGCAAAAAACACTTTAACCATGGTTTTGTGCGGTATACAAGAAAAAAAAAAACTTTGTATGATATATACGACGTCGCATGAACTTTACGGATTTTCCCATTTTCTTTTCAATATAATTTTATTATTTGTAAATTGGCTTCTTTGTTTTTTGTTTCTCATTTGGAAAAATATAATAATGTGTTTTTATTCTGCGATTTTGTATTTTTTTTTTTTTTTTGTTTATGTGTGTACACATACAGAATGTAAAATAAAATAATTGCGATTTTCCTGAAGAAAATGAAAATTAAATCAACCATTGAAATTCGTGAAATTTTATCTTGCACGTAAAAGTTTCAAAAAAAAAAACTTAAACTTCGCGAGAAATTCGAAATATGATGACGATGAGTGGGATATTGTGAAATGGTTGTGTTAAACTGCTTATTGAGCGATTGTCAACAGTGTCGATCACTAATTTATAGCAGTAGTACTTAGCTTGATGAATAAGCAATAATACGTGAAGTAAACTTTGTCACCTTTTACGGGCAGCAGATTCAATAAAATATGAAATGAAGATGTTAAAGCTCGGCCGAACAAGTTCAAGTAATTTTAAAGATTGCCATTAAATATGTATGTAAATAATATTCTAAAAGTTTCTATTTGGAACGCTCAGTCGCTCATAGCGTCAAAAGCAAAAAATATGAGCTTATTCATTTTCTCGATAAATACAACATACATGTCATGCTAATCACAGAAACCTTTTTAAAACAGGGCATGCATTTAATATCCCACGATTCCAAATATATAAAAGTGATCGTACCATCCAAATTGGCGGTGGAGTTGCAATTATTATTAAAAACTCAATCAAACACCCAGTGCTTTCTATATTACCATTTCAAGCTGGGTGACCTATAGGCGACTTTCTATTCCCAGCAGCTCGCAAGAGAAAAATCAAAACGGTAGACGAGGCACGGGTAGGAATATACGGGAGTGGGACTGCCCTATCGAAGTTCTTGAGTCCCAATGCTACCGCTTTTCTAGCAGAAGTAAATGATATAGTAAACATCTAGGAGGGAGAGCAATGAGCCCAGATAGTATGTATCACGTACCGGCCGGCGGTATTATCAGGTTTATTAAGAGCCTGAATATTGACTAGACGGATAATTAAGCAGGGCTTGGAGCACAAAAAATCTTTTAGGTCGCAATGCGAGGTGGCTAGACGACCACATGGCCCCACAACACTAATTCTAATTCTAATATTAGCATTGCAAAGTATAGAAAATATATATCTATTCTGGTTCCCACGCCCAATTTAACAATAAAAATGAGTTGTTGCTATGTCACGTATTCAAACCATCCAAATTTCAGAAGCGATCTTAGTAGGCTTACGAACTCTAACTCACCTTATATAACGGGTGCGCCATCTTTTATGTCGGTATGTAAACATTGAATAACTTTGAAAAAACAACCGATTTCTATATATGAGGTATTTTTATTCAATTTGGTTATTTTCAATTTATTTAGACTAGTTTTTGAATACAACATCAATTAAGTGGCCGCCTTTATTGGCCAAAGCAAAATATGCCCTTTTTGCTGCGTTTTCCATTACCTTTTCGAGCATCTCGGGCGGTATTGCGATAATTTCTGCGCAAACAAATGTTTAAACGAAAGTTTGCCTTGAGGTCGTCAATGATCTGAGGCTTGCTGGCGTACACTTTGCTTTTCAAATAACCCAATGTATAGCGTCACTATTTCGGCGCGTTGGTGGAGATTTCAATTGTCGTCATTTCTATTGGAATTGTAGTAGATCTAATAATGGTGGACATATTCTCTACGATTTCCTAATGTCCAGGTCAAATTGTGTCTTACATCTCCCAGACACTCCCACATACCATCTTTCTAATAGGTTCAATATTACATTAGATAGAGCTAGCCCCTCATCCGCCTGGTCTGTGTTTTATCAATATAGAAATTTTTCACTCCACCACGGCTACAAAGACATATAACTATAAAGTCGCAGATTGGTCTTCGTTTAGATACTTTATTAACACAAACTATAGAGCAATTGATTCTGAAGACAGTGAATTAAATACAAATAAAATTGGTGAATCCATAAATCAATTTACAGATTGTGTTCAACTAGCGGCAGATATCTCTGCTCCTACTATTTCTTCAACATCAAAGTTTCAACTGATACTTTCGGATGAAGTGATATCCTTGATCAAACTGCGTAATGTTAAGCGGAGACAATGGATGAGAAAACGTGACCCGTTCTACAAAAATATTGTAAAGCTATTGAATCAGGTTATAAGGCAAACAAATCTATGAAATTGTTAATGTCAAATGGCAAAATAAACTTGAACTTCTCCTTAAAGGATCTAAACCTTACTGCCAAGCAATTAAACATTTGAAAAAAAAAAGATTTGTGACTGTGATTCCTGCATTAAATACACAAATGATTAATTTTTCGTAATCCTCGTCAGATCGAAACAGAACTTGCAGAACTCTTAACAATTTCTCCTCCTCCAAGTTTGAAAAAGACATTAAAATATGTATGTAATCGGAGTATGTCGATACAATAATTATTGATAAAATAATTATTAATTATCACCAGATATATAAATGGGGACGACATGCAAAATGTTTACCATAGTAAACAGCAAAAACGAATGGTATACGTTTTGTTCCTAGTTGTACCGCTTATTTTATATGTGCCTCACCTATGGTTTCCACTTGGATGTTTTGCCAATATTCGCAAAGGGAATTTTTTTTGTTTCATGTCACTGTGTTAGAAACATTTTGTATTTGTATTACCAAATAATTTTGTCAATTTAGACATTTCTAGACGTCAATAAAAAATCATAATAAAAACAATAAAGTATTCGCATATAGGAAAAATATTTCAGCCGGTGTAAAAAAGACTTTTTTAAATTTACATTTTTTGAATGAAAACTCGTTATTTTCGGTAATTTTATTTCACTCATTCGTAGATGAATAATCATATCTAGACATATATGAAAACCAAACTTGGAATCTTATCAATTAATCTGTAAAATACAATTTAAATTTCCATAATTTTATTCACGACTACAAAAGCTTTTAAAACGATAAAAATAAACAACTCATAAAATATTCAATATATTGGATATCTATTAGAACAAAGCTCCTAGATATACAAGCCATCAGCATCGACCCTTTAAATTAAGAAGCTTAATTTAATGGGTCAACATTTTACGTTTTCCCATAAGATTCCGATTTGATTACAATTTTATGAATGAAAAATACTCGTAACAGAAAATATTTTTAGGTTTATATTTAAATCAAACCTTTTAGCATAACATATTTTAAAACTAATAATTTAAATTTAGTAATTTGTTAATTATAATTAAAAATAAAATTGTACAAATTTACTTTATCTTTGTATGTATATGTAAAAAAGTAATGTAAATCAAAGCTCCTAGATATACAAGCCATCAGCATCGACCCTTTAAATTAAGAAGCTTAATTTAATGGGTCTACATTTTACGTTTTCCCATAAGAACCCATGTAAAATTGATCATTTTTGATTACAATTTTATGAATGAAAAATACTCGTAACAGAAAATGTTTTTTGGTTTATATTTAAAGCAAACCTTTTAGTATAACATATTTTAAAACTAATAAATTAAATTTAGTAATTTGATAATTATAATTAAAAATAAAATTGTACAAATTTTACTTTTTCTTTGTATGTATATGTAAAAAAGTAATGTAAATACAGTATAAAATTATAAAAACGAAATCAATGACGTAAGATACTATGAAGTTAGCTACACAAGGTTTTTTTCTTTTTCGAAAATTCGAATTTCGAATTTTGAAAATATTTTTAACAGTGCAATAATTCTGTTAAATAGTAAATTAAAAACAGTATAAATTAAAAAATTGCAAAATTTTAAAATTAAAAATATATTTTATCCTTTTCTAGTACAATACTGTTTTTTTTCTTTATTACCGACCAGCCAGCATATTATGTATATCAATTATTTTATCATATCGGCCGGATTGACCCCGTTTAATTTTGACGTGTCATAATATGTTTACAAGTATTTTGCAGGTAGGTGTTAAAGTATATTTGATCGTATTCATTTCGATGAGACCAACAGTTTTAAAATTACCGATCGAATTTAATAACATCTCAAAAATATACCTATTCGGTAAGAATTGGACGTCCATTTATAGGTATCGTCGATTTTACAAGATCAAATTTATTAATTCTACAGAAATTTGAATTCAATTCATAAGACTATCATTTTAACCAGATTTTTATTGAAAGTTGAATAATTTTTGTATTACATTTTTTTTATTGAATGTTTAATAATCACCCCTATTATGATTGTCGAGTCGATCGACAATCGACACGACTCTCTGTTGCCTTTTCCTTTTTCGTATTGTTTTTATCAAATGAAAAAAAGAAAACGCAATACAGAGACGTGTCGATTGTTGATCGACTCGACAATCATAATAGGGGTGAAAATTACAAGGTTCCTTTCTGTTAAATTCGTTATAGATGTATTTAATTAACGAGCACCACAAATGTTCGCACAAATTAAACTCATTTGTATCAGTATTGTTAATTAGATGAAGGACGAACATGCTCATTATTCTCATATTATTGTAGTCGATGGAGTTTATACTGAAACACTTATTAAGTCCTGTTCGCAAAATATTTAATCCTTTGATTTCGAAATATTCTTTGGATATATCGATTGTGCTTATGATTGGTTCAATTGTTTTTTTGCCCGAAAACCGGCAAGATTCTTTATAAAAAATTAAATTTTCGTTGAAATATCTACTGAAATAATTCCTTCGACAGTGTTGTTATTTTCTGCCGTCAAATCTCGCAACCAGTTAAATTGATCCACTTTCGTCGAGTATAAATTTAAAAGCTCAAATTTCGGTTGATCCGTAACTTTCTTGTTTCTTATCAAACTTCTCTTTTCTCGAACACGGCTATTTCTTCGGCATTATCGAATTTTTATATGTTTTTTAAGGACTCCGAATTTCGAAATAAATCGGTTTTAATCAGCTGCAATAGGTAATTCTCAAACCCTGATAAAAATTCATACATATTGTTGATGAACACATGATTTAAAGAATCAGTAACGATTTTCTCTTTGACCGCCTTTGAGTAGGACCATACTGTTATATGATCCATTTTCATATTTTCGTCTGGCTGAACTATATTTAAAATCACCCGCAGAAGCAGTGTTAAGCTCAACTTTAGCCTGTCTTGCAAATCGATCGTCCCATTTGTAATATATAATCTCTAAATTATATTTTTAGTAAAAGCTCCCATGTTATTATTTGCAGCTGGAACGGTTGGCAAATTTTGGGAATTATTTTTCCTTTGAAATTAATCACATGTTATCCCAGTGTGAATCGTTTTGCAATCGATGCAATTAAACTGACCACATTCGGTACAATAAAGGAGTACAATTTTATCCCGGTTATTTTGATTAATCGGAATACATCCATTACACGATTTATTTGTGCAGTAGAATAAATTGTCAGCCTCAGCCGCATGCAAACTTTGTAAATATACTTGAAATTCTGGTTCGGTCATATACGCATGAATAGTATTTTCCTTCAATTTATGTGAACATTTCGCTACTGGACAATTTCATTACTGGTGTCTGAGTACTTTTTATATGGGACGTCATGCAATTATTGCAAAATACATGATGACACGTTGCCAACGAAATTCCTTGAGATACATCCACGGCTGAATTAAATTTTTTACATAATGTTTTGAAACGATTTTTATTAATCGTGATATGTGCACGAATCGTACATGCATAGTAAGGTTCACGACTTTTATCAAGGTCGATTACTTTCGTTTTAAATTGATCCGTAACAGCTAGATATTTGTTTTCTGGGAATGAAACATTAAAACCAGATTCTTTAAGTACAGCAATGAAAGCACTAAATTTCCGATTAGCACCATACAACTTTCACGTGTAAAATTTTAATTTTAATTCTTGACAATCACCATATTTTACTTGATGAATTGAGCTGGTATAAAATTCTGTGTGGCCATCCCATTTATAATCGGTTTGACGACGTTATCGTGTTTGCAAAGAGCAAGATTTTAAGGAGCACTTATATTCTGAAAGCATTAAATAAACAATATGATAGTAGGTATATAAACAACAAAGCGTAAATTTTTAAATACTTACTTCTTTGTGGTGCTACTAGTTTTTGATTAGGAATAACAACAGCTTGGTTGACGTTTAATCCATCATTTTCTTTGGACCCAATATTCTTAGAATTCTTCAAATTATCGAATTCTTTAATCAAAAGTTCATTGTTTTGTCTTAATTTATCACGATTTACATTTTGTGTTGATTTATTGATGATATCCGCAACTACTTTATTCGGAACCGGGGTAAATTATATACAATATATCGCACAACACAATCCAAATCATTTTGTTTACCACGAAATGTTTTTGGAATCGAAACTACGTAGCACAAACGTCAATTGCTCGTCATTTGTTAAATTGCACCTTTTTCTAGCTTTACTGCCAACAACAATAGAAATGATGTATAGTCGATTTCTTTAAAATAAACTGTATTTCTTTAAAATAAACTGTATTTGAGTTCTACTCTCATTCAAGTCTTATTATTAGAACTTCTGAAAAATTCTTGCATCGTTCTTTGGAAAAATGTTCCAGCGCTTTAAAAACCCATATTGTTCATACGTTCTGGTATTAATTGAATAGTACATGGTTGTAGACAAATACCGTATTTTCAATCACTCATCGTAAATAAATATGATATAAATGTCCGATTTTATTTTTAATTTAACTTTTAACTGCTCACGACTTGATTTGATTTATGTTGGATGACAGTTGTTGACGTAAATGTCAAAAATTACCCATACAACTTTTCCATTTTGTACACTGTCAAAATGTTAGAGTAGAATTAGTGACATCTGAAGTTTATCACAAAAATTATATATTTCGGTTACTATTTTCTGTTCGAGTTTTAAAAATTAATAATCCGTTTGATTTAAGATTTGGTTTCCCTGGATTTATACAAATAAATATTAAATACATTATTTTATTAAAATCACAAAAAAAATTTTTGTAAATTAATTAATTTTTAATTGACGAATGGTATCTTTTACTTCAATAAATTTTCGTGTTTTTATTTGAGCTGATGAATTCTTTTTGTTAAACTCATTTCCACCGTTAGAGATAGGAATATCATTATTCAAATTTATTCGATTGAAATCACCAAATGCCTGTTTTGATCAATAGTGTTGCAATTTTTTCAATGTTGAACTCAGACCGACCTTCCGAATTTTTTGTTTTCAAATCAATAATGTCCGGATCGAATTTATGCTCTGAATTTTCATCGTTGCTTTCACGTTCGGTGCTAGCTCGGAATCATACGAATTTGCTACGCCACCATCTATTTTTAAATCCAGATGATTATATGTTTAACATTTTTTTAGCGTATTTCTTATGAAGTAGATTGGCATGGTCGTTCAACTTTTTGTTAGGATCCGAATTCGATGAGCTTCAATTTTTGTCATCTACATCAAAATTGATAAGCATTTTTGTTTTTTTGGATAGTACTGCAACTGATACATCACTACCTTCGGCAAAATCGAGCTCATTGTAATTGTAGTCAAACATACATAGGGCGAATGAGATATTCACATAAAATCGTCCAATCTTAATTTTTTATTCTGTTTTTTTTGTTGCTTCCATGTGTGCTTTTCCTTTTAATAATAAATTATTATTATACAAATGAATAAATAAATACAATATTTTATTAAAATCACAAAATTTTTTTTTGTAAATTAATTAATTTTTAATTGACGAATGGCACCTTCTATTTGAATGAATTTCCTTGTTTATATTTGAGCTGATGAATTCTTTTTGTTAAACTCATTTCCACCGTCCAGGAATATCATTCACAAATTTATTCGATTTAAATCACCAAATGCAAATTTCGATAGTGTTGTCCGGATGGAATTTATGCTCTGTGCATTTATGTCATTGCTTTCCCGTTCGGTACTACATTGCATCAGAATCCTACGAATTGGCCACGCCATCATCTTTGTTAAATTCAGCTGATTATATTTAGAATATTTTTTAGCGTATTTATTATGAAATACATTCGCATGATCGTTAAACTTGCTAAAACATTATTTTGGATTGTTTTGCTGAAATTTCAATTTAAATATTTCAATTTTTTTTTATTACCGCCATCTGATTTCAAACACAGAAACTACACGTCCATTTTGTTTTTTTAAATATATTTAATTAGTCGAGTTTATAAGTAGGTGGCACTAATGCTTATTATAAAAAAAATTCGAACAAATGGTATGACGTCATGACATAAAGATGTGTTTGTAAATAAAGGGTTTTTTATTTGAAAGTTCAAATTTTAACCTGACGGCTTGTATATCTAGGAACGCTTTGTGTAAATACAGTATAAAATTAATAAACACGAAATCAATGACGTAAGATATTATGAAGTTAGCTACACAAGATTTTTTTTCGTTTTCGAAAATTCGAATTTCGAATTCTGAAAATATTTTTAACAGTGCAATAATTATGTTAAATATTTATAATATTTTTTAGCGTATTTCTTATGAAATACATTCTCATGATCGTTAAACTTGGTAAAACATTATTTTGGATTGTTTTGCTGAAATTTCAATTTAAATATTTCAATTTTTGTATTACCACCATCTGATTTCAAACACGGAAACTACACGTCCATTTTGTTATTTTAAATATATTTAATTAGTCCAGTTTATAAGTAGGTGGCACTAATGGCTTATTATAAAAAAAAATTCGAATGACATAAAGATGTGTTTGTAAAGAAAGGGTTTTTTCATATTAAGTTCAAATTGTAACCTGACGGCTTGTATATCTAGGAACGCTTTGGTTCTACTCTAATTCTTTTTATTAGAACTTCTCGTTCTATTTGGAACAATGTTCCAGCGCTTAAAAAACACATATTGTTCATACGTTCTGGTATTAATTGAATAGTACATGATTGTAAACAAATACCGTATTTTCCATCACCCATCGTAAATAAATATAAATATCCGCTTTTATTTTTTAATTTAACTTTTAACACTTCTCTATTTGCTCACGACTTGATTTGGCTTGTGTTGTATGACATTTGTTGATGTAAAATGTCAAAAATTAACATACAACTTTTCCATTTTGTACACTGTCAAAATGTTAGTGAAGAGTTAGTGACATCTGAAGTCTACCACACAAATTATATATTTCGGTTACTATTTTGAAATTTTCTGTTCGAGTGAGTTTTAAAAATTAATAATCCGTTTGATTTATGATTTGGTTTCCCCGGATTTATACAAATAAATAATAAATACATTATTTTATTAAAATCACAAAAAAATGTTTTGTAAATTAATTAATTTTTAATTGACGAATGGTATCTTTTACTTGAATAAATTTTCGTGTTTTTATTTGAGCTGATGAATTCTTTTTGTTAAACTCATTTCCACCGTTAGAGATAGGAATATCATTATTCAAATTTATTCGATTTAAATCACCAAATGCCTGTTTCGATAGTGTTGCAATTTTTTCAATGTTGAACTCAGACCGACCTTCCGAATTTTTTGTCTTCAAATCAATAATGTCCGGATCGAATTTATGCTGTGAATTTTCATCGTTGCTTTCACGTTCGGTACTAGCATCGGAATCATACGAATTTGCTACGCCACCATCTATTTTTAAATCCAGATGATTATATGTTTAACATTTTTTTAGCGTATTTCTTATGAAGTAGATTGGCATGGTCGTTAAACTTTTTATTAGGATCCGAATTCGATGAGCTTCAATTTTTGTTATCTACATCAAAATTGATAAGCATTTTTGTTTTTTTGGATAGTGCTGCAATCGATACATCACTAATTCACTACCTTCGGCAAAATCGAGCTCATTGTAATTGTAGTCAAACATACATAGGGCAAACAAAACAGTATTTAAAAAACGAATGAGATATTCACATAAAATCGCCCAAAAATATTATGAACCGACAAACAGTAGCCCGTTTTAACCCACGATACAAAGAATTAATGGGAATGCTCGACAGCTGTAATTACGTCATCCGGTGACAAAAATTTGTTTTTTAGATTTTGTCTTTTTACACAAATTTCTCTATTTTGTTTTGTTTTTTAGCACGTCATTCGATTCTCCACCACGATACCACCGAATGACGTGCTAAAAAACAAAGAAATTTGTATAAAAAACGAAAACTAAAAAACAAATTTTTGTCACCGGATGACGTAATTACAGCTGTCGAGCGTACCTTTTAATTCGTTTTATCATGGTTTTAACCAATCTTTATAACAATATTATATGACATCATTGCTTTCCGTTTCTTCAATACTTAACAAACCGCCATCTGATTTCAAACACGGAAGCCACACGTCCATTTTGTTTTTTAAATATATTTAGTTAGTCGAGTTTTATAAGTAGGTGGCACTAATGGCTTATTATAAAAAAATTCGAACAAATGGTATGACGTCATGACATAAAGATGTGTTTGTAAATAAAGGATTTTTCTTATTAAGTTCAAATTTTAACCTGACGGCTTGTATATCTAGAAACGCTTTGATTGAAAAGACAAAGATAATCTAAATATTGTTTTTATTTGTTTATTTACGGGCTTTTACTTTTACGCTTTCTCTGTTTTACTTTCTTTTACGAAGTAAAATAAAGTATAGTAATCATTAAAATTTTCGACCTTGAGATTATTGAAGATTTATCTGTTTTGAGGTCCCCTGAATCCGAAAAAGTGAGTTTCGAAATGATGTCTGTCTGTCAGTCTGTCTGTCCGTCTGTCAGTCTGTGTCCTCTCTACAGCCCAGATGGCTTAACCAATCCAGCTGAAACTTCAGATTTAAGCTTTTTTGATAAATTGGAAGGCCCCAGTGAATTTTAGTCCAAATCGGGCAACCGGAAGTGGCCACTCCCTTGGGCCAGAAAATTTGTTTTGCAAATATCTCAAAAAGTATAAGGTTTACAAAAAACTACTAAAACAAAATGTTTCCAAAAAATAAAAGTAAAAAAAAAATTAAAAAAAAAAAATTAAAAATTAAAAAAAAAAAATTTAAAATTTAAAAAAAAAAAAATTACAAAAAAAAAAATTAAAAAAAAAAATTAAAAAATTTTATAAAAAAAATAAAATTGATGTGTGGCCAACACATTTCTTCTACGAACAGGGAATTTTGAGAAACAAATTACGCAAACTTCTTACAAATTTATTATTTTTTATTACTTTCTTTTACATATAAGTAAAGCTTAAATCTAAAGTTTTTGATCGATTGGTTAAGCCATCTGGGCTATAGAGAAGACACAGACTGATAGACGGACGGACAAACGGATAGACAGACATAATTTCGAAACCCACTTTTTCGGACTCAGGGGACCTCAAAACAGATATATCTTCAATTCTTCATTAATCTCTTACAAAATATTTGGGGTCCCAGCTCCCATATTCCGTGAAACAGAAAATTTATTTTATAAACATTTCAAAAATAGACAATTTACAGAAAACATGAAAAAATAAAACAATCTTAATAAATTTTGCAAGAAATTTGCATTATAATAGTTTCTTAAAATTCGCTGTTCGTAAAAGAAAGTTGTGTGTTGGCCACACCTCCATTTTTTTGTTAGTTTTATATTGAAAAGGCAAGGATGATGCTATTTGTTTATTAAGGATTTAATGGTTTGTGTGTAGTTGTTGAAAATGGAAAGGTTTTCTTTTTTCAATTTATTTGAATTCAATTTATTAAAATTTGATTACATTTAATTGAATTTTCATTAATAAACTTATAAATGAAAACTAACAATTTTATATTGGTTCTTATGGGAAACAGAAAAATGTTCACCTCATATAGAAAACTTCTATTTCTACCTTACGGCTATGATATATGTAAGATGGGTATGATATATCTCAGTGCCATCAACGTACACTGCGCGTTGAATAAAATAAGGCCGGAAATTTTTTTATTTACATTTTTGCTCATTTCAGTTTTTATTCTTATAATTTAGATATTTTTTTTCTCTCAAAATGAATGAGAAGATTTTGTAACGAGATGGCTGAGACAAAAAAAAAAAAACGATTTCGGGAAATACTATTGAACTTAGTTCGATTTGATTTCGATACATGCAAAAATGAATTTTTTTTCGTGTCATTATAGCTGAGATAAACTCGACGCGACCGACGTGACTAAGTAAAAAAAAAAAATATTAGACCATCAAAATGTATAAAAGACCATCATTTTTAGCGCGACTCAGACGCGATTAACAAAAAGATGATTGAATTTTAACTTTTGGTTGTTGTTTAGTTACAAAATTTAAAAGTTTAACAATTTTTTTTTTAGTTAGTCACGTCGTTCGCTTCGAGTTTGCATTTGCGTATTGTGTACCGTAATATTTTATTATAAAACTAATTAGCACATTTTCACAAAATTTTAAATTTAATTTTAATTTTTGTTGAAAAATCTACGAAGTTCTGTTTTAATTTGAAAAATTTGTAAACTTCTATAAATTTATAAAAACACTTTTTAGTTCGGCAACTTATAAATTTATAATCATGTTCCGGGCATTTCATTAATTAACTGTTATATACATATTTGATATTTTTGATAGAGTAATTTTGATTTATAAAAAAATGAATGCTGGAATCATCCAAATTTTACTTCTCATTTATTGATTAAATTATTTATTATTGAATTGGTTGGTTAATATAATAAATATAAATTTTGGATATTCTAAAATTTTGGAAATCTCCAAATTCAAAATTTAATTACTTCATTAGGAATCTCAGATTTATTAAGACGTTTTATTAACTAAACGATCACAGAGCAAGCCTTTAATTGTGTTTCGTGTAAAACGTATCATCCTAAGTTGCTGTTTTCTTTGTTAATTCGCTACGTTGGACTTATTTTAGGTATTTGTAGTAACTTATTGTTTGCCATCCAGGTCGCATGTCGAATATCAAAATATTGCTTTCTAATCCAGAATTTTACTTCTCGTTATCGTAATTTGAGCAACATTGTCATCAAGCGACTCCGAATTATGAAAGCGGTACACGCCTAAATAGGGTTTTGTTTTGTTTTGATGAGTCCAACTTAATCAGATTGTTTGCTGGCTGTGATCGTCAATATCTGCAAAGATTAATAAAAATGTGGTATTAATAGGAATGTCAATAAAAGCTATTGCAAGACACCGAAATCTAATTCTTTGAAAACTGATCTCAGGCAACTATAGAAAATTTCTTTGATGCGGAATAGAATATTAATTTATTTTAATTCAACGCAGAAATCTATCCAAATTTGTAAATTTAGAGAATAAATATGGTAGGATAATTTCTTCCAAATTTTTTATAATAATTAATGAAATTTTAAACTTAAAAATAAATTTAAAAAATTTTAGACTTAATTAAATTGAACAAAAACTTATGTGCACAATGAGAAAACAACTCCATCCATAGAAAGAAGCGCGGATCTAATGAATGTTAGATTTTTATTTATTTTAAATAACTTACAATGCTTAGCAACAAACATTGGGTGAATTCAAATTGTAAATCAGTTTTCGTTGCCTTATCAGTGTAGGCATCTAAAAATTCCGATCTTTTTGAGACTACCTTGAGATGGATAGACTAGACGTATCTATACCTGAAAACTGACGTTCTTGTTACATGTAAAAATTCTTACGAAATCACTTTCAATTGACAGTCTGACAATTTTGATCAATGGTAATCTGATCCCGTCAGATAAACTATGAGCCTATTTTGAAGTCGTTCCGAACCATAAAATACATTATAAGCATCACCCTAAAAATTACTATTAATCGTATAGGCTTAGTAAGATGACCCACGTTTGTCACGAGAGGCGTGTCAAGTTACTTTCTCTCTCAACGTTTCTAATTCTCTTATTTTAGAAAAAAAAAAATCGTAATGACCAATACACTCATTCGTTCATATTTTTAAATGCGTGTTACTGTACTACCAAAACAGTTTGGCTTTCGCAAAAGAGAATTTTAAAAGATTTGATAAAAACAATAGAATCTCCATTGTTTCATTTCATAATAATGTGCAACAAGGATAGGAACATAATTAAAACTTTATGTTGGTCCCTTTCTGTATTGGAGTTTATACAACCAGTACATAATTATCTATTTTTGTGGTTCGAATGCCAATTTAATATATGAAAAGGAATAATGCTAAAAGCTCTCAGGCAAAAAAAAAATATTAGGCAGTAGTAGCAGAGCCTTCTAGAGTATAGAGCCATAATCATTATGACGTATTTTTTAGAATCTTTTTAGTGGTATAACTTTTCACTGATTTCCATAGGAATCCATAGTAAAAATGGCGTTTTTTAACTTCAAGTTTTGGTAGGTGGCAATTTTTAGTAGGTATGATTTTTCAAAATTGTTACTGCCATCACTGCCATCTATGTAATGTATATTGATTTAATTCCCACGATTTGTAATAAGCTTTTCTTTTATTTTGATCAAAATGCTGTTGTTATCAACTTTTTTTTATATTTTGGTTTAAATAAATCAATTATTACAATAAAATGAAAACAATTTACTTAATCGAGATTTTATGTATGTTGAAATTCAAACATTTATGAAAATATTTCAGAAATCATGATTAAGAATTTGCAACGTTTTCATTTATAAATTTGTCTTAGGCAAAAAAGTGATTTCCCATATGTTTTATGTGTTTCTTCTAATTCTAATTCTCTTATAAAAGCTTCATTTTTTACATTATGGCTTGTATAATCAAGATTGCTTTGGTAGTAGGCACCAAGCTTAAATTTTATTCCAGTAGGCTGTGAAATAATTGAAAAAAATCGATTTTGCTTTCTTGGTTCCAGGAATAAAAAAATTTAATAATTAGCCAATTCAAAGTAAGGCTTCAAAGAGTGACTTTCCGAAATATAATTCCAATATTTGTTGACGGCGGCACAATAGGTATCAAAATATTTGTATGTAATGATAACGTCAAAAATTGATCGTGAATATCCTTTATACAAATCCTAATAATTAAGCCTAACTTCAAAATACGTATATTTTGTTTCATTAAATTCTTCACTCACTTAACTGCAGCGCCTTTTCTTATATAGCGTAGATTTGAGTAACTAGAAAATAATTAATTCTTCATTTTTCAAAAGATTTATTGACGAATTATAAGCAGATTTTAAATTATAGGGAATATTTATAAAATAGAGGGATAATCATATTTTGGAGGTTTTACTATATATTTAAGCAGTGGTTGCAGTAATAGTGAGACAGATCTGTTTTCTAGAAAATTCGTGAGTAAACTTATAGACAAATTAAGATGAGATACCGCTTAGTTTAACACAGTAATGCTGAATGCGTTTTTCATTGGTCGTCTTCTTGGCGTTCCTAGAAATAATGCTTTGGAGGAAAATTAAATAAACAGCAATTCAAAGAAAAAATTGTTGTAATGCTATAAATTCCTACATCAGAAATGTCACTTTATCACTAATACGAGTATAATAATAAACAGAAGTCTTTTTGAACATTTTATAAAAATGAAAATTCTTAGAATTTAATTGAAAATGTTACTTTTGCAATGAAAACTCATAAATCATTTAGTTAGTCATTCTATTCTAAGAGTGTCACTTAAATCACTTGTACTTAACATAATTTTATTTTTATTTACTTCCAGGTGACGGGTGTTGTTGGACGTGCAGAAACATTGTCGTCAGTATTTTTCTTAGCTGCTTTCATATTCTATACAAAAGCAACAAAACGAAAAAAATCTACAGGTAAGTTATTATTGTGCTATATTCGAGTATATAATAACAAAAGAGCTAGGTAGTTAAAAGAAAGCAGTATTTCTCAAGCTAGAGGTCTTGAACCCCTAAAATCGACTGGAACCCAAAAGCAATACATTTATTTAGGTTGTATTCGTATGAAGGGGTGAAATATTATGAAAAAGTATGAGAAGAGCTATTATTATATGGTATAAGACAATAAAAATATGAGACAGCTCATAACCATTATCTGTATGATGAAACTGGAATTTTTTATTTTGTTCTTCATTGAAGATTAATATAAAATTTTCTTATTTTGCCTTTTCGGAAGAAATTTGATACTTTTGGTTTCTTTGGACAAAATTCTTTTCTTATATATTTTCATTATGAATTTTTATAAATATTTTTTGGGTTTGTGTTTTTTTGGAGTATTATGATTAATGGGACAAGGCAAAAATTTATATGTACACACATATTAAATAAAAAAAAATAATGGAAATTAATCTTCACGTTAAATTATTATTTTTATATTTTTCTTTTGTTTTTTTATTTTTTATTTATGTATAACGAAAAAAGTTGTCTTACATAATAAAAGTTATTACATATATTAATTTGGACGATCTGGTTTCTGTTAAATAAAAATTAGAATTTATAATTGGAAAGATTTTCCTTCTTTCAATTTTTATTTATAAAACGAAATATTTTATTTGATCATTTAATTTAATTTTCTTTGAATTTCTCTCGTTTTTTTTAACGATACAAATGAATGTTCGTGGAAATATTTGTTTACCAAATTGGTTGGAAATCAACCGAAATTCCAGGACATTTTACAGTTCCAGGACATTTTACAGATTAATGTACTCCTAATAACCCTGTATTATTTTCATATTGAACCATCCAACCGTTTTTCCGGACAGATTGAGCAACGTTTTACAAAACAATTAAAGGAACAAATGGTCTTCAAAATAAAAAAACGACCTTTTTCACATTTTGCGTTAGTTACTTGTTAACCCTTAACGATCGTACGATTTTTTTGTAATACTCGCCCATAAGAGACGAGAGAAAATTAAATAAAGTTCTGCAATATGACCAATTAATATGGAACTTGGCCATTTCTTATCCGATTTTAGTGAAATTTGGTATGCGCGATGGAAATGGGAATCTAAAATGATTCGTGGATGAAGTTCTGGAAAATGGTCAACTAGGAAGGAACTTGGCCATTTCTTATCCGATTTTGATGAAATTCAGCATGTACGATGGAAATGGGATTCTAAAATAATTTTTGGATAAAGTTCTGCAATATGACCAATTATTATGGAACTTGGCCATTTCTTATCCGATTTTAGTGAAATTTGGTATGCGCGATGGAAATGGGATTCTAAAGTGCTTTTGGATGAAGTTCTGCACAGTTGAAAATCTTGCAACGAATTTCGACGCAAGCTTTGCATCGAGGCGTATGGGATTTTAGCTTACATCTTATTCTGATGTAAGATATACATCAAAAATATATTTGATATAATTACTACCAAATGCGATGTAAAGCTGCAACTAAATAACGCGCATGCGCAATTACCATTCATCGATTCTTTATGATGCAATTTAAGTCTTATTTTGCTGTAAGACAGCCATTCAAATAAAATTTGATTCAAATTACCTCGATATTTGGTGCAATGCTTGTAACGAAAATAAATCCATGCATTGGTTTACATAATATGTAAGTCAGAAAATTAAATCATGGATATACTGGACATATAACCTTGGTGCTATTTGGTTTTTTATTGTAAGTATATAAATTAGTTATTTTGATGTGAAATATGTAAATTTATTGTTAAACGATGCAACTTGCATCTTATACTAAAATGCGTTTTATAAAGATATCTCCAGAAATTATTTCTATAACAATGTAATTGTTTCTGATTCATTCTCTAAATTCTATAAAGTCTAAAAATCCAATAAGTTTCTTAAATTCTATAAATCCTATAAATTCTGTAAATTTGATAAATTATATAAATTTTTAAATTTTATGAATTTTATAAGTTCTATTAATTCTATAATTGCTACAAATTCTGTTAAATTTATAAATTGTATGAATAAAATAAATTCTTTAAATTTTATATATTCCTTGAGTTCTATTAATTGTATTAAGTGTATCTGTTTTATAAATTCTACAAACTCAAATTTTGCTGGTTTATAAACTT
Organism: Tipula helvola; assembly: GCA_963556165.1. NCBI lineage: Eukaryota > Metazoa > Arthropoda > Insecta > Diptera > Tipulidae > Tipula > Tipula helvola. The sequence continues at coordinate 68,106,280 of OY744481.1, read as the reverse complement.
GTACAATACTAAAAATTCAATAATTTCTATAAATTTGATTAATTTTATTTTATAAATTCTCTAAATTCGATAAAGTCTATAAATATTATAAATTCTAATATATTTATAAGCTCTATAAATGCTATAAATTTTATGATATTTATACATTCCATCAATTCTATAAATTATTAAAACTACACAAATTTTATAAATTTTAAAAATTCTTCAAACTTGTTAGATTTTATGGGCTCCAATTGTTTTAAGTCTGTTAGTTGTATAAATTCTACAAACCCAAATTTTACTTATCTTAAAAATTCCAAAATTTCTATAAATTCAATAAATTCGATAAATTCTACAAATTTTAGTATTTCTAAAAATTCTTTGATTTTTATAAATTATTCAATAAATTCTTTGAATTCTATAAATCGAATAAATTCTGTAAATCCTATAAATTTTATTATTTCTATAAATTCTATAAAGTCTAAAAATTCATTAGGTTAGGTTAGGTTAGTTGGAATGGCACAGAATATAACCTCTTCACCCTTACTGAAACCATTTAGAGCTATTTAGGTAGCGTAGAATATAGCGCCCTTAACTGTTTTCGAGATCCGCCAGGTGGTCCATATTGAGTTTACTTAAATATGTATGCTGCTAGTTAGTATTTCTGCGTGCTAATTCCGGACATGAGCAAAGGAAGTGAACCATAGTTCCTTCCTCCTCCTCGTCCAAACAGCTTCTACGGAAGTAATTTGCCTGTAAACCCAGCCTTCTTGCATTCTCTCCAAAAAAGCATTATGGCGTGAGTATTCTTACGACCATTCTTAATTCACGAGAGCTTAATGTTCTAGTGCGGCCCAAGTCTAGCTTTAACCAAACTTGTATTACATCATTACAAGTGAGGTTGTCAATGAAACTTTACCAGTTTATGCGCTGTCATAGGATTCCCCAGACTTGTTCTTGCTGGTTGCAGTAAGTAAAAAATTCAATAAGTTTATAAAATAATTTAAAAAACTTACTTAACTTCTTTAAGTTCTATAAATTGTCTTAACTGACAGAGTTCTATAAATTTTGCTAACTTAAAATGTTTTTCTATTTTTTGGTTTTTTCTAAAATTTCTCAATTTTTATAATTTTTATAATTCTGTAAATTTTATAAAATCGATGAATTCATTTAATTTCATTCTTTCAAATTTTTTAAACTCTGTAAATTCCAAAATTTTACACAAAATTTGTTTCCCTACTAATTTCTACTGCGATTAAATATCTTTCGTATAATTGGCCATAAATGATTGAAATCAAGAGAATTTTTTTTTTCTCATTATACCTGACGCATCGCATCGTTTAGGGTAGAATTTTGGTGGCGATATTTCTTTTAGCCTCGTAGGGCACTACTATATCGTTCCAAAATTAAAGTCCTTTTCGAAACGCATATCACGGTTTTTGATACGGGGCTGTATATAGTTATTGTGTACTAAATACCTTTTTTCAGTTTATAAACTAAGAAACAATACAACACATACTTGGCATGTGTATTTTAGAGACGAATTAAATTAAATATGTAAATGCATCAGAAAATTTTCAGGAACGAGCATTTATTGTTCCGTAATCCGTTTATTAGGTGTCATATCATGGCGAACGGAAAAGAGAAATACTCTAAAACTTCCAAAAGTAGCCCCTCTATAATTTGATCTGCTCCCTAAATTGACCACTTTTTGCCACTCTCTGAAGTATTACTTATAATTTGTTGGTACAATTGAAGGACATTTTTCTTTTCAGCCTGACTTTGGATTTTTAAATTTGTAGGTTGTTTTATTCCTCAAACTAACCACCTGACCAACATTTCTGGGTCCCTTGAAATAGTGACTTTAGAGAAGTTTCCCTGTATGTATACCTATATATATTTTTTTAGTATCTGCAAGATAGACTATAATTACACAAAATTATGTTGAATTTACTTAAATTAGTGTGAAAAAATTGAAATTCGTTAATTCCGGAATTAGTGATTTCAATTCCGGAATAATCTAAACCAAAACATCGGCCGGTATTGCGTAATACCGGAATTTCGAATTCCGGAATTGGATACCCTAGCTGCCATACAACAGCAATCGCTGCGCTGTGCTGAACGCAGCAATTTTGTCTGATTTGAATCAACTTGATTCGTTTTTATTTTTAAACCAACTATTTAAATCATTTTTTTATTATATTTAATTTAATCCTTTATTAAATTGAATATGTGAATCTATCTTTATTGGATGGCATTGGCATCCTTTATGGAATTAAAGGCAGATTCGAATTTATGGAAAACGCAATACACATCTGTAGAAGTATTGTAACCAAATTTCCGACGCAATTACAACCCACATCTTAGATCCGAAGCAACCTTGGAGAGGAAAACATCATGTTTTTCATTAGAAAATGCATAATTAAACAAATAAGTAAATAATTGTGACTTAAATACTGAACTAATACGATTTAAAAATACCAAATTAATTTGGTATTAAAAAAATTGGTTAAATTAAATAGTTAAAAAGTTGATTTAAGTCAAAAAATGATGTGTTTTTAGAAATACTTGTATCTTTCCCACCTTATTTACAACTAGCAACTAAAAATGTTATGCCAATATCATCGATTTGAGAATGATTTTGATATTAAGTTATTTTTGGAATTAATCCGTTTGAATATTACAAATATTATAATTTTTACAACGAAATGTGAACTTGCTGGCTCATCAACTAATGAAATTGAATATTTCACCGATTCTGCCGGAGCGTGAAGTTCACCTAGAAGAAGACACAATATATATGGTATTGCATTTCCACATGGTAGCAAGAAGCAAATTACCATTAATCGTTAGTTGTACAACATTACAGGAAAGAAAAAGGAACAAAAATTAAACATAAACTATGCCTTCCTAGAAGATTTTCTAAGAGTTTATGATCGACCTTCAGTAGTACTTGTTACTTCAAATATGTTTATTTAATCAGAAAGAAATTCAGCTTTTTAAATGATATGAACATTTTCATTTTTAATTAAAGAATTTGCGATACACACAGTAACCTAATTTGATGCAATTGCATCATAATTAAAAAGAGCGCTAATTTCCATTTTATTCGATACTAATAGTGTCGCAATTTTGTTTGATGCAAAATTTGCATTGAACTTGCTTTTTCGATCTAATTAGTAACTAAATTTTCGTCGATACAATGGCTGCATCTAAATTTTATTTTCGATGCAAATAAAGCTTAAACAGATTTCGAAGCAAGGCTTAGTATCATAAAATGATATAAACTTATGTTGGATCAATATGCGATGCTAATAGTATCGTATATCACAAAAAATTACAACTGTGTGAAAAATGGCCAACTAGGAAGGAACTTGGCCATTTCTTATCCGATTTTGATTAAATTCAGCATGTACGATGGAAATGGGATTCTTAATTGATTTTTAGATAAAGTTTTGAAATATGGCCAATTAGGAAGGAACTTTGACATTTCATATCTGGTTTTGATGAAATTCAGCATGTCTAATGATAATTGTGTTTTAAAATGATGTTTATATGAAGTTCTGGAATAAGCCATATTAATATGGAACTTGGCCATTTTTTATCCGATTTTAATCAAATTTAGCATGTACTATAGAAAAGGCACTGTAAAGTAATTTTTGGTTAAATTTATATGATTAAGTTGGAAGGCGCTTGCATATTCCTTAAACGATTAAAAGAAATTCGACATGTGCGTTAAAAGGAAATACTAAAATGTTTAATTGACGTATTTAATGATTTCTTTTATAAATTATTTTAGAATCTCAGTTTCATCGTGCATGCTGAATTTCATCAAAATCGGATAAGAAATGGCCAAGTTCCATAATAATTGGCCAAATTCCGGAACTTTATCCAAGAATCATTTTAGAATCTCATTTTCATCGCGTATGTCAGATTTATCCAAAATCGGATAAGAAATGGCCAAGTTCCTTCTTAATTGGCCATATTCCAGAATTGTATCCAAAAATTATTTAGAAATGGCCAAGTTCCTTCCTAGTTGGCTATTTTCCAGAACTTCATCCACGAATCATTTTAGAATCCCATTTCCATCGCGCATACCAAATTTCACTGAAATCGGATAAGAAATGGCCAAGTTTCAAATTAATTGGTCATAGGTATTGCAGAACTTTATTTAATTTTCTATCGTCTCTTATCGGCGAGTATTACAAAAAATCTTACGATCGTTAAGGGTTAACAAGTAACTAACGCAAAATGTGAAAAATGTCATTTTTTTATTTTGAAGATCATTTGTTCAATGGATCAATTTGAAAATAATACAGGGCTATTAGGAGTACATTAAACTGTAAAATGACCTGGCAACATTAGTCTTTTCATCAATATTTGTAAAGTACCGATAGATTTACTAAGCCAACCTAAAAAGTCGTCTTTTTGTACTTTTTTCAAATCAGTATTGATTGAGGGTGAAAACAAAAATGTGTTCTCAACTAATCATTAAAGGGTCTTGTAGGAAATTTACTCAAGTTTTTAAGGTTGCCCTAAAATTTACTGTGCAATCATTGGTTGCTGAGATATCGATGATCAAAGACAAACGGATCTTTTGTGATTCAAAGTCAGTATCTCAAGCAAAAAGTTGACATAGAGGGACCAGAAAGAAATTAAATTTACGCCTAATTAACAGGCTAATCGACCTATACAAAAAAAAAATAAAAATCGAATTTTTTTTTTCGCGCTCTTTCTTATGATTGCGTGAAAACGGTATCTCACAAAAAAAAATTTCAAACAAAAATTTTCCGCTCAAAAATCTCAAAACTAGATATTTGAAGCTTTAAAATGCTTTTCTTTTCATCTCTGAACGACCGAATTTTACAAAGATACAGCTCTTTCAAAAACACTAAAAAATTGAAAAAAATTTGTGTTCCTTTAATTTTTTGGAGTAGTGTAGATTCCAATTAACAAATTAAATAATTTATTTCTATTTTAATTTATTCTGATTTTTAATTTCTCGCTATACGCATTTAGAAATTCTAAATAGGTTTTTGACAATAAAAAAATCTTGTAAATTAAATGAGACAATGTTTAACAAATTCGAAGTGGAATGTTACAAATAAAAGGATTAGAGGAACATTCTTTAAATGGGGTTTCGCCGCTTGCAGAATATGAGTGCGAGCTTACATTTACTATCTTCGTCCTTATTTCTAATTATTCACTTTAATTTATACAATTCAAACTACAAAGCTATAAGAGTAGATGATCTGCAGCTTAGCATATTGTTGCTGAACACTTCAAAACCATACGAATAAATGGAACCGATCCACCAAAACAAACGAGCTAATGCAACCGATCTCTCCCCCCCCCCCCCCCCGCTCCCCTCTTAGCTTTTATAACCTCTATCAAATGACTCGGTATTGAATCAATAAGGTTTTAAATGACCTCAATAGGAATATCACTCCAAGCATCTAAAATTGTTTTCCACGTAACATATTCGGACCTTCCTATACCTCGCATCGAATTTTTCGTTTCTAATATGCCCACAAATTTTCAATTACGTTTAAATCGGAACTCAATATATGTTGTCCACATCTTTTGAAAATTTTGAATTTGAAACAATTTCGCGATGAAGGGTGAAATTAGGGCCAATTACTTTATGTCCAGCTTCAAATGCTGCTTCAGTGCTGCTATTAGTATTCCACTTGCGTAATTTTTCCTCTGAGCCGAATGAGAGGCTCTTCATCAGTGCAGCTTATGCAACCCGATGCAACCCGCTTATGTCCACCACCAGAGTGGACCACCTACCTTCTTGGTATACGTATAACTCTGTTATCGATGCCATTTTAATAGCAACTATTATCTCAAACCTTCGTAAAACATGAAAAAGAAAGTTAATTAATCAACTTTAATTGAATCGATCAACTGAAATACCTTAACTCTTAATATGAATTTGAAAATGGGGTTAAAATGTCCACTTCACCCGAATTCATGACAGAGTGAAAGTCAGAGCCACTAAAATTGGTCAACGAGTAATGGGAAAACTATGAAGAGCAAAATGTTTCAGAGAGAGCAATCAGTCGAAAAGAACTATGCAAAATATAATGGCATTACAGAAGCCAGCTGTAGCCTCATAGTTCGATATACTAGAGAAAACTATTAGCAACATTGTTGTGACAAATAATCGCTGTATTTTATACACTTAAAATTTTTCCCCGAAAGTTAAATCGTCGTAGTGATTATTTTTAAGTCGATAATAAATTTAACCTATAATCATACGATTAAAATTCCTCTCGATCCAATTTCCACAGCTTTAACAGCTTAGTTACTTTTAAAATGAAAGTATTCCTCGGTGAAAAATCGTAATCATGTTAAATATAATTTTAATATACAGATATAAAATACAAGCGTCTTCTTCTTAAGTTCTTATGAAAAATGAAAACATTAGAATTAAGAAACAATCGAAATTATCTTCAGATGGAAATTTTTAAATTTCCCAAGGGTTAACAAAACATTTTTGAAGATTTATTTTTTTGTAATTTTAACTGCGCCTATTTTATAAAATGGTGGTTTTCGCATATTAAAATCCATATCCGAGGCAAATGTCAAATGGTATCAAATTACCTAGGAACATTCTATTATACCGAAAACCACCATCGTAATCAACAACCCACTTGATATTTTGTAAATTAATGCAGCTGTTATCGCTATTTATTATTATTTTGAGCACCTTACGTTTTTTTTTTGTTTTCAGAAAACCAAGAATCTTGTTGTGTTTATGTTTTCTTATGTTTGTTTTATGTATAATTTTCTTTCAAATTTTCCATATGCGAAAACAGAAGTATTACGCCCTATTTCGTTTCCCCATTTTGTTTATTTTTTTGAGTTTTGTGTTTTATATTTGGTATTGTGCTTCAGCACAGAGAATAACAAAACAAACGTAATTAAGATTATACTTGAATTTTCTTCTGTGTACGCGAGTGTACATTGTAAGCAAAAAAAAATTCTGTTTTATTTCATTTTCATTAGAAACTGTTGTATTTGTATTTTAGCTACCCGGTTTTTTTTTATTTTCATCTTCGATCAGATAATTGTATCAATTAAAAGTTTTTTTTTTCTTCGTCGAGTAAAATTATTTTCTCATTTTATTACACTTGGAAACAATTTTTATCTTGGTAGTTCTTCTTTCGTTTGTAAATAAAAACGACTTTTTCATTTTTATGTTTGTCATTCGACTGCGATAAGACAATATACAATGTTTAATTATAATATAACATAATTATGTATATGTGTGTGTAAGAGGAAAATGCATAATTTTTTCCTATTTTTCTCATATTATACGATATTTAGAAACATGATAAGAAAAACTTATTTGTTATCTCGTTTTTCTATTTTTTGTTTTCTTATTTTTATATAAGAAATTTTAAATCAGACATCTGATCAAATGTATTATTTTGTAGCACGTGTTTGTGTACAAAATTAATTAAAAATTCGGTTAAATGATAAAGGTGGAAAGAGGTGGTTTTATTACTATAAATGTCTTAAAACTTTCACCACCCTTATTTTAAAATGTGTAATTTGATTCTGCTACAAGATACATAACTTATTAAGAGCTACCACCCTTTAATAATATTGTAATGTAAGGGTTAAAACATAGATTTTCTACTTTACTAATTGCGCAGTGTTTCGCCCCTAAAATTATTTTGCTCACCAAATTTTATAATCCAACACTGACGTTTTTCGTGAGTTGAGAAAATTGCTCGCTATTTTTATTAATTGAATTGTCGTGACTACAAAGTTTACCAAAGGTCACCAACATATTTTTGATGGATGGTTTTATTTTTAGAAATTTTTGATTAATATTCGATTTGTATTTTTTGTGGGCGCAACAAAAAGTTACGCTTTGTGAGTTTAGAAATATTCATCAGTTATGATAATGTATGAAACTTTTGTAAAATATTGATAAATAGCTACCAAAAAGGTTTTTAAAGGTTTAAATATCAATCTTGTTTGATGTTGTGTGGGTTACGTAACACAAATTTAATGATAAAAATTCAAATTTGATTCACCTCCGTGAGCACAATGTTTTCGAAACGAGATGAAATTTGTAAATAATTGCATTAAATTTTGTAAAGTGGGAAGCAGAATTATTCCACAAATTATATTTAACATAATTTGCAATTATTAAATTTATCTTTGCACTTTGCTACAATTTTTCGTTTTTTGCAAAGTGTAACATATATGCGCCCCACAAAAAACGAGGAGCCCATCCTTGCAATTAGACATCGATGGCTATCGTTTTGCATTAGGAAGTATTGTATAAATTGGGCCCCTTCTTGATTTAGAATACAAAATTTGCGGACTGCATTAAAGGACTACCAACTGTAAACACTTCCAAAGAAAATTTAGAAACATGTCAAAATAGAGTCCGTGACAATTGGTCTGTTTTGCAAGAAATATCTGTTCGATGGGTATCCCAAACCTTTAAAGCAATTAGATAAACCTTTAAGATTCCACTTGAGCTCAAAACGGGTAAGAAGAGCTTCCTAAATTAGGGTAAGAACAGCTTTCTAAATTATTGAGAGCACCGTTTTCGATAAATATGCTAAATGCAGCTGATACCCTATTTTAAAAACACAATTGAAAGCTTTTCTATGTTCCGTCGTTATAAACATGAAATGCAAAGTTTCGGTAGCTAATTCGAATCGATCTATTAAAAACTTTCATTTTTGATTTTAGAGTCAGTCGAGTGAATTTGAATTTATTTCTCTAATAAAAGATTTCAGGTCGGGATGTTATTGGTTGCACGTGAGAAGACCATTTAATATTTGAGTTTTTACCGAGTTTTAATCGAATTGTAATAACTGGGTTCTCAAATCTGCGCTTAATAAAATGACTGTTATGTTTTCACAAATGGTATCGAAATGAAAGAGCCCTTCCTTATCAGAGAATTTTATCCCAAAAAATGAATCCACAGAGACTTCTTGACGTAAAAGATCGGTCCTGTATTCTCTGTAATACTAGTGACAAAATTAGTAGCTGAACGACCTTATTTATGAAATAAGGCAGCATACATTTTGTCTTATAAGCTATCAAATTTTAGTAATGTATTATACCAGAAATGTGAAGCTGAATGTCACATACTACTAGCCTATGACAAGGCTTTTTTTTAGAAATGTCTGTAAGTAACACTGAATATACCAACAACCGTCGCACACAATTTTATTACTCGTTCGTGGCATTTTTGGAAGAAGAATAAATCTACGTTTGATGGATGCCATCTTTAACTTACACATATCTTAGATGCCTTATTCTCCAAGCAAAAAATTTCCCAGTACCTACTTAAAAAGCTGTGAATAAAAAAAGTAAGTTCTTAACTTCTTCCGTCTTACTTGATAATTTACAGGCTTGGATACAAGGAGACTTGAGTTTAGTTTGGAAATATGTGTTGATCATAATGTCCCGAATTATTAATATTCGAAAAATGAAAAATTATCGTGAAAGCCGGCTGATGTGATGATCCAACCAAAAGTACACAAATGGGGGGGGGGGGACTATTCGTTTTAATTGAAGGGATATTTTTTGGTTGAAACATTCGATCATACTAGTAGAGCTTTGGATTCATATCAAAAATTTTAATTTTTTACGCTACTTAAGTGATCCTTGGTATCAAGGTTTGTCGCTCTCGTGGTACAGTAAGTAAAGCTTAACGTTCTCTGGTTCTATCTTTTTTTGTCTATCGTCTTATTTTTTTAGAGAATCAGGATGTTCGTGTCAACAGTATTTCTCAGATTATTTAGTCAATTTCCAAAAAACACAACTTCTATTATTCAAATCAGGTTTCACTTTATTTATTAAAATAAATTAAAATCTGCAGGTATTTATCAGAATTTTACAATCACACCAAATAAAAAAAATCTTTGGTGAAAATCACTCACACTTTGCAAATATTAACTAAGTAATTATAATAACGGAACGATTTTGTTAATTCGCACAATAATTGAGGCACAAACATTCCAAAGTAAATTTAAAATTTGCAAAATATTTTAACTTACCATTTTGCATTTAGCACTTGATAAATTTTTTACTACTGTGGCACAAAATAAGACACAAAAAAAGAAATTGAAACATCCAAAGTGATTTTTATTTTGTATTTTTTGTAGACGAGGGCCCAGTAAGTAGGTAGGTACATTCAAGTTGTGTGAAATTGTTTTGTGGAATGGGATTTTGTACTAAACGAGAATTTTGCATTCCGGTTCAGTGGAATGAGAAAATAAATCCCGCTTGTGGTGGAATGAAACGCCAAAATTTCTCGTCGTGGAAAGTGTAGATTTGGCTCAGAGAAGGCAAGTAATGATTTATTTATGATTTTATTAATCATTTATTGCAGTTTTTCCACAGATTTATTATTACAGATTTCAATCATTAGTAAAACTTTATTTTCATTCAATAAAATATACAAACAATTATTCTAAAACACTAAAGTTGTAGGAATTTTAGTCAGCCAATCCTTTCCTCATTCTTCTTTGTTCAGTTAAATGGAATTGCTGTGCGGGATCATGAAGCACTTAGTTTTTCTGAACGCTATTTTTATTTCGAAACCTTACGTGTCAATGTAAAACTCGTTTAATATTCTATAAAGCGCAAAATCATTGCTTCATATGCATGAGCTCATTGAAAAATTATGAACAAATTTTTGACATGTTTGCTAGATTTAGAACTAGTACTAAAAATAAATCCAGCAAAGAGAACTACATGGGCTGCGGGCCAAATCTAAGGTATATCGTTTAGTACAGTAAATTGTACAATAATTTTAGTACAAATTTACCTCTGAAATCGTGCCAATTCGCTGGTAAATATAATTGTTAAAAATGAATTGAAGGGTGAAATTTACTAGTTTATAGTACAGGTACAAAACGAAACGTCAAACAAATTGTGAATGGATTTGTTGTCATCAGAGATGGGCGACGTAGATTACGTGATGTAATCTACGCGGTTGTCGACGCGTAATCTATCACGTAGATTACCTCGCGATTTTTTGCGTTTTTGGCGTCGACAACGTAGACAACGTCGACAACCTACGAAATGATTAATTTCCTCATTAATTTAGCCGGTCTGATCATATTGCTGTCTGTTAATAAATAAGTAATTGTCTAATTAACCTAAGGATCAAAGAAAGGTTACATTTTGATAATAAATCACATAAATTACTCATTGGTACATGAACTGACTAAGTGGCTATCGTGAAAATTGTTTTTCTATTGTTATAGAGATGGCACTGTACAAATTCTTAATTAAGGTTTATAACTAATACTTAATTTTATATGTTTTAAGATACATAAAAAAATATTTGTATTCCGTCTAAAATTAACGTAAAATTACCTAAGCTACTTTGAAATATATTGTATACGATATTACTATTCATAATATGGATTAACTACAATCTACGGAAATAGTTCAACATTAAACAACTGTAGGCATAAAAAAGTTGTCGACGTTGTCTACGAATAGTCGACGTTGTCGACGAGTTGTCGACGTTGTCTACGAGTTGTCAACGTCCCTTAAGCCATTCTAGTTGGCCATATTCTAGAATTTTATTTTAGAAGTCTGTTCCAACTGTCGAATGTCACCATAATCGGTTAAGAAATGACGAATTTCCTTCCTCATTGACAATTTTCTGGAACTTCATCTAAAATATGGTTAAATCCCGATTCCATTGAACATATTGAATTTAATTTAAATCGATTAAGAAATACCCATGGTTCCCTGCTACTATTCCAGAACTTCATCTAAAAGTCTATTTAGAATCTTATGTGCATCGTCCCATTGCACTACATAATTATATTCTAAATTACAGGCGAATTATTTTACAAAACCAAAAATTTAATATATTTGTGTAATTTACTGCCCGATTGTTCATGAACTTTTCTTATGTTTCCGCATAGTATTTAACGGTAATAAAATTTGTTATTAGGACTACAGTTTCTCTAAGAAGGAAACCCTTGGCCTATCGTCAGGACCAATGCCTTTTGTTGCGGAAACAAGGCTATCCATTTCTAGAATTTACCTAAGAACATCAAAATGTAAATCAACGGTCGCCAAATAAGCATTTGGCCTATCTTATTAACTGGTCTTAATCAACATTTTGGGCGATTACTCATTTTTGGAACAAAACGAATTCTTTGTTTGGGCAATTGTTTATTCAATTTTTGAGTGATTTAAATAATCGCCCAAAATGTTTGAAATTTTTGTTATTTTGGGCGGTTTTGGTTAATGAAAAATCGCCCATATTAACAGATTTTTTTTTTCGCTGGCGCTACATCCCATAGAGGGATTTGGCCACTTCATTTTGAAGTTTCATAATCATTTTGTTAACGGATAATGAGTGATTAATTCATTGATCCTACATTAAACAGCCGTGATTTTTTCTCATCCGCCGAAAATCGAACCCGGGACCTCCGGAGCGTAAAGCAAGGATGCTAACCACTGTGCGACAGGGGCGGCACATTTACTAATTACAGCGAATAAAATAATTTGTTTGGCTTTTTTTTTCTTTTTTGATTGATTTATCGCCATATTTCAAGTTCACATTGTATGCCTGCGAACGACTCCAAAGAACAATATATTTCTTACGTAGATCTGATAAATTGTTAATATTTCCGTTGTAAAAAAGTAAAACTTTCCAAGTTGTGATTGGTAATATAACCGAGACGGCGGCACCTGTTGCTGATTTTGTTTGATAATGTAAGGTCGAGAATCTCAAACTAATAGACGAATTTAAATTTATTGGGGGTTGGGTCCTTTTGAGGCTTCACCCAGCTGTCGAAACAAGTTCACGCCTTGTCTGCGAGATTATCGTTTCGCAATGAACAAAAATAGAAAAAGGAGCACAGTGAGCTGTCATCAGCATAAGTGTGTAATAACTTGGAATTCACCATTCCAGTACACATAATAAAGGTAATATACTCCGATGTTTCATTTTCGTTCTTTCTTGCGCATCTGTCAAAAATTTTATGGCGGACATTGTGACCAAACAAACCGTGTTTGTTAGTTTTGCGTAATAATTTTGAGTGTTGAATGAATATAATTTAAATTGTGTGAAATATTCTACTGACTATAATTCAAAATAATGAACAATGTATCATTGTTTAAATAGTACATACACATTTCAGTCATATTCTGCGCATATATTACCTTATATAGTGTACTGTGATTCACCATACCAATGAAATGCACTGCTCTTTGGTTCAGTAACGAAGTTAAATAAATCACCTGTTGATCATTTTTGGTGAAATCCGTATTGACGATAACTAAATGTTTTACGAAGAGAAGAAATTCTTAACAGTTCTGCAAATCAGTTTCGATCTGATGAGGATTGTGAAAATAAATCACTTTTCAATCATCTCATCAGGCTACAGCGACTCAACTGCTAATTTATTACACTGATTTTTTCCTATATATAGAAATCAACCATGCACTTGTAGTATTAGCGAATTTTACAATTCTCCTTTAAAAACTTTCAATTTTTATTGTATCTAACGCATATATGCGTATTCTATTTGAAACATTAGGTTATTCCGGGGAATTGAAAAATTCGCTAATACTACAAGTGCATGCTTGATTTCTATATATAGGAAAAAATCAGTAAAATAAATTAGCAGTTCATTCGCTATAGCTTGATGAGATGATTGAAAAGTGATTTATTTTTCACAATCCTCGTCGATCGAAACTGAATTGCAGAACTCTTAACAATCCTCCTATCTCCTCTTCATAAAATTATTATCTAACTGGCTAATTAATTCCGGAATAATCTAATATTTCATAACTAAACGTGTTCGATTTTGGCATGGGTTAGCAATTTTCCGCAACAATGTTCAAGGATAATAAGAGAATATCGTTAGGATTAGCTGGTTTGTTTGATATAAGATATCAATGGTACTTTGAAATCTATAGGGTGTTATTTAACTTCTCCGGTTTTAATTTTATTGAGAGTTGTTTTTATAATTCGAAATGTTTTATGCTTGCTTAACGTCCTTAAGAAAAATTTGGCTATTTTATCAAGTTGTTTTTTTATCGCTAAAAGTGGAAAACATTTAACTGTTAAGAATTGGGGTTAATCGAAATTGTTGAATTCTCAAACTGTTTATTTGATAAATTAAACGTCAAAACTACTGTTATATCTCCATCAATACATATCCATTACAGTATTACTCTTCCATTTTTTAGCAAAAATACCTTGTAACGGTTGCCTACCAACCACCAAACTTAATTCAAAATAAACAAATCTCAGTTACATGACAATAACTTAATTTCAAAATGAATTTTGGCAACCATGAAAAATATTCAGAAATAATCTGTTTGACAATATTCGCTAAGCCAACAAAGAGAAAATTGGTAACTTTATCGGTAGAAAGAAATTTCCAATTATCTTTCTGCTATTAAATTATTTATTGGATTAAAATATGTACTTATACAAAAACAAAAAAAAAAACTTGAGCTCGAATTTCTTTTATAACACCGGATATACACCATAAGAATAATGGATACATGAGTACATAAAAAGTCTAAAGTTAAAGCTTAATACTGCAAACAATATTAATTTTAATCAAAATCAAACTTTATATATTTTTATACAAAGAAAAAAAAAACTTTTCGTTTCCATTAAATTTGGTCTGTACATATTGTAAAAAATTTGCGATTTTTGCTGTGCTTTTCATACGATACTAATAAATGAAGAACTTAATGTATATTACCAAAATGCAATAATGTAACATAAAAAAAAAACGTTGAAGTAAATTTATCAACTGTTTCTCGTTTATCTTACATATTTGGAAAAATTTTCCCATAAAACTTATTCTTTACAGAATACATTTCAAAAACTTATTTCTTGTGAGCTTTTCTATGTAGGTATGTAGTAAGTAGAAGTACCTACTTAATATATTCTCAAACAACAAATTTACTTTACGTGTAAAATAAATTATAAATTCATTTATTCATATATTCCGATTAAAACACTTAAGTGTAAAATAAAAAAATTTTTAGGAAATGAAAAATAAAAAAAACGCGGAAAAAGTTGAGAACAAACTATAAAAAGCTTTACTATTTTCACTTAGTTTTTCTTTTCTGTTTCGTGTCAAACAAAAACCACTTTTTAGTTTATAAAGATGATTTTTTTTTTGTTTTTCTCAGTTCATAAAACCGAACATTACGAATAAAAAAAAAATCCCCTTATTTTTCAAAACATCTGCATCATTAAATTTAGTTTTTTTGATTTCCGTTCCTGTTCTGCTCCAACGAACACACACAAACACACACACAAAGTGTATATATAAAGGAAGCGAAGAAGAAAAATTGTGACTGTAAGACTTTATAAAAAGTAAAACTAAAATTGGAGAAACAAAAAAAAAATCTGAAATGAGAACTTTTGGTTGGCATAGTAAAAGCTTTGCACATAGCAAAAAGTACTGCAAAAAATCAATTTTTAGTGTGAGCATTTTTTTTTTGTGTTACTCTCCAATGAACGGGAAAAAAGCACACGAAAGCTTTGTTTTTGTAATTTGATGCAGTTTGTGAATATTTTTTTTTTTGTTATTACATTTTTATTAATATAAAATGTTATTTATTTAAATTTGTATACAAAAAAAAAAAAACGATTTGGTCATGGAAAAAGAGCTTGCCTGTGTAAGAAGGCAAGAGTATAAATAAACAAATGGAAAAAGCTCGCAAGTAAGCTAAAATAAAAAAAAAAACATCCAAAAAAAAATTATATACTATAATATGTAAAGTATGTATAAGACGACAAACATCAACAACAAACGATGTGTCTCTCTAAGGAGGCAAATATGACAACAGAGCACAGATAAAAAGTTTACATTGCCTCGTCAGCGTATAAAGCACAGAAGTATTAAATGGAATATACAATTTATATAGAGAAATTTTTAGTCATAAAAATTGATGACGATGAGGAAAAAATCGCTTAAATTTCGCGATGGTTATTTTGCAAGAATGTAAAAATAAATTAACCGAAATGATATAAAAAGAGAAGAAAAGTTTCAAAATCAGAGATTCAGTATATTTTGTTTAAGCATTTTTTTATTTTATGATTGGCTTCGAGAAAATAATTTACATTTTGTACAAGATTGGTTTTACTGTATACTATAGGTGTATAGGGCGATATATTCAAGATTTAATTTTATAATTTAAAATTAACAGGAAATTTCAAATGTTTCAATTAAGTGGTTTAGGGCGTCAGAGAACTTTAATAAACGTTCCTACTATCAAAATTATATTTCCAAATTTCCTTTGAATTTATTTATTATTTTGCTTTGCACCCTCAAGAATCTAAAGAAACTCACAAAACTTAAAACTAAAGAGTCACTGGAACTCTTTTTTTGAAATTGATGTTCGAATACTGTGTTTTTAAACCAAAACTAAACTGCAAATTTAGTATATCAGCCGATTTGTCGAAAACTACAACCGATTTTAAGGACAAACAAACTCTGGCTGCTTTTTTCTTTATTCTTATTTTATACTGCTTCAAATCAGGATTACAACTTAAACCAAACAAGTTTGTGAATAAATGGAACCCTAAATGAATGTAAAATCATGCAAATAAAACTTCTTAGCTCATGGCAATATTTCGGGCACTTGGAAAAATACAATCTTTGGATAGTCAAAATCCATTGTGATTAGTAAATCAATAAAGACTAAAAAATTAAACAATGATTTTTCGTCTGGCTGAAAAGTGACCACATTTTGATTGATTGACATTAATGAAACTGAAAAAAGCTTTGATAATTTTGAACACAAATAAATGCTTAGAAAGAAGAATCTCCAAAGACTGAAATAAAGGTCACGAAGTAGAAAAATGTGGAGCTTTAAGAATAGTTATTATAATAAATATGGTTCTGCACTGTAATAAGTAGATAGATTCTAGCGTACTACACTAATCTATGTGACGATCCATATGAAATATTTAAAATGGCTACTGGACACACTTAGAAAACATAGAAAAAGAAATACGCCACTCCAGTTTGTGCTACGAATAGAAGAATCTATCAACTTAGAATTAAAAAATAGAATTTAAATAATTTAGGACCTAGTACTTTGCGGAATCATTACACTGCAAAAAAAAAAAAAATTGCTCAATTTAAGCAATATAGGTATTAGATTATGCAAAAATGCTGCTTCAATATGCGCTAAGCAAAGCTATTCTCAACATATTCTTATTGGAAGAATAAAGCGTCAATGATTTGTTAATTTTTAAAATTCTAAAATTAAAAATTTAAAATATGATTCAAGGAAATAGAGTTTCTCATTTGCAGAGGTTTATTCTTAATCTGATAAATCAATTGTTTAAAATTTTATGAGGCTTTATTAGATATTGGCTCAATTAATGCATATATTTTTTATTTGAAGAAAATGTTTTACCAAAATATTCTAAATTCAAGAATAGTTTGTATTGGGAACCATTAAACTTTTTTTAATTTAAACTTTATTTGTGAATATCTTTACTATTTTCAACGTAGGTTGTCCATAAAATTCTCAAAACAAGAAAAGTTTATTTTGAAAATTATTAAACTTTTTTTAAATTTAAACTCCGTTGTGAACAATTTTACTCTTTTCAAGAATATGTTATTGAAAAGTATTCTGTATTCAAGAATACGTGTGTAAATATTTGTAATTATGTAAAGTCAAATTAAATATAATTTTACTATGATTAAGAAGATAGTGGTCAAAATAATTCTAATTTCAAGAGAAATTGTCTTGATATGATTTTAAAATATAAATAAATTGAGTATATTTATATTTAAGTTCAAACAAATATCCATAAAACACGAAAAAGATAAGCCTGCTACACTTCACTTAAGAAAACGAGCAATGATTTTTTATTACTTTTTAAAATCCACTTGATACTACAAAGCTTATTTCATACAGCTTTCAAATTCTTAAATGAAGAATAAAACGTCTACATTTTATAGTTGGCTATTCTGGATTTGATGGATTTGAGGATACTGTGTAAGATTTCAAAATATTTTAAAATTCAATAAATTTCAAAATAAGCAATTAAAATTCAAAATTTAATTTTATAAATTCAATTTTTATTTTTCAATTCAAAAATAATTTTTGTTATAATATTATAAGTAGTTAATTCCATAAAAATTATTGCATTTTTATTAATACAGTTTTAACATAATAAAACCTATATATATATACATTAATTTTAATACAGCTAATTAAATTAAAAATTTGACAGTAGGTTTATTTTATATATTATAAATTAACTTAACCAAATATTGACAAAATTATATAGTCATTTTTTAACAATTATATTTAATTTTTTTAACCGAAAATATAGTTGTAATATAAATAATTACATACATGCATAAAAATGATTCCACTTTTTTTTAAATAAAAGGAAATGAAATAAAAATTAGGTAATTACTTTAAATTTTAAAATAAAACTAAGCACATATTTATATAATTCATATAATAAATTAATATATTTAAACAGAATGAAAAATTTTAAAAACTCTTAATCACTTTTCATAACAAAGGGAATTTTGCATAGTATTTTCCATGTTGCGTTTTTCGCAGGGTTGTTAATCTTAACCTAATATTATTTAAATCAAAAATTTCGATTTCCATTAATTCTTTCCCAATCAAATAAATTTTAAAATGTTTATCGAATTTAATTATTTCAATATTTTGTGCAATTACAATTAGTTCGTCATCTTGCACCAAAATTTCTATTATTTTAAATATATATTTTTTAAATTTAATATCATTTTCAACAAAAAAGTAATCATTAATTTTAAAGTCAGTATTTTTATATGATATATGACAAGCTGATTGCATGTTTTGAAATTTTGGAGTTAAATTAGGCTTACAATTAGATATTAGTTCATTAATTTTATTGTCATTGTTATATTTAATAATCTTAAAACTATTTTGAATATGTTTGTTCATTAAAATTAAATGTATAAATTTAATATTACATTTCTTAGCAATCGAGAATGGTAAATTAATTCTTGAAAAATTTATATTAGTATAATTTTTTATTTCTCGGTGTTTTGACTCAAAGCGCATGCACCAAAATAATCTTAGAGGCCCTGCCATTTTAATTATTCTTGGGTAATGAATTAACATATGGTGTTTCGGTTTCAAGTTTTCATTAAAAGTTTCAATATACAGTTTATTATGTTGAGAAATAACTTTCTGTAATTTTTCTAAGTCAACGACTGTATAAGAATGCAACAGCATTTGTTCTACCATATCATGTAAAATACAAATATATTGCCACTCTTTATCACCTCGAGGTACCAGATTCCCAAGCCAGCACGTAATATAATTCAATAAATTGATTGCTTGTCTTGCTGACAGTTTTAGTTTGCCTTTTTTTAAATGAATATCTTTCAAAATAGGTACTCGATTTGCTTTCTCTTGAGGACCATAATTAAAATATTGAATGCAAGAATTAAGTATATTTACAGTGAAATAAGCTTTGGTAAAAATAAAATATTGCAATGAAGGTAAAAGGCCACATAAAATTACACCTTCAAACACGTCATGCATAACATCAACGCACATATTCTCGGTGACGTGAAAACTGGGAATTTCATTTAATATTGAGCTTTCCTTGATGCCCGTTTCACTATATTGATTTTTCTCTAGGTCATCATCGTAATTCGATCTATTGCGTAATTGTAATTGGTCTTCATTATGAATGTGATTTAAGTAATCCTTGTTTACTTTGCAAAGCCTGCAAAAATATTTATGCGTGAAAGACCTCGCAAACCCTAAAATTGAATTAAGGCCCAAATTATCGCCTACCATTAAACCTAATACAAAATAAACGGTAAATTCTTCATCATTTACCACAATTTTAATGCCAACAGTCTCGAATTTCTTTAATAAAGCAACTAAAGCATACAAACACTTGGTATTACCGTATTGTTTAAGGATTTTTGTTTTTAATAACATGCTAACAAAAATATTATCGAGTGAAGAATTACAAACAGGAATTGTTGGGAATGAATAATAGAAACCAGCAATAGATTGATTACCAGCTGAACTATCTAAAGGGTCACCAGTCTCAAAGTCATCGTAATACAAGTAATATGGTATTACATTTTTGTTTTCAAAGCTTAACATTTTTTTTCGCCAAACATCTCCTTGAACAAAATTTGAAATACCATCAAAGTTACTGGTAAGTATTTGTTGGTTTGCTAAAGTTGATTTAAGCATCCCGGGTATTTCAAAAAAATTTTTTATCTGAAATTCCATGGGCATTAAAACTCCCATGTCTAAATGAGTATGAAACCCTGGTTTACCCCTTTTAATTACTTCTTTAATTTTAGTGTTTACTATAAATTTATTCACAGGAGAATACATTTCAATGTCACTTAAAGTTTTAAATAACATATATTCAGTTTTAATGTTTTTAAATGGGTCTGCGCAAAAATTTAAAAAGTTATTTACCGATTCTTTATCAGATACAACAATAGGTAAAACTATTTGTTTGATTTCATAAACTACAGGATGTAACACTATTTCAGTAAAGTCCATGATTAAATTTTCAATTGCCGTATTTGTAAGGTAACTGCAGCCGGATTGCTTACAATAAAATTCTAGAGCTTTCGAAGTTATAAGTTTTCTTGCTAAATTAAAAGTTTCCTCCAACGAAGAGTTTTCTTTTACATGGACAGATGGATTTAATTTAGGCATTAATAAATTCGGTCCGATATTTTTGGAAGGCTTAAAAATTAAAGGGGTTACAGAACTATCGCTCGTACTATTTAAACTGTTTGTAACATCGGAAATTAGATGTGAATTCTTCAAATGTCTTTTATAAGAATTCATTTTCGAAAATGTAGCTGGACAATTATTTTGCACGCACTTAAAATGCCCGTCATTAGTCAACAAATGATAATTTTTTAAATGAACGAACAATAAATCAACGCTAATAAAGCTTTTAGAACAAATAAAGCAAGTATACATGTTTACAATATTAATATGTAATGAATTCAACTATAATTATATTTTAATTAAATTCTAAAAAAAAACAAATTTTCAGAAAATGTACTCAAAGTTAAATTAAATAAAAAAGTAATTAAATTAAAGTAAAAATTAAATTAAAATGAAATTATTATATGGCTTTAAAATTGGACAATAAAGTAATTAGTTTAGCATCGTTCATGTCATATTTTGTAACGATTTTATAAAAATACGTTTGAATAAATGTCCATACTTTCATTGACTCCAGTGGATATTTCACGTTAAAAACAAAGAACAATTTAAAGCAGCAATCCACTGCTGCTAATAAATTCGGAAATTTATAAAAAATATCGTCGAATACAGTTACAAACTGTTTTTCCTGGTCGGTTCCAACTATTATTATTAAGGGTTGTAGGTTTAACCCATACTCCGTGTATTTATTTCTTATTTCTTGCAATTTTGATGCAATTAGATCATGGCTGGCAATCTCCAAAATAAAAGAGGATATTGAATCTCTTATTGAAGGCTTCCATATTTGCTTCTTATCTGATGATTTAGTCGCTCTGGATGTTGGCGGTAAGGCGTAGTGTAGCAGTTTGAGGAGCTTCAAGTTTTTTGAATCTGTTGAAATTCGGAAAATGGTTAGTATCAGTAGATATGTTATTTATATAAAGTTATTTTTTACCTGAGTTGCTGATTGTTCTGATTTTTAGAAGATCTTTCTTGGCAATACTATCTTTTATGTGGCTATTTAGCATACGATCAGCGACTTCCATAAAACATGGCCACTTTGTCATCAAGAGGGTACCCTTGTTTTCATACATATGTTCGAAATCTATGTCGACCTTTGTTAGAAATGAATCATGCTACAGTGCTAATATAATTTAAAAAAAACAAGTGACCTACTAGCCTAAATCCATATGCTGACGTGAAAAGACACCATTCCTGCAAAAAACTGGTTATTTCGCCCCGTGGTGATTCAGTACAGCTAAGCTCATGTCTTCTTCCTTCGTAGGTGGCATGCCATTTTATTTCGACGGTCTCCCATGGCTCATGGAAGCATTTTAGCCAAGTTTTATTGGCTGTGAAATTATCGTCCGATGTATAGTCTGCACTCCTCGTGATGACTATTTCATCTACTGATAAAATATATACAATTTTAACTTTATTGATTAGTTTATAAAAATTAGTATTAATAGTTTTTACCAGAAGATTTTGAAGAACTGGAACGACGTTTCCGACCGGTAAAAATCCCTTTACTTCTTAGTCTACTTGAACAGTTCCGGTATTTGTTATAAAGGTAGCCAGAAGCAAATTTGTTTTGTTCACTGGGCGGTTTGAAGTAAAATTCCTTAAAAAAGTAAATTAACAAGATACAAACAATTAGACATTTTCTTAAAAAAATTTCAATTCTGCATGTAATAAGATAAAACAAGTTCAAGCGAAAAGAAAGGATTTATAATATCCTTTAGAACATAAATACATTTTAAAAATTGTCATTTACACTTTTTGCATACGTTAACTCTTCGGCTGAACTTTTGGATATCTGAAGACCTATTATAAAACTTACTCCCTCTTCTGACTTGAATGTTTCTGTGATTTGTTGAGTTATTTTCCTAAAATCGGCTAGTTCCATACACAAGTCTTTTGCCATAAATTCATGGATTATGGAATTAACCAGGAAAATTCGCCCTTCGTCCGTTAATTTTGGTGGATCTTGATTTTGGTAAATGTTTAAAAGTTTTTTCCCTTGTGCTGATTGCATAAATGTTGAAAAAACCTATTTATGTAGTGTTTAATTTTTGAACAAATATTTGTCTAATTGATGAATTATTACATGCGATTTTGCTAGCTTGTGTTGTTTTCCGATGTACAAAAAGTGTATATGGATTCCGTACAAATTTAGCATTAAAGATATTTATTAAAATAAAAAATTGTATAATGTTATTTTGAAAACTCCTCTAAATGAAAATTTATTCATTTTTTTCGTTGAAGGGATGAAACAACTGACTACAATGCTACTTTGGTTAATGTATACGTAACTGCACGAAATTTCCTTTACAGAATAGAAATATACTAGAAATAAACTTAATTAGATGGCAATCAGTCGCTTAATCCCTACAATGTATAATTTAAATAATTTCTCTGAATTTCATAATATAATCAATGTCATATTATAAAAGGTTTAAAAAGCATAATATAATTTTTATTTAGTATACATTTCTCATGCTTAATTTGCACGGAATCCTTATACAGATCTATTCAAGTATTTTAAGATCTGGAGGACGACGGCTATTATTTTCTATCGCCTTGTATTGTATTTTAAAAGTATAGGAAGAAAATGGAAAACAATTACATAATTGTGTTTTCCTCTTTCTTATAGATTAATTTAATAATTATACGAAAATGATTCATAAATAATTAATTTTGCCGTTTAAATAATTTCTTAATATATTTTAATAGTGTTACAATAAAATTAATAAATTGTGTAAAATTTATGCCCATATGTATGAACGAGGTTATAAACCGCAGTAATTAGTGTTCCTGAGAGATCCACAAAAATTCTAAACATGCATGTATTTGCTACCGCGTTTTGTACCGATCATACATTTGGCCATTAAATAATTTGATAAAAATGAGTCTGATGTAGATTTGTTCTTCCTATGTGTGGACTCGATGTTAAATAAATGATCTGCTTCTCTGTTTTGAAATTTTATGATTTATTGCAGACTGCTTTATAGCGAAATTGGTTGGCAACATTTTCAAGACTTTACAAACACAAAATCGAAATAAAAGTGGCACAGATAAAATCAAATTTGCAAACCATTTAATTTTGAAAATCATAACAATTGCATAGGATTAAACGATCCACTATTCATACACATAATGGGCCCCATTTTGGAACACAAAAATCTATATTGCTATTTTATTTTCCCGCGCTTCCTATACGAATTTATATTCAAAGAACCATAATACAATAAAATAATATAAAAGCTTTGAACTCAGAATCGGACTCATTATAAAATATTTTAGCCATACTTACAAATGATTCTTTACTATTCGACTCTTCGATTACCGGGCTACTGTTTGTGTTTTGTATCCATTTGGTAATATCTGCGCTAATGCCAGTGTTATTAGTAACGGTTGTACTAATGTCTTCTAATTCTGGGTAATTCTATACATAAAAATTAACATTATTACTTATATATAATAAATATTTTGCAGTAAATATAATAAACCTAATACACACATTTTGCTTACGCCATTGATTTAGTTGTCCTTCAAATATTACTCTACTGCCAAAATGCCCATCTTGGTGAAAAATTTTGTCGAGATGACCTTGCTTTAAAAACGGAAATGTTTCGACTGTCACGTTAAATCCTTTATTTGAAGAAATAATATTTGTCGTAGTTAAAAATATTTAAGAAAATGAACAATTTTCGGCTGTAAGATTTGAACTAAACCTTATAATTCAGTAAATTCGTGTGGTTTGGAATAGTTGGGCTAAATTATCCAAAACACATCATTCTTTAATCATATCATTTTATTTTGTTCAAAACCATTTGTGCAACATGAAAACATTAACAATAAAATAATAATAAATTAACCTCATCAACTAAATCATCTGGAGTAGAAATCGGCCGAGACCAAGGCAATTAAGTGATTCAAGGTTTTTTTTTTAATGTTGAGAGTAATTAGCTGCCGTAAGACATGAATTTAAACTTGGGCAGACTTTGTTCAAAACGAAATATGTAAGGGATATGTTAATATCAAAAATTTAAAGTGGGTTACTAAATAAATAAATCAGTTAGGCTTAAGATTCTAGAAGATGTTATCAACAAACTAATTTTAAGTTTAATTAATATATTATATACAACTTTTTTAATTTTTCCTAATTGTACAAATAATTTTGAACATAAAATATGGCTTTAGTAAAAGCAGCAAATAAAAAAGATCCTATAGACGCCTTAAAAATTTCAAAGTTATAATATGTTTTATATCCCGTATAAAATTTTTTTTTTCCTTTCATACAATACAATTGTACAATAAAACTGAAAAATGCATACATACTTTTAAAAATTGGCCATAAATGAGGCAGTTTCCAAAATTCCAGAATATTTTGTACCGGATCAACAGTCTCATTCTGATGGGAACCTAATGTTTGGAATATTAGGGTTTCTTCATGGCTCGAATTACCCATTACCATTAACTCCTGATCCAGAGTATGGTGCTCCTCAAACGCCTCCAACTCATTGTTTTGAGTTTGCGACATATTTCGCTGTATTTTGATTTTGGCTTTTATACTTATGAATAAATGAACTTAGTAAAATTAAAAATATAAGGGACGCAGCCGGGACGGGAATTAGTTTACAATGTCAGAATTTCGTTATAATTATTTTTTAATTTTTATTTTTAAGGGTAATCCCGATATATTCCCGTTATTATTAAAAAATATGTACCCACAAAATAAAAATTTAATTCTTTTTCAAAATTAACAATTCAAGCATTGGACCCGTATTCTTGAAATTTGCCCGAGAAAGTCACCGACGAATTTTTCGAACAAATTTCAAGAATTAGGGCCCACATTTAAAATGAATGAAAACTTGTAATTTTAAATATTCTATAAGATAAATTCTAATGTAAACAGATGTTGCGAACAAAAAAACCAGAATTTCGCTTTAAAAGAGATTTCACTGTTATTAAAATAATATTTACCTCGATTTTTTAATTGTATCAAATTATGCACTACACTAAAACTATATTAATATGTTCAGTTACCCACCAAATAAAAATTTGATAGAATAAAACAGTTTTACACTAAAACTAGTATTAATATTGAATGTACACTTATAGATGTATACAGTACATACTAAAAAACTGTATAATATTTTAAACACTGATTACACTGAAGACCGGTTTCCGCAAAATATATGCAAAATCGTTCTTATTATTATTCGACACTAAAATAATACTATACGTCACTAAATGCAATGCTATAAAACTATTTAATATATATATATATATATATATATATATATATATATATATATTTATATATATATATATATATATATATATTTATATATATATATATATATATATATATTAGGGTGGAGTGAAAAAAATTTTTTTTTACAATTTTGGTACGGGGGCCTTTCAGAAAGTTACTTTATAGTGTCATTAATGACTGGTTAAAATATTTTTAAAATTCATTAAAATTTAGCGGTGGTATTTTCCAATTGAAATTTTTCTTTTTAGCCGAATTAAACTAGACTTTCATTATACAAAAAATCCTGAAGTACATGATTCTTTAGAAACCGATAGAATACCGTTTAATAATTGAAATTACTAACGTCTCGAATGCCACTCCTGTGATGAACGCCCACTATCCACTATTAGGGAGAAGAAACAACATTTTGGCCAATCACTTTTTACTTTCTTTTGCGTAAGTAAAATAAAGTACACAAATCATGAAAATGTTGAACCTTGACATTATTGGTAATTTATCGATTTTGGGGTCCTGCGAGTCCGAAAAATTAGGTTTCGAGGTGGTTTTTGTCGGTCTTTAAGTTAAAAATCTGCAATAAGTTGAAAAAACATACTTTAAATGGAAAATACCATCGGTAAATATTAATGAATTTTAAAAATATTTTAACCAGGTGGTTTTGGCACTAAAAGGTAACTTTTGGGGGGCCCCCCAAATTTTTGTTTTTTTTTCACTCCACCCTAATATATATATATATATATATATATATATATATATATATATATATATATATATATATATATATATATATATATATATGTACTATTAAACACTTGCATAAACTGAATTATTAAATAAAATATAAGCACACTATCTGAAAATTACGAGTAAATCCACGCACGTGTTATTCGCCTCAAATTCCTTCACAATCTATTTTTTCTAAGGAATGAGGTAGATCAAAAAATCAAAATCAAACACGTGTTGTGGATCTTCATCATAACGAGTTATGCTCTCATCATCAAACTTATTCTCAAAACAACAAATCAAAAAGAGTAACAATCAATTACTGTAGCCTCCACTTGAGCAAAGGGACTAAAAATTTCGATAAATCAATAACGATAGGCTTGCGTTATTCTCAATATTCACGTATCAAGAATAATTTTTGATTGTAATTTGGTCAAATAAAGAATATTTTTCCCGTTTTAAGATATGAAATATTCTCGAAATAAGAAATAATAAAGATGAATAGAGTGTTAGTATATTCGATTTATTAGAATATTTTCAGCTCGATTATTGAATCCGCGGGTTTGAATTAAATGCAATTTGAACTTTGAATTTAAGAAAGGAGGTTCAAACTGATTTTAAAAGAAATTCCATAGATTTTCTGAATTTCCTTACGTTCTTATATTTTTGCAACTTGATATAAGTATGTTAGTTTATGTTATTAACGGCCCTTACACGATACGATTGGTCGTACAACAAGTTGTATGACTTCAGTTGATTCGACAGATTGTATTAACGTTGTATCGTATGTGGGGTCTTAGTACGACCGGCAGTAAGTCGCGGTCTTATCGTTCGGTAGTACGGCATGCTAAAAATTTGGTGTTGGGCTGCAGTTCGTATGCAGTATGACGCGGTTGTATCGTTCTGTAGGATGTCAGGCTAAAAATATGTTGTACTATACTTGCCGTACATCCAGACAATTTTGATTGATTTATTCATCACCTTGTGAATATGATTTGTAAAGTGCGCCTGTTAGCAAAGTCACACATACTTCAAGGTAAAAACACGTCGTACAATAATCAGATAGGCAAATCGTACTCGTTTGTGGGTACAACTGCCTACGATTTATCTATCAAGTACAACTAACTGTACAACATATAATGCAACCAATCTTATCATGTATTGACCGTTTAAGAAGATCGAGTTGATGTATAAATACAATTGATTCAAGTTCCAAGCTAAGTTGTACTACAGTCCCAAATATGATGCAAGTTTCCTTTAATCGGACGAATCAACTGAAGCCATATAACTTTTAGTACGATAAAACGGTCTTCTATAGATCATTTAATAAATGCGGCAAAATTTGTACGTGTATACAGGGTAAAACTAAAAAAAACTAGATTCCATGGATATCACGCATTCTATTTTGTTCTACAAATAAATACTTTGATTTGGGTCTGTCAAACCTTACCGTTAATACAATAACCAAATAATGTCTTTACGACAATTTCAAATCCAATTCAAAAAAATGATTTTTTAGATTACTCGATTATTTTAATTTAGAGGTGAATTCAATGCAAAATACCCATTATAATGTGGACGATTTCGCGAATTCATATAAAATGTGATTAGCCTCATTTTTGCATAATTTTGTTTTTGATTTTTAAAAGGTTAAAGGGATAGGTATACTCTGATTTTTTGATATTTTTGGGTTTTTGCGTCAATATTTATTTAATTTGATCAAACTTTAAATTTACTTTTCGCAATACTCATACAGATCAGATCATGTGTTGAAGAAAATTGAATCGTTAGGCTTAATAATTGGATCACGTTTTGAAGCACGGATTTTTCGTCGAAATAGGGGACAATAAACGTTTACCTTTATTACGACAAACATACACAAATTTCAAATTCAATATTTATGAATCGAGAATAAAATGGCCCACACACGATACGACTTGTCGTATTATAAGTTGTACAACTACCCAGTTGTACAGATAATTATGGATATAGATAAATCGTAGACAGTAACAGTGAGGGTAAACACAGAAGATTGTTCTATCCGATTATTGTACAACCTGTTTTTACGACTTGAATTCTGTGTAACTTTGTTAAAAGGACGCACTTGACAAATCATATATTAACAAGTTGATGAATAAATGTAATCAATCAAAACTGTCTGGATTTACGGCAAGTTGTACAACATGTTTCAGCCTGACATCCTACTAAACGACAAGGCAGTTTTAGTATATTCTATCATTATTAGAAACAAAAGATAACAAAAGATAATCACTTGCACTTTGCGTAAGGGAAATAAAAATTTCTTAAATCAATAAAGGCTCGCGTTATACTCAATATTCACGAATCAAGAATAACTTTTAATGGTAATTTAGTCAAATGAATACTTTTCACGATTTATGATATGAAATATTCTCGAAATATGAAATGATACGCATAATTATATGATTTTAAATTCGATTTTTCAGGATTTAGTCAGCTTTATTATTGAATTTGCAACATGCGTCGAGTGCAGATTTGCTTATAAACAAAACGCGATATAATCGTCCAAAATCAGACTAAAACTATGGACAAGTTATGTAGGTGCATCGAAATTAGTATGAATTTGTTGCAATTCCTCAAATCCATTATTACAAGTTCAATAAATGACACATAATATGTATGTATGTAATGTATGTACATTTATCCGTAAATTTGTCTGTATATTATTATTTTCTTCTAATACTCCTATAATTTTATACATTTATTTTACACTAAAAGTGAGTCAGATTTTTATAAGTTTGAGAATAAATATTTTAAAACAAAACAAAACTAGAAATATGTTTTGAAGATATCATTTTTCTACATTTGATTGTAAATTTTTGATTTAACTGGAGAATAAATATAGAACAATTTCACTAAATTTTTTAAAGTACTATTTAGAGCATAAAGTCTATAAATCAATCGTAATAATCCTAAAAATGAGTATAAAT
This sequence comes from Tipula helvola, assembly GCA_963556165.1. Classification (NCBI taxonomy): domain Eukaryota; kingdom Metazoa; phylum Arthropoda; class Insecta; order Diptera; family Tipulidae; genus Tipula; species Tipula helvola. The sequence goes on along the minus strand of OY744481.1, from coordinate 68,076,619 downwards.
GATTTAAATTGTGAATTTTTTTAATCGATAAAATTGATAATTTAATTCTTAATCTATAAAATAGTATATTTTCATAAACTGAACATTTTTGCCTTAACTTAAGCAACTAAACCTTTTTATAAGCATTATAGTCTTGAAATTTCATCAACATCCAGTTTATTTATTTGAGAATTGCTTTTGCTTAATATTAGATTACGATTTCTCTCAGTGTAATGGTTATCCATTCACTCAAAGCATAGTTTATGTTAACAATTGAGCACATTCAGTTAAATAAGATCGAAAGCACTGCAAACACCAAGAAAACCAGTAAAGGAATATTTTTGTAGTAAGACATTAAGATTTACCATATCGAATGCTTTTGTCAAATTTACAAAAATAGAACCAATCGATTCTCTCTGATCCAAACCTTCCCTTCAAACAAAGCGTAACATAAACGTAACATTTACGAAGGCCTCCTAGTACTAAACTCTTCGTATACGTAACGTATTTGTGTAATAGAAATGATACGTAAACGAAACATTTTTCACAAGAGAAATGAAACAAATAAATGTTACATTTTTTGTTCGCTTAGGCGTAACATAATTGAACAGTTTCTGTGTAACTTTTAAGAATAGCAATTATGTAACATATTTGATACTCATTTGCGATTCGTAAAAGTTACAGCAAAACAGTTCAATTCTGTTACAATCAAGCAATGATATGAATGAATAGTAGCGTGCACATTCAAAAATTATATTTTGTTTAAATTAAAAGGCAAACGGTTATAACTTATATTTTATTCATATATGTATGTATATTTAAAAAGAAATATTTTAAAATAATAGTTTTAATTTTATAATATACACATATCATATTATATAGGTACATTTTTGATTTAAATATTCATTAATACAAATAAACGGTTTTAATTAAACCAATTTACTATAAATAGGCTTTAGTTATTTTTTGATAGAAAATTTAATGTTTAATTTAAATTAAGTTTAATTCATTTTATTTATATGAATAATAAATTCACAGTTTTTTGCTGTGGTGCATTCTGATAATGTTTGCTTAAAACTAATTTATTTCTTATTTTGGCAGAGTACGACTACGAATACTGTGTTGCATTTATTCACTATAAATGAAAATATTCATTAACTAAACTTCTATGTTTAAAAACATTTATAAAAATTTAATTCATTTAACACACAATTTTAAATCATTTATAAAATATAAAATATAAATCGTATAAAAATTTAATTTAATTCAGAAACAGGTGTTTTAATTCAAATCATAGTTGCTTTGTATCATCTGTAATGCGGTTCCAATAATGTTTTCGGGAAATTAATTTATTGAAGTTGTATCTTTCTGTGGCGGTCTTTTCTTAATAATCGTTTCAATATCTGCAACCCTGGGATTAAATTTTTTTACCGCTTCGTCTGAAAACAAGGAACTGTATTAGGTTATGTGGGGTCTAAGCCAAGGAAAATAAAATCGTTAAAGTTTTACTCGGTTTATTCAATATCAAGAAAAAAACTAAACTAAGAAAATCCATAGGAGTGGATTCATTTATTTTTCAAAATCCAACTAACTTGATAATTCATTTTTTTTGTTTCTTTTTTAAATAAAATTACAGGCTGTTACAGGTCTCCCCCTTTTCTGAAGCAACTAATGAAATTATGGCTGAAGAAAATTATACTGCTGGTGGTGTTGCTGAACGAAACCGGACTGGTTTCGTCATTACTCGTTTTGGCCTTCCCCTTGGGTTGATTTCATATGTGGGACGATCTCCTGAATCCCCATGGAAGGGGGTAATCATATGAATATGGTAGGTTCCTACATGACGACCTTCCAATGTTTCGACCTCATACGTGACATTACTTTTTATGGTCTTAATTTTATATGGCCCATCACGACGAGGAGCTAATTTGGATGAAATTGACTTCGCAGCATTACTTAGAACATGTGATGTTATTAAGACCATATCTCCTACTTTGAATTGTTGAACATTTCTTCGCGATTTATCGGCGTGAACTTTTCGAATATCCTGCTGATGTTCATGGTTCTCTCGGGCGATTTGCATAGTTTGATCCATTTTTAATAAATAAGGAGTAATCTACGGTATGAAATTATCTGCTTGAATCACTTCGCGTAAGTCATTTGTCACGTCAGCGATGCATCGAAGTTCTCTACCAAAATTCAAATATGCAGGACTATACCCAGTTCCGTCGGATCTAGTTGTATTAATGGTGAAGCGAATTGAATGTAAATGCTCATCCCATGTGCGTTGATCTTTCTGAACTAAGATTCCCAATTGCATTTTAAGTTCACGGTTTCTTCGTTCTACCGGATTAGCTTGCGGGTGATAAAATGGTGTCAAAACTTGAGTTATCGAAAACACATGGGCAACATATTGCATAATATTGCTCACGAATTGAACTCTATTATCGGAAATTATTTGACGTGGTAATCCGAAGCGAAGAAAAACTTCGTCTATTAATTTTCGGGCACAGTTCTCGGCGGTGGCTTGGGGTAACGCGAACAATTCCACCCATCTTGTTGCAGTATCAATTACGATTAACACCTGTGTGTTTCCGGAGTTACTTTCAACCACTGGTCCAAAGAGATCAATTGATAAAATTTCGAATCGTTGGGCCATGGTTGGAGTTTTAAGCAAGCCAGCTGGTTTTAAATTTGATGCCTTATATTTTTGACAATGAATGCAAGATTTGATGTATTCGGCCACAAATTTTCTCATACCTGGCCACCAATATTTTTTTGAAATTTTTTCGTAGGTTTTATCAACGCCATAATGGCCGGCGGTAGCAGCATCGTGATACTGTTGCAATATCTCTTTTCGTTTATCCGCAGGCGCGACTTGTTGTGCTTCTTCTTGGTCATTATCAGGAACGTAACGAAATTGACCTTTCCGGGACTGTAATCTATCCTTAAATTATACCCCTGAATTGCTAAGGCCCATCTGGCCAACCTACCAGACGGAGATCGAAGCGACATAAGCCATTTCAATGGTTGGTGGTCAGTACAAACTAAAATATCGCACCCATCGAGGTACGATCGGAATTTCGAAAGAGACCATACAACTGCGAGAGCCTCTCTCTCTGTGGTATTATAATTTCTCTCTGCACTAGTCAAAAACCTACTAGCGTATTCAATTGGACGCTCATCGAAACCGTTTCCCTGGAGAAGAACAGCCCCAGTGCATAACAACTTGCATCAGTGCGCAAGATATACGGAAGGTCTGAATCGGACTGTCGTAAGATTGGAGCTTCCGTTATCAAATCTTTAAGTGTATCAAAAGCGTTTTGTTCAGGTTCGTCCCACTTAAATCTCACATTTTTCCTCGTTAGTACATTCAGTGGTTTGGCAATCTCCGCCATATTAGGTATGTGATGTCTATTCCAATTACACGTTTGAATGAAAGAGCGAATATGTTTCACCGTTCTAGGACGAGACATATTTCTAATGGCGGAAACCATTTCAGGATCGGTATGTATGCCCTTCTTGCCGATGATATGGCCAAGAAACTTTACAGATGAAAGAACAATTGAAGTCTCTCGAACACCCGTCTCAGATCCTCGACATGCTTTTCGAAGGATGAAGATATGACTAAAATATCGTCTAAATAAATGAAAATATGTAGCTCGGGTAAACCATGCTTGAGTCTATCGACGAGTCTTTGGAAAGTCGCGGGCGCATTTTTTAAGTCAAACGGCATTCTGATGAATCGATAGAGACCGAAAGGATATATAAAATCCGTTTTATCGCGGTCTTCTACGTCTACCTCGATTTGCCAGTAGCCTGATTGTAAATCTATCGTAGACATGATCGTCAGCTCTTCTTGAATGTGACGAACATCTTCGATACATGGTATAGGGTATTTGTCCGAAATTGTTTTAGTGTTCAACTTTCGATAGTCGATGCACACTCGCATCGTACCATTTGATTTTGAAACCATCACCACTGGATCAGCCCAAGGGGACCCACACTCTTCTATTATTCCGGCATTCAGCATTTGATCGATTTCTCATCTCAAAATTTCTTTTTTGTAATTAGGCAATGGATAAGCGGAACCGAAATAGGAGCTGTATCATCAACCATTTTGATTGAATGTTTGGCGAACGGAGTTGGCCCTCCCCCTGGATGGCAAATAGTTTGAAAATCGTCTAATAAAGAATTGGCAACTTCACGCTCTCTGGGGTTTAATTGTGTTCCCTCGTTGTCTCTCAAACAAGGAACAAGCTTATCTTCACCGATATCTACAGATAAAAGGCCACAATCGTCGGTCTCGGACCGGCCTAGAACAGAATCTGGAGTAAGGAATTCCTCCACATCAAACGGATATTCAAAACCATCGAAGTCGTGGTTCGAAAACGTATCGTTTTAAAATGATTGATTGTAAATCCAACCACGGGGGAAAACATCCAAGGATAGGATATGAGCGTCCCCAGAACTTTCATATTCCAAAGGTAACTTGAGTTTGTGTTTCTGTTTTAACATCACTTTCAAGTTTGATGAAAGCCTCGACGGAATCGACAGGAAGATCTAATGTTGTTCGATCACCTTCGAACGTTGCTTGGCATGTACAACTATTTTTATGCTGCTTAAATTCATTTCGGAACAATTTTACTTCTATTACCGTAGCTTTCATAATTGCCATAATGCTTTCCTCAAAATGAGTTGTTGTTACTGATGACTGAAAGGTTGAACTTGGTGTAGGTTGATGTGACGAATTTTTTATATGTTGTGGTGTACAATTAGTGTTAGTTGAAGTGGATGTCCGGTTTTTGTTATATGGGTGGTAAATAATTTTGTTTGTACAAGTTGCTCGTTGTTTGTTGACTTGTACACTTTTAGTAGTTGCTGAAGTTGGTGGTGTATTCCTACTGTACGGAAGGTGGGTTGTTTGCGTTGACGTTGCTGGTCTCATGCTTCCATCGATTATCAAACATTCTTTGTAATTATTTTTTGAATCGAGCCCAAATTCGTTCGTGTTATCTTCTTCTGTTGGATTCATTTCTGTAATTTTAATCATATTGTATATAGAATATATTTTCTTTATAAATGCTGCAAAGGCATACACATAAACAGTAAATGTTGGTAGTTTTAAACTTAATATTTTATTAGTTACGTCTATTATGTCAAAGGTAAAAGTATATTCTTCAAATTGTTCATCTTCGTTACTATAAATGCCTAAGTATTGCGAATGTAGAGGATCCATAGAAAAATTTTCCAAGTTTGCAAGGAATTTTCCTTTAATTTGATTTTCATTATGTTCCAATATTTTAAATATTTGATTGTTTATAAGGCAGTAATTATCCGGAAACCTGGAACTGACTGTAAATACAGGATGTACTGAACATCGCTGATAACTTAAATTTAAGTTTTCTTTTTCTTTCAACCTAATATACACTTGTTGCAATGGTTGTGCTGCTATTTTTATTAATTTTTTCATATGTTGCATGTAATTTTCGAAAACAAATGCGCTGTAATTATCGAGGTGGCCGAACGTAACATAAGAAAAGGCGAAATTCAGGAGCTTTCCAATGCTCTAATTCGTTAATTGTGCGTTGAAATTCCATTGGAACGCATTTACGAAGCAGTTGTTGACGCAAATTTATAGTTTCTAGTTGATGTTTTGTTAAAGAAAATTCATGTTTCCTTGTTTTAATAAGGCGATTTAGCATTTGTCTCGTAGCTCCTAAAAGCACACAATGCATGTAATCAATTGGACATTGGGAAACACATCCAATAGGTATTTTTTCCAATTCAATTTTAAATTTTATATGATGATTTTCATCCGATTTATTCCGAAAATCATCATCAGTTCTTCCAGGAAAACAAACCTTGTGCTTGTAATAAGTTCCTTCTATCTTGCACTTGATGCAACAGAAATAACCAGAGTGTGATTTAACTCCTGCAAACAAAGTTTAATTAAGATAAGAAAAAAAAAAATTATAGATTATGCATGACTTACCTAATAAATATGATCTAGCTGGTGCAACACAAATAAAAGCTCGAATATTTAAATATTTTTTTTGTTTTTGAAATACAACCCATTTTCCATTAAAAATTTTGCTTCTCTGTTAAATTCTCGTAGAAACTCATCGGCACAGTAGGGTTTCTTGTAGCCGTGAAATATTCCATTAGGAAATTTTTGAGGATGATCTTTATCTGTTTTTCAAGCCCAATATGTAAATAATGGCCTTGTCCCATATGGTGTAATGCTTTTAACCTTATTATGCGTTCCTTTTAATGTTCTAACATCCTTCGGTAGATTAGGATGGTACTTTCTAAGTATTTTGAGCAAATCATTTACGGAGTCGTTCGAAGGGTTATATTTTATTATACTCCATTCATAAATTTCGCGCTGTATATTGGCATAGATGTCAAAATCAAGTGTTACGTAGTCCTCATGAAATTCTGATTCGGTATTTGTAGCCGATGTGCTTGAAAATCGGTCTTCAAGTTCATTTTCCAAAGTAATCATATTTGATTCGCAATTTTGTTTGTGTGAATTTCGCGACGTACGGTTCTGTACAGTTTCTGTTTCGATATCGACATATTTACAATTTATTATGTATACTCACTTAAACTTTGAATGTTCTTTATTTAAATTTATAATTTTTACAACACTATCACCAATTTATTATATGCTAAATATAATACACAAAAGCACAAAAGTAGAACTAATTACTTAAAATATTAAAAAAATTTATTAATATCAGCCGCTTTAAAATCTAACGGTGTCCACAATTAAATTTGTTATGTACTATACAGCGACAAAAGCAAAAACAAAAATGGTTGTCATTTTTTTACGTATTTAAATATGGTTGCCTTCTTTTTTTTACCACTCACGAGAGGCAGTGCTGTAGCATTAAAAAAATGTACGTAAACGTAACTTTTATGTTACTTATTTGACGTCAAACATTTTTTTGTTTGGAGGGTTTATATATTATTATTATTACTTGACGAGGGCCATGTGGGCGTTCAAGCTACCTCGCACTGCTACCTAAAAGATCTTTTGTGCATCAAGCCCTACTTAATTATCCGTCCAGTCAATATTCAGGCTCTGATAATACTGCCGACCGGTACGCGATACATACTATTTGGGCTCATTGATCTCCCTCCTAGATGAAACCTTTATATAAAAAGCTAGTAAATCCGAACAGATCGTCTTCGGTACTTCTAAGTTTCTTAAAACCTTACTGGTTATTATGTAAAAAATTCGTGTTACTCAAAAATTTGGTAACTCTTGAATGGATTAATTTTTCAATAATTTTACAAAATTCAGAGAGGAATGAAATTAGTCTGCTATTAACAATATTTTTTTATATCGTCTTTTTTTAATATTGGAATAACAACTGCTTCTTTTATTCTCGAAGGAAAATACCGGAAGAAAAACTGCAACTTACAATGTATGAAAAAATATCTACAATTTGAATTGAAAATTTCTAAACCAAGAAATTCCTAACTTCTTCATTGCCATAGGGGCTTGCATCGGTTTGATCTGAGATATGATGTGTAGAATTTCAAATGTGGGTTTCCTACAGATTTATTTATTTTATTTATTTGTAATTATTTATTTATTAATTATTAATTTACATATATTTTGGTACACCCTATTTTGAGCATATGAGCTCATTCATAATAAAGTGTTAAAAAATCGGCTTGTTGGTTGGTAGCCAGTTGGTTCAGCAATGTTGGTCAATGCCCATTCCGGAACATCAACCTGAATCTCTTTTAGTAACCCAAAATCGCCAGAAGACATTTTCGCGTACATGTTTTAATAAATAGTTATTTAATTTAGATTGTAATTTATTGACAACATTTTACTTTAAATTAATAAATTTATTAGAATAAAAATTAGATTTATTTATCGCTATATTATTTGGTAATATTGCCACCGCGCGATGTGGGCGACATGTCACCGCATGGAAGATCGAGAGCAGACTGAAATAAAAATATGATTTTAATTTTATTTTGTGTTGTCTCTTCATGTGGAAGAGACAGTAACTAGTTCATGTATGCGTTCGTCCCCAAATGGCAATGTCAACGTTGAGCGGCGTAAGACGTTGCATTGGTGGTTGGGTGAACTCAGACGCCAATGTATGTAAGTGATACATTGTGGCGGAGCACGCATGAGTGAGCCGCTACAGGACTCCTCCGCAAGTAATTCCTTCCGACGCAAAACATTGTTGGTTTCGGTCTGTTTGTGTGTTCAGATGTGCTGAACATGGTGTGGCGATCGCTCCGTTGAAATGTCTTAGCTCGTAAGATGCAATAACGGAGGTGATGGGCCGAGACAGAGTGAAAGGGAGGTGATGTGGTCTGTGTTGTGTTCTCGGTCGATGCCTGCGTCAGTAGCGGTGAAGGGAGATGTTCGTCGAGGCCCACACCTGATAGGATGGGAGCAAGAGGCGTCGACCAACTATCGGTGGGTACCTCTTATCATCCTTCACTGAAGTGTGCTGTGTTGCAGACAGAGCTGGGTTAAGATGGGTGTGACGCAAGTAAGTGAATGTGCAGATTGTGCCGCACTAGGTAGGTGAGCAGCGATGAAAGGAAGCGTCGAAGCACACACCAGATAGGTTGGGAGCAGTGGCTTCGACCAATATCTGAAGTGCACCTCTAGTCTTCCCTCACTGTCCACCGTACCAGATCGACACAAGACTGGCGCAATGACCGAGTTTCCATGTCATATCAAAGCTGTGACATAGCCAGACCAGAAAATGAATTCTGAAGTCTGGAGTCAGCTTTGGGGCCTGCCAAGAGGTGTTGGCAGTGGCCGCTTTGAGGCCAGTCTTTGAGTCGGCTGTGGCCGGTTGAGAGTGGGACAGTCGAAGTGAATCTCGACTGTGTCCCAGTGATATGGAAAGTTATACGGCGGCAGTCAAAGTGAGTCTTGACTGTAGCCGTATAAAAAGTGGTTGGGAGTGCGGTTGGGGATGGCTGGGTGGACGTTTTGCCGTACGTCCATTGGAGCGAGCCGATGTAACCACATTTGGAGACTGAAGCAGACTGAAATAAAAATATGATTTTAATTTTATTTTGTGTTGTCTCTTCATGTGGAAGAGACAGTAGCTTGTTGATTGTATGCGTTCGTCCCCAAATGGCAATGTCAACGCTGAGGGGCGTAAGACGTTGCATTGGTGGTTGGGTGAACTCAGACGACAATGTATGTAAGTGATACATTGTGGCGGAGCACGCATGATTTGATTTGACTGGCCTCCGATCTTAAGAGTAATAAAATCAAGAAATGTATAGCTCGGCACATTTTGCTTGACAAACAAAAATGCTCCACTATGTAATTTAATTTTAATTATAAATAATTAATAGAAGAATTACTAATTAAAGTGCGATTATTTCTAAGGAATAAATAAAATTTAAAAAAAAAAAAAAATTCAAGGAAAATAAAAAATAAATTCGACTTCCTGACTGGATAGTCAAACTCACAGATTGGTCATCAGGGTTAAAATAATATAATTTGAAGTCATTTTTCAATTTAGTTTATTTAAGCCGAGAGTAGGTGAAATCCAAGGCTAAATAATATTGATATCCGTAGCGATAGGTATCTTATCGCTATCAGTAACGTGATGACTGATGACCTATGCATGTCGATGAATTATTTAAATTCTCGATCGCACATTTATTAGACCATGAGGCGCCATTAGAAATATATAATAATCTGAAGATGAAAGAAGGAAGTTCTAATACACCCATCCCTCGATTTATGAAATCTTTTTTTACGAATTTTCGGAAATTTATGAGAAATTGGGTTAACAAAATTTTGATTAACGTTCAATTTTTGGGACGAATTAATTCGTTAAAGAGATGGGTGTAAATTGAAATTTATTTTACCGATTTTTTCGTAAATTTTCCGAAAATTCGTAAAAAGAAATCTCTTCAGACCAGGGAATGATTTAAGGCAATAAGTTAGCAATGTTAGCTAACAATAAATTAAGCTTGTAATATTTTGGTAGATTATAAAAACGTTTAGCTTATTCTTAATATAGTAGAAGATGTTTGAAAACCTATGTTGACATTTGTTGATGGATTTAAGGATGAATATTAGTTTTGTTTTAAAATATCTTCATAAGAACTCCAGCTGGCCACGAAGTTAAAACTATCAATTTTTCGAAAACTAGAACTGGAACTCTTATTTTAAATGAAGAGTAATGCTGTTTATATTTATGTCTTACTTTTGAAAAAAAAGCGATGAACCACTGCATCAGATAAACTGATTTTTTTTTTGTAAATATTCATGTCGATTACACAACTCGCCGGATTAACTGCGGCGGGAGTATATCCGATCCGCATTCGATTCGCATTAAAAATTATTTGTATTATTGAATCCGACGGGAAATTGCATTATCGATTCGCAGTGGTACTGCAGTTTCACTAGCTGTCAAAATGTTAATGATTTTTATTCCATTATTGCCATTCGTATATGTAATAAAAATTTAATAAGGAATAAATATTAAGTGTGTTAAATTAGATTATGGATTCAATAAGCCATTTTATACATTCACCGGCACATATAACAGAAAAGAAACAAGAAAAGCAATAAGAATATGTACAGAAACATATTCCAGTTATCAAACGCACAGTGAGTAGAAGTATTTGTCTATTTGTGATTTCTATTAAAAAATGTAAATTTATTTTTAGATTTATTAAAAACTTTAAACTTAATAAAGCTGCATTTAAGTACGTGTTAAAAGAACTAGAAACCAAATTACCGCCAGTGGTGAAATCATCATCTTTATCGCCCGAATATAAATTGGCAGCTTGCTTACGATTTTTGTCTGGAGGCGGCTACCAAAATGGTGTTGGCCAAGACGCTTTTATAGGGATGGCACAACAACTGTTTCAGTTATTTTATCTGAAGCTTTTGGAATACTAGAAAATATTTTGTGTCCAAAATGGGTGACCTTAAAAATGACCGAAGCTGAGAAAACCGAAGCTAGGCTTTATTTTTTTTCAAAATGTAAGATTCCAGGTATTGTTATGTGTGTGGATGGTACACACATTAAAATTGCCAAGCCAGCAGGAGACAACGCACATCTGTTTTACAATAGAAAAGGATTTTATAGCTTGAATGCGATGATAGTAAGAGTCAATTATTGTCAATTTTTTTCTTTTATTAAAATTATTTTATTTCAGATATGTGACCATAAACTTAGAATCCGAAGCATCGATGCTACATATCCAGGATCGAGCCACGACTCACTTATTTGAAAAAACAGTTATTCCTCAGAATATTTTAAATGCTTGTACAATAGTGGAGATAGAAACCAACGGTTGCTTGGTAAAGATGCATTCACATCATCTAAATTGATTTTTTTCCAAACATTTAATTTTTTATTGAAAGGTGATGCTGGATATCCGCTGTGGTCTTGGATTATTACTCCATATAGAAGTGCTGGAGTAAATACACCAAAAAGGCCGATTCAATACAAGCCACAGTTCCGGCCGTAATATCATTGAACGCACTATAGGTGTTTGGAAGAACTGATGCAGATGTCTGCTTGGTGTAGCCCTTCATTTGCACTATACTCCTCAAAAATCAATAACCATTATTAAAGTGGCAGCAGCACTCCACAATATTAGAATACATTTTAATGTACCAGAATATGATGAACCAATCCAAGAATCCAAGAGGCGAATGAAATCGAAGATTACGACGATGAACTAAATTTTCAAGAAGATAATACATATTCTACAGAGGCACACCAATTCAGAGACCAAATTTTGTTGAATTTTTAGAATCAGAAAAAAAAATTGTTTTTTATATAATTTAATTGGTTTATTTATTTATATAAAAAAATTCAGTCTTCATAGATATTTTATGTTAGATAAATCACAAAAATGTTTAGTTTAGCTTTAAAATTAATTGTAAAATTTCATGTGAAACTTTCATAATAAAAAATATAAAAATTCAAAATTAATCATCCTTCATGGTTGAGTGTATCACAAAATGTTCGTCTTCTTGGCTATAATCACTTATTTAATTTAAATTAAATCGAGTTCAGCTTTTCTAAGCTCGATTTCAAGGATTTTCTCTTTCATTTTGTTTTTTTCGAGTGCCAGTTGCTCCATTCTTTCATGGTGCCTTTTATTTTCATTTAACTCCTCTTGCAATATTTCGTTAGTTGTTTTTTGACGATCGCTAAGTCGGTTAATTGCCCGATATATCTTTTTTTTTCAATTAAATTTACTTCCTCGATCCGCTCATTTTGAGCTTTAATGTATTTTTCGATATTTTCGGAAAGTTTTTGTTGAATGTTGATCTGCCTTTCCAACAGCTTCAATGATTTCGGCCCTTTCGATTGTGAGGATTCAGCCTGTTTTCCGGTTTCGCTTTGTTCTTCGACTTCGAGAATGTCATCCGATTCATCAATTTCTTCTGGATTTATTATAGGGATTGCAACTGGACTCTCATCATTGTGTGTTCGCTTACGCGAAACTCCGAATGTTTGGGAATTTGTCAGTCCCTCGACACCGTCTTTCAAACAAACAAGTTGAATCACATCCTGTTTCAGAGGGGTGAATTCAACTTGTGTATGTTTTCCGCCACCAGTACGTTTCAACTCTTGCTTGTTAAACGCTAATTTTTTCCTCAGCGAGGATTTATGATCGCTCCAAACCTAAATTAAAAATTAAAATATAAATATTTCTACTTTTCCTAATTAAATTATATAACCTTTTTCCATTCTGTGGTTTCTTTAATTGGATGCCCTAGTGAGTTCAATTGGTCCCTCAATTGTTGCCATACTTCTTGAATAACTTCCACACCCGATATTGTTAAATTTTTTGCGATATCTGGGTGCTCCTTCATAATTTCTACCATTTTCTGAAATTGCGCTCTATTTATTGTACGTTTCCTATAAAAAATCAATTTTATTTTTATTATTAACTTTCGTTAGTTTATTTATTTCAAATCTTACATTTTAATATTTTCCATGACTAAAAAATAAAAACGAACGGTAGCACAGTATGGAATCCGCAGAAAATTTGCTGCGTATTTAAAATTTCATTTTTGTATGAAGTGCGTTTCACTTGCGAATTCAATAATACGTATTTTTGAAACTGCATTACCGTCATTCGTTCACTGTTGATTCGGCGTTTTCTATAATATCAAAAATGTCAAAACCGAATGACACTCCCGCCGCAATACATCCGGCGAGTTGTATAATCGACGTGACAGTCTAATATTTGTTTCGGAAACATCGGAATACATTTTGGAGGCAAAAATATGTTTACGTAGTTACAATAAAAACCTCCTAGTAGAGAATTTCGCAGATCAATTATTTGATTTTACGAATTTCGGCCAGCTTTTTCGCAATCAGCCCCCCTGTGCGACATGTACATATGTATGTTTAATTTTTGCGTTTAACATGAGTATTAAAATAAATTTATTTTTTGTTGAGATTCTTTCTGATATCTCGATCCCAGGGAAACATTTTATTCCAGGCTAATGCACTTGCCACCATTCATTCTGTGAAAAATCACAAAAGAATTCAAAAATTTTGTTTCAATTGAGTTGAAAAATTTTGTTTCAATTTTATTTAAAACCATAGTGACATTTATAAAAGAGAGCCTTCTTTACTCAGTATATATTATATTGCTAAAGCAAGGTTTTTATTCAATAGGTACAAACAAAATCATTTGCTCTTGTATATAATATTCTCGATTGCAAGCAGAACTCAAATTGCTTTTTTTTCTTATGGTTTGTTTATGATTCGAAAATGCCAATGATAAATTTATCTTTGCCTAAAAGTTGTTGAGGATTGATTTAATTGAAAATTAATTGAGAAGAGTAATTCCCGCAAAAAAGATATTATAAGCAAGTACAGTTGATTATATACAAAAACTATTGTTTAGGTTGGTAAGATTAGGTTAAGGTGACGGCCCAGGAAAACCGGCATAGACACAAGCTGATCTTATTATTTACCCACCTCCTCATTGAAACCATTTTGAGCTGTTATGTCCATCTTATTGAGGACCGTCAGGTCATTTATAAGGGATGCTCCTAGAAACCTTATAGTCTGGCTAGAAAAGAACAGGTGCAAAGAAGATAAAGTACTGTATCATCCTCCCCTTCGCCTCCATAAGAAGAAGAAACTCAGAAGAATCCAAGTCCAAGTTTACTCCAGAGCCCTAGAATCACTCCAACAACCGCTGACTTGACATCGCTGAAGTAAGCATTTGAGTCTTGCCAAATCTAACAGTTTGCATAACCAGGAGACATTTTAATATCCATTCTGCTTAGTATGACCATGATGCCACATCGAGCCAGTTCATCGACTTTGAACTGATCTGGCATCTCGTTAAGCTTTTCAAAGACATCTCTGGACGACTTTCAACGTCAGAAGTTGTGATTGAAGTGATTTAATGACAGCCTGACTGTCCGTGTAAATGCGAATATCACTACCTCATATTACATTATACCTCAACCAGTCTACGATTTCTGTTATCGCAGTTACTTCAGCTTGAAAAATGCTACAATAGTCGGAGAATTTATCAGAAGTCCCTCACAGATAGGGCATCCGAAATACCGGCCCATATTTTTGTTTCAATGATTCCGGAATTGAAAACATTATTTCCGAAATTAGCGAATTTCTATTTCTTACACTAATTTAAATAGTTTCAAATTAATTTTATGTAATTATAGTATTTTTTTACTATAAGATAGTGAAACTTCTCTAAAGTGATCACTCAAGAGTCCCAGAAATTTTGGTCACTTTATGGAGGTGGTCAGTTTAAGGAATAAAGCAGTCCAATAATTTGAAAATTAGAAGTCTTGCCTGACAATAATTTTCTTCAATTGTAACAAATTATTTTGTTACAAATGTTATAGATATTATTCCAGGGACAGGCAAAAAGTGTAAATTTAGAGAGCTGTTCAAAATTAGTCACTTTTGATAGTTTTACTGTGTTTTTCTTTTGCGTTCACATGATATTTAATAAACGGATTACAAAATAATAAATGCACATTAATAAAAAATGCATTTTATCCATCCCTAAAATACACTTTCAAATAAGTGTTGTATTGCTTCTTAGTTTTCAAAACCACCAAAAGTTTGTATGTAATTAATAACCACGGAGCGCCATATATAGCCTGGTTAAAAACAATGAACTCAACGGAAAAGGTGTTCATTCCAAATTCAGAAAGTTTCTCGTCGTTACAATTCCGGTATAAATTTGATGAGAGCAATTTAAGCTCCGACGGCAATGATTTAACTGAACAATTCAATAATTTTACCCCTTGGTCCAGAATGCTGATTGCGGGAACGTTGTTTCAACACATAATTTATAATTTGATTGGTTATTCAAAAACGAAAAAATTAAACATATCGCAAAAGTGTATCTACAAAATTCGTTAAAACTGTTTTATAGATTTACCGCTAAGAAAATTAGTGTTTGCTTGTCATTTGAATTAAATTTGTGACAGCAAAAGTGTGAAAGTGAAAAAATATTCAATGTTGTTAGTGTTTCTGCTTTGGCAAATTCGCTCGTTTTTCAGGCTTCCTGAAAAATTTTAAAAACGTAGGTATACATGCTTTTGCATTGTGACTAGCGAATTAGTTGTATGTATCAACGCTTTTCCCTGCGTTTCGAAAAGGAATTTACATTTGGGACGATTGAGGTGCCCTCGAAGCCCTATTCAACACAATGTTTATGAAAATTAACCATCAATCAGCATCGAGCATCGAGTATTTAGCAGCTAGTTAGGTTTAATGAGAAAAAGCAGAAAAACAGGAAAAATAATTTCAATCAATTAATTATTAAATAATGAAATAAAAGAATTTTGTTGTTTCTTGTAAAATTTTGATTTTTAATTTTTAATCAAAGATTATTTTAAAAAAAAAATCATCAATTCCGGAATTCCGAAATCGAGAGCATTCAAATCCGTGAATTTCGGAATCACATTTTTCCCAAAAATTGGTTGCCCTACTCACAGAGCACCCCAGCCTCGACTTTCCCATCCCTTTTTGAACCATCAGTGAAGAAGTTTATAACTACTGGTTCCAGTACTGCATCCCAGTCATCTCTGGAGGGGGCCACAGTCCGGAATTTAATTCCAAACGATAGTGACGGAGCAGTATAGTCGGTGGTCTTAAGAATCCCTTTGTTACACAATATAGAGATGAGTGCCCTCCATTGTTACAGATCCACATTGAGATGGATTTCAGTAATATGGCAGTACAAGCTGCTAACTATTTATCAAGGCATCTAAATGAGTCAGATATAGCAGAGTCTACAGTGCCTGGATGGATGTGCTTCTCTATGCACCACTAATCCTTATTTAGGAGGCTGTCCTTTGAACTTTCGTCAACAGCTTTTGTTTGGCAGTTTCGTCCAGAGCAGGCCACCAGACTGCTATCCTATACAAAAGATTGTCTGACTACTGCAGCCCCCATCATTTTTTAATGGTAATTTTGCAGGAGTATAGCACTTCCGTAGCTTTCTCTCCCCTTTCCAAAATATTAGGTTTCCAATTTAATCTGCTATCCAAAACCAGACCCAGGTACTTCCCTCGGAAGCTCGTTATTAAAGGCCCGTTCAATATCCAAAAAGGTTCCCATTCCGTAGTTTGTAGACTCGAAAGATTTTTCCATGAAATATATAAGAAAATTAAAAGCACTCTCCACAGGTTTCTCTTTGAATACGCATGTTAAAATTTTGATAGTTTTTCCAGCACAAACGCGTCACTACACAATCGTGTTTTAAAGAGGAAGGAAGATAAGTTAATAGGTCTAAAGTCTTTGGGACTGCAATGTGAGCGTTTTCCCGCCTTAGATATGAACACAACCTTCACTTCCGCCCATTTATTGGAATGTGACCTTTAAAAAGTATTTTTAACCAAGAAATGGTTAGGTCCGTAGTCTGTTGGATATCCACAGGGATCAGGTCCCGGCGACTTATATGGTTCAAAACTATCTATCACCCACAGAATCTTCGTTCAACGACTACGCACTGTTAGTGTTCGATAACCTATCCGGCCGTTGAAGATAATTTGGGATAGAACAACCAGTAGATAGTACTTTGCTTAGCCGTGACTGGCACGGTTTATACACTTTGGTAAACAACGAATAATAAAACAAACTTTTCCTATTGGCAATTTTTAGCGGACTGTCTGTTTTTTAGCCCTTTTTTTATATGGAATAGAAAAGTATAGAAAAAATAATAATTTTATTGCTGTTGTAAAACCAATTAGTTAAAATTTTCTATAGATAATAAATGTGTTTTTACTAGTTTTATATGTTTTACCCCTTTCTCGTAGAAATGTGCATCTCTTTTAACTACGCATAAAAAAATATGTTTTATAAACAAAAACAAGAAAAGAGCAGATGTGCTATTAATTAACCATACCGGCCCTCTTGAAAGGCTCGACTTCTCACATTGACATTGCGTTATTGTAACTATGACACAGTTTTTAATTTAACATTTCTGAAAACTTATAAATAGGAAAATTTGATTTAAATATAATTCTAAAGGTTAACAAAATTCATTTTTTTTAACTTATTCTAAAAAAGTTATAATATAAATATTAATGTTAAATTTTTATAAAGATTATCCAAATTCATTTATTTTATTTTAAATACATACATTATTTATGACTTAACAGTTTTATTTTGTTACATTATTCGGTCGACATTGGCAATTTCGATAATTTAGATACTGCTCGTTTGAACACACCTAATTTATTCTTAACATCGACAACTCGAATTTTATTATCTTCACCAGGATATATTTTAACAATGATCCCCAGCAACCATTTAGTGGATGGCAAATTGTTGTCTGATAATAGAACAACATCATTTATCTGAATATTTGGCAAATCTGATTTCCATTTTTGTTTCTGTTGTAGACTTGTAGCGTGTGAAGATATTCCGTTGAATATCTTTTCCAAAAACTTTGAACCAATTGTGTCACACGTTCCTAATTTGATAGTCGGTTTTGTGGTAGTTCAAGAAGCGTCGGTTCCGGTGGTAACATTATTGAACCTCCAGTTAAAAAATGGGCTGGAGTTAGTGGCTCAGGATCATTTGGATCATTTGAAATATTAGAAATTGGCCTAGAATTTATAATTCCCTCTATTTGTATGATAAGCGTTTTCATTTTTTCATTTGGCAACATAATGTTTGAAGCAACCTTTTTTATATGTCGCTTGACAGACTTAAGATTGCTTTCCCATAAACCGCCGAAATTTGGTGACCTGGGAGGGATACATTTCCAATCCAACTAGTACAAAATTCCATAATTTTATTATCAGGACAATTATCTTTGAATAATTTAAATAAAGTTTTAATTTCATTATTACAACCTATAAAATTGCCGGCATTATATGTCCAAATGGTACTACATTTACCTCTTCTATTTAAAAAACGTTTAAGGCAATTTAGGAAGGTTTCAGCTGATAAATCTGATACTATTTCTAGGTGTGTGGCTTTTGTTGAGAAACAAATAAAAAGAGCAACATAGATTTTTTGAGATGAACTTTTTCGATTTGATTTATATTTAATGTTAAAAGGACCACAGATATCTATGCCAGTTGTATTAAATGGTTTTGTTGGTGTAATGCGATATACAGGAAGATCACTCATTAATTGTTGGGATATAATAGGCTTGAATTTAAAACATGTGATGCAAGAACGACAGATTAATTTTGCGGTATTTGCGGCGCTAATTGGCCAAAATCGTTAACGAACCATTGAAACTAAAAGGGTTGGACCAATATGTAAATTTTTTTCATGCTCGTTTCTAAAAACAAGCTTCGTGAAATGATGATTTTTGGGTAGGAGAATTTGATGTTTTGAATCATAAGGAATGGTGGCGTTTTTAATTTGACCACCAACTCGAAGAATTTGATTTTTGTCTAAAAATGGTGTAAGCTTTTGGATGTGACTTTTACTGGAAACCTTTCCGATATTAATTATACTAGAGATTTCAGGTTTAAAATTTTCTAACTGAATGATCTTTACAATTGTATTTAATGATTGATCTTCAATGGTAAGAGCCCCGGATTGTATATCGCATGATTTATCAGTAACTTTACTTCTGCAATTTTTCAAAAATCTCTTACAAAATGATACAATGCGAATTAATTTTTTATAGGAACTGTAGCGAGATATGAAAGATGAATCGGTTTTTTGGAAGAAATTATTTAAAGTTCCTGTTGGATTTAATTCTAGTAAATTTGAATCAAATTGTATATTTGGAACTAATAAACTTACACTGTTATCAATTAAAATTTCAGCGCCATTCCACCAAACCTTATTGGCTGATAATTCATTGGGCATGACACCACGAGAATCAATATCGGCAGGATTATCGTGGGTGTTAATATATTGCCATATGCTATTTTCTGTTAATTCCTGGATTTTATTTACTCCATTTGCAACAAATATTTTCAATTTATGGGGTGACATTTTAATCCAATTAAAACAATCATAGAATCCGACCAAAGGTATATTTTATCAATTTCCATGTCAAGAGCTTCTAAAACGAGTTTTAATAACTTGGCTAATAAATGGGCTGCGCAAAGCTCTAGACGCGGAACTGTTATTGTTTCTACAGGAGAGACTCGAGATTTACTTCATAATAAAGAAATATGTGTATTTTGAAATTCGTCTATTGATTTTAAATAAAAGCATGCCCCATATGACTTTTCAGAAGCGTCACAGAATCCATGTAATTCTAAAGTAACCGGTGTGGATTTAATAACGCAACGAAACATACTTAATTTAACTTAAGATAATTGTAATTCATGTGGAACGGGTGTATCCCAGTCAGATTTTAATTTCCAAAGTGATTGAATCATCAGTTTGGCGGTAATTACGATAGGAGAAATAAGACCCATCGGATCGTATATTTTTAATATATCGGAAAGTATGACGCGTTTTGTAATATGATTAATTAATTAGATAAATTGTTTATATTAAAAATAAAAATGTGGCTTCCATTTGATTCCTAATGCTTTAATGGATTCGTGTGGTGTGAAGTGGATTTATTTTTGTGAAGAATTTCACGAAGGTTAGTTGGGATGGTTTTCAATGATTCTGGAGAATTTGACCTCCATTTATGGAATTCAAACTTTCCTTTTCGTAACAAATTAATCAAATCATTTTTCAAACTAATGGCCTCCGATAAACAATTTGCGCCAGTGAGAACGTCATCGACATAGAAATATCTTTTTTAAAACAGAAGCTGCTAATGGAAAATGTTGGTTTTCTTCATCGGCTAATTGGTTCAGTGTTCGTGTGGCAATGTTAAGGCGCGGATGCTGTGCTATAAGTGACAGTTGTTAATTCACACGTTTTGATTTGTTCGTCTGGATTAAATCTCCACAAAATTCTTTGAAGCTTAGTATCATGCGGGTTAATGGCAATTTGTCTATACATTTTACAAATATCAGCGGTAAATGCAAGTTTATATTTTCGGAATCTAAGAATAATTTTAAATAAATCCTGTTGAACTGTCGGACCAACTAACATAACACTACACGCAATTTAGTTGTGGAACTACTGGGTTTTAAGATGGCATGGTGTGGCATATAGTAAGAAATAGAATTCGGATTATCAAATTTTTCATCAATTATTTTCATATGATTTTATTCAAAGTATTCACTCATAAATTGGAAATATTGTGATTTAAGGTCGGGATCTAAATTTAAACGGTGTTCTAAGTAATTGAATCGCTTTAATGCTTGAACCTTTGAATCTCCTAAATCCCTGATGTTAGGAGACAATGGCAATGAAACGACGTATCTATTATCATCATTTCTATAAGTTGTTTTAGTGTAATGTGACTCACAAAATTGTTCCTCTTTAGATAATAAATGGCAATTAGATACAGATTCTAACTGAAAGAATTTTTCTATTGATTCTTGAAGCGGTTTATCTATATTAGTTTGATGATTCTTTAAATGAAAATTGTGTACTGGGTTAGTTTCGTAGTTGCCACTTATAATAAAGCCAAAAACTGTGTCCACGAGAATTGGTAATTCTGATTTTAATACAAGTTTTTTATCTCGAACAACATGGAAAAATACTTCGGCCCCTAATATGATAGAATATCAATAGGCCTAGGCAAGTTGAACAATGGATCTGCTAGCTTAATATGTGGCGGTATATTCCAAAGAGAAATGTTTATTTCTTGTTGTGGTAAGGCATCTGAGTTATTGTTGGTAACTAAGAAATTACAAGGCACTTTATAGGAAGAAATTTTCGAACTTATTTCAGAATAAACTTGCTCATTAATTATTGTAGGAGTATCGTTAAGACCGGAAACTGAAACTGATTTATTTGTTTGGGATTTTATGAACTCAAACTTATTTAAAAAATTGGAAGAAATAAAGTTAGATTGGCTACCACTATCTAATAAAGCCCTAGCTTCATGGGTTTTTCCAAATCTGCCTTTTATGAGTACAATGGCTCTTGATAAAAATGTACACGGAAAAAACACTTTAATAAAGGTTGTTATATTTTATGTATATTAACTCTCATTTACATGAGAATATTTGCCCCCGTGCCAATATTTGAGAACCTTTAATATATGATATAATAAAATATTAGTTGTTTAAATGTAGAATTACTCCCATGTAAATTACATAAATTAATAATTTTATAAGAATGAATCTCATAGCTATAGGTTATTTTCATATTAGTTTAACTCGCGCTAAAATTCTGATATATCAACACTCCTTATATAAATAATAACCTTTGTGAAACATGAGCATGATAGTTAACTGTTGTTATTATAGGGACTAACACACTTTTGTAGAAACCTTAAGCTGGCTTCATAGCACATTTACATATACACTATAGCAATACCTAATAAGTTTAAATAGGAGAAATTATTGTAAAAATAATAAAACTGATGCGGTAAACATATTAATAATTAATATTATTAAATGGAGCACTCTCAAAGTGTTCATGACAGATTCATATATTTTTTAGGAACTTTTAGTATATTATAAAGGTTTCATTATAATTCAATTTATTAAATACTCTTATGTAATTTTGTAATGATAGTAGTTTCAAGAAATAAAACACCAATTTTCATTTAATTCATTAGTTTATTATTTATAACATAATTTCTTAAATTTATATTTACATACTTGTATATAATCTATTCATTAAATCTATATTTGATTAACTTAATACAATATAATTCTTTTTATTTAATTTTATCATAGAAATCTTAGCAAAAAATTCATTTAAATTAATTTTATGTTCTATTAAAGAATTTGTTTCTTCAACACAGAAAGAATAAAGGTGATTATCAAAATAAATTGTTTTTAATTCAATCAGAGCTAATTTTATCAAATTATTATTAGGACAATCGGACTTTATTGCTTTCACTTTAAAAAATATAGGGTTAACTCCGTCCGAACCAATATTCAATATTGAATTAATTTTAATTTTTCTGTTATTAATATTAATCCAAGAGTAATGATTATTTTCTAATAATTTTCCAAATGATATGCTATTATTTATGTCCATTATCCTTTCAGAACTAAGTACGCTGCCAAACCTTAATCTATTAAATATAGTTTTACAAATATCTCTTCTCGAAGTAGTAGACTTGGCAATATTTTTTAAAATTTTATGCTTAGACTCAAACCTTAAGGAAGACGTTTGTTTTAATGGACCAATTTGTTTCATAATTGTGGCATAATGGGTCATAAAATGATGTTTGCAACGCAGAGACACGTTATATATGCGTAGAAATTTGGCATGATGATCAGATACTAAATCTTCCATATCTTTTATAGATGTTGCATCTATAGTATCGGACAATGCTAAGTCAATTATCTTACGGAGAATTATAAACAGTTTCCATTTTTCATCTGACTCAGGTACCAGATCACCAATAATTAGTGGTAGATACTTGGCGAAAGTAAGAGTTTCGGAAGCAGAAAAGCGTAACTTTTTTGATTTTATATGACAATCTAAAATTTGAGTTGGTTTATTTATTTTATCGTAATCGCCGTAATTAAAACTCCGAACCCTTTCATTTAAAGTGTCTAAAGAAAAAAAGTTATTGGTACTAATGAACTCGAATAACATAATTGCCATTTCGTAATTCAGTACCCCCTCTTGAATGTCATGCATTATATCAACGACATAATTTTTAGTTGCATGAAAATTTTTCAATTCATTGAAAACACATTCGGAAATTATTCCTGTTTCCGAAACAGATTTTTGTAAGTCATCTTCGTACTTGCTCTCATTTCTTAAAAGTGATACCGTTTCTTTGACTGCATATTTGGTTTCATTTCGATGCATTGAGCAAAATCTACAAAAGTATCATAGTTTGCGTTGAAAGCATCTGTAAATCCCAGTATGGAATTTATCCCTTTATTGTCTCCTAATATTGATGTTAGTATGAAATAATATTTCTTGCCAAAGATACTTAGTCCGTCGATTTCTATTTCTTTGAGTTCAGCCACAACATTTTTAAATATATCATAGCATTCCCGAATTTTTTTTTATCTAAGCTATTAAATAACATTACCAGAAAAATATTCTCTAATTTTGAACGTATGGCAGGAGGAATAAATGGAAATGACAAATATAGTGCACCAAGATTTTGTACTCCAGAATGTGACCCTAGAGCATTATTCGTCTCGAATTCGTCAAAATAAAGGAAAATAGGAAGTATGTGTTCTGCCCCTGGATATGAATTGTGTATTTCAATGAAAGAAGCCGATTGAATAATGTTAGTAACATTTTGTTGACATTGAGCTGGTGTTCTCAAATGTTGAATATGTTCTAAACAAAAATCTAGCTTTTCAGGAGTATTGAAAAAATTCAATATAATTGTTTTTATGGATATACACGATGCTTTCAAAGCAGTGTTTTTTAAAATAATTTGGTTATTAAGACGGAATGGCATTGCTTCATGGCCAAGTGTTACTTGTTGCGATAAATTAAAAGATTTATTATTCGCGAGTATTTTTGTTCGTTTATATTCGGTACATATTTTATCATATACTTGTAATGATTGTTCTAATATTTCATGTATTTTTTGTTTTTGTTTTTCAAAATAATTAAATTCATTATTGGTAAATTTTATAATATAATTCAGAATGGAATTGTGATATTTAAAAAATAATTCTAACATATTTTGCACATCCGATCGGCATATTCGGGTATTTTTATAAATTTCGGAAATCAATAATTCTATAGATTTTGAAAAAAACATTTCATGATCATGATTCGTAGGATTTGTGTCTGCAATTTCAGTTTTTGGTATATTTGCCTTATTAATTGAATCAATTTGATCAAATTTACTATTATTTATATTAGTTACAATAGTAGGGTTGATAATATTGGCATTAGTAATATTTGATACATCATCATGATCATTTTCAATATTTTTTTTCAAATGCAATTCAAAATGTTTTAAAAAAAATTTAAGTTTCCCGTATTTCCTTTGTGGGGGTACAATAAATACATCTAAAGCAGCTATCATACTTATGATATAGCTTGATATGAGCTCTGTAAAATTCAATATTTGGAATATGTGTTTGACAGACGTAGCATTTTTTTTTATTGTTCATTGGAGATTTCAGAAATGAAGTCGTTAATTCTGGTATAATTTCCATCATGTAATAACGTTGTTATCTTATAAACATAGGTTTGCAGAAATGTCCAAATACCTTGCAACGCTCGTGGATATTTTGCGTTTAAGGCAAAGATTAGTTTGAAACAAATGTCTACACATTTAATCGGCGTGTCTACATTATAGATAATATTGTTTACTATAACATAGGATGCTGTGATATTGTCTGCAAAAGAGGAAAAAAGAGTAAATACATAATTTAGTATAAAAATTGATTTGATAGTTTATACCTAGCGAATCTCCAACGAATAAAATTGTTGGTTGGAAGGTTTCATTCCTTTCAAATAATTCATTTTTTATCGTAACGATTGTTTCATTAAATTTATGCGTGTCCTGGAAGTTAATAAAATAAAAATTAAATATTCTACCAGTTCTGTTAAAAATATATTCACCTCTAAATGTACGAAAAAAGCATCTGAAATTTCCTTCACCGAATATTTTATTCGTCCTAGCGGTTTGCGTTTCCGACTGTACGAGATGTTTAAAATATATGGCAGCAAGGCAATACCCCCTAATTCGGAACTAAACTTGGGTTTTATTTTTCGTCTAAGTGCAATGGCTTTGATTTTTTTATCTAACGATGACCAAATGTCAATAAAATTATTTGCCGATTCCGGGTACCATCTGTTAAAGTCTTCACATAGTAACAAATGTCCACTAGGTCCTTTCAAACAGGGGAATAAATTGTAATATTCTTCAATCGTAAGGTTTTTCTGGAATAATTGTCTTCTATAATTTGTTGAGTTCTTCCAGTACATGAAAATTAGGTCGATTGGCTCAGTCTTTGACTTCAAAAAATTGATACCATCAGGCTCTTCTGAATTTATTGGGACTGGCTCTGGATTTGGCAGAGCTGTTGACAATAATTTTTTTTTTAGGTAGTTATATACGGCATAAAGTTTTCCAGAAGCTAGCTTTTTTGTGAACTTGTTGTATGGCACATAGTACGTTTCCTTAATTTCCGAAGGAAATAATTTAATTATTTCTTCTGAAATGATTTGAAATCGTTCACTAGATATGGTTTGGCTGGTCGCTAACTCCTTACTTATAACTAAATTAGCCAACGAATTCCGCTTGGCTTTATCTAGATATCGAAACTTCTTATAAAATTGTTTAACAATTATTCCATTTGCGCAATTGAGTAAGTCCTCTAATTTCCAATTAGTAGAAGGAGAAATTGGCTGTAAAAAACATATTTGATTATAGTTGATGTATTTTTATAGATTTTTTTCTATTTTATACCGTATAATACACATTTTCCGCGTCGGTATCAAGTGTGATTGGAATTGTGGTGAAAAATGTGGACGAGGATGTTCCGGAATCGGTTGTGCAGCTTTTTGTAGATGCTTGAGAGTTAGTCTGAAATATTATATACGTTATTACATACACATATATCTTATAAGAAAAAAACTTTTGATTTCGATTACAATCATATCAACAGATTAATGTAAAGCTATTCTAAAATAAAATTATTCTCCCAACCTCTTCTCTTGCGTATAATTTCAAATACTTATCCCAAAACAAATTTCGGGGCCCCGCTTTTGGTATAACTGTCATTAAACTGTTGTAGTGTAATTTGTTGAAGCTTTCAGCGCTAAATTCATCTTCTACATAAATACACAAATAAACGTGAAAAATAATTAAGTAATTATTAAATAAAATGTATGATTAATAATTGAATATTTAATACTAACAAAAATATTTCCGAGTAGCATTACTTTTGAGTTAAACCGAAATAAATGTACAAAAACTACTATTCAACAACAGAACGTAATATATCACAAATTTAGGGGAATCCCCAAATGTTCAATACATCATAACTACAAAGTAACAGGTACGTGTATTCAATACAAAAAATGGTGCACAAGGAAAATATCGGCTTCATATACAATTATTTCACTGGGTTTATCTAATTTAATAACCGAATTTAACAAGTTATGTAACACAATTTTAATGAACCACCTGACACCAAGAAAATAAAAATAGTTAAAAATGCACACAAACACTTATATTTAATTTATAGGTAAAACACATGTACATACCAATAAAATTTTCCAAATAATCTGAAAATCCTAATGTTTCCAATTGAGTTTTTATATATATATAATTTGAATCATCTGGATTCATTTTACACGTGTAATTATATTGCACTATACACCAATTTTATAATTATTACCAATTATTTTTTAACTTATATTATTCACTTATAATGACGTTAAAACAAAACGATGAATGGCGATCAACTGAAAACGTTAAACAATTTTTAATACACCATACAGATTAACGATGTGATGCCGAAACATATTTTTTTGTTTGTTCGGATAATCGAAAAATTGTGTATAGGATCGTATCTCTTTCACATTAGCGACGAATCCGATATTTATGATAAACGTTCTTATGAGCTACAGAAAAAACTAAGGACTATGCAAAACGGTATACCACCGTGAAAGAATCTGTTAGAAATTAACAAATAGTCTGTAATATTTGTAACAGACCGTCTCATTGATGTAATAAAGTTTGGGGTTTGCATATGAAAATTTACTATTTAGCTTGAGAAGCTTGTAAAAAATTATATAATAACACTTCTATTGTTTTTACAGACCAGCTAAATTAAAAATAATAAAGAGTCTTTTATTTAGGAGACTCATTATATAAATTTATTTCCAATAAAACTAATAAACAATGTTATTCTATTTATTAACGGATGGGATTTTTATTACATTGTTTATAATAATTTAATAATTGATGTTGTATTTTATGAGGAGGGTTGTTATATTTTTTTTGTTATGCGTATAAGAATGATTCATATGATTTTTTTTTCCGTGTAATTTTGAGAATACGTTTTTGAAGACCACAGAAATTTCCATTTGGATTTGGTTGTCATGAGTCGATTAGTTTAGTATCAAGAGTTGATTTTGTGTCCGAATTAAGGATTTGCTTTGGGGCTAAATTTTGATTAGCCATAGGCAATGAATTTAAAGTGTTGGTATGATGGAGTATAGTGTATTATGCTTTTGGGAACATAATTTACATCCACGATTTAAACATTTGGCTGTAAAATGTTTCAAACTGAAACAATTTACGCATAAATTGAGTTGTTTAATTTTTTCGTATCTCTCTTGAGTAGACAATTCTAAAAATTTAAGGTATTCACTTAATTTGTGGAAGGGTAATTTACAGAAAACACAACTACTAGAAATATTGGTTTGAGAAATATGGCTAACGCTTGAACTAGGTTGGTTAGAACTTACAAAAACAGAACTTCGATGGGGTGTATTGAGATTAGATTTATAATTATTGAATTTTTGAAAATTTGGTTTTTGAGGAAGAAATGAAATTTGTGTTTTGACGGGATTGAATGGTTGAACAATATCCATCACTCTAGATTTTTCTAGTAAAATTTTTTTTCAATTTTACCCAAATTGGAAGGAAGTCTATCAATATTTTCTGGTTATGGTATATTTGATTTAATTCATCCCAAGCTATAATATAACCGTTGTGGGATAAATCGATATAGCCAATGGCAGCACGCGCATCGCCTTTTAGGTATTTTAATAATATATTGAATTTGGTGATACTATTTTTTAAATTAATATTTTTATGAACTACAGACTCGAAAGTTTGTTTGAAAGTAAGCCATTCTTTTGGAGTACCATCAAAAATTGGTATGTATATTTCAGGTATTTTAACATCTATTGTATTGAAAATTTCATTTTTAGTGGGGGTTGTAGTGGGTACGTTATCTCTCAATGACATTAACTTGGCTTTTAAAGTTTGATGATAATTTTGAAAATCGAAAATCAATTTTTCTAAATCATTGGATTCAACCTCACTACCCAGTTCATGGAAATCTGATATTGCCTTTTCAAATTGGGAATTAATGGAATTTGTCAGTTCTATTTAACAATTAACTTGAGGTAAATTTGGTGGGTGCTCTATCGCAGAAATACCGTCTAAATATTCTTCTATAGGATCAACCCTTACTTTCAAAAATTTAATCTTTAATTTTAATTTTTCAAAATGGTCAACCTTAGGTCTACCCATTTTGATTGGAGAGGCAATACCAATGTGGAAAGAATAAACAGCAATTGACAAATTTTAAAACTTAAAATTCTAAAATAATTAATTCTATTTTACGTTAATTCATAATTTAATAACTAAATATTTCAATACCTTATGATTTTGCTGACCTGATGAATACTCGGATGGAACTGCAATTCACATTGGTAGATATGATAGTTTTTATAGTCATAAAAACGGAAACGGTTGGGCCCTTCAACTGGGATTTCGGCTGCTTGTTGTTAATTTGTCTCACTATTTTGTATTTTTGCTCATTAGGTTTAACTTTGTGTTTCACGTTGTCAATTTCACTTCACTTTTTAAAAAACGTTTATAAGTTATTCATTTAAATTTATTAATTTATTAATTGGTTTTTTAATTTACTAAATTGAACTTCCACACATGGACGATTTATTGTATTCCATATTGGATTTTATATTATAAATTATGATCATCCGTATTTTAAGGACCAAAAAATGGCTAGGTTTGGTATTGGCGATTGGTCGCTGGTAGGTATTAGTTTGGTGATTAACTTGACCGGCACGGCACGGTTTATCCACTTTGGTAAATAACGAATAAATAAAACAAACTTTTCCTTTTGGCTATTTTTAGTGGACTGTCTTTATTGAAAAAAAAATTGCAAACCCCGTTTTTTTACCCCTTTTTTTATATGTACATACATAATCTTATATTCTACTAAATCTTAAAATAATTATTTAATATTATTTATTGGAATAGAAAAGGATACAAAAAAAAAATTATTTTATTGCTGTTGTAAAACCAATTAGTTAAAATTTGCTATAGGTAATAAATGTGTTTTTAGTTTTATGTGTTTTACCCATTTTTCGTAGAAAAGGTGCATCTCTTTTAACTACGCATAAAAAAATATGTTTTATAAAAAAAAACAAGAAAAGAGCAGATGTGCTATTAATTAACCAATTGACATCTTCGAAGACTCCTGGATTTTGCCGCAGTATAGTCTCCAAAATCTGTTCTTGGCAATTCTTAATTCATATTTGAAAGTTTTGAGGACTTCCTTAAAGGAGTCCCAGTCTACAACAGCTCTTGTTTACCTTGCTTTCTTAAAAACCCTCTTGCATTTTTGGCGGGTGTCCGTATGTTTAAGAACTTAGGTCGCTAAAATATATTTACAATTTTTGAAAAAATATTTTTCATTGTTTAACTTGATAAATGGTGAAAAATACGTCAAATCACAAATTTTTGGAAGTCGTGTTTAAATTTTTTATTTTTTATGTTTTCAATTGGTAGTACTAGTTAAAAAAAACATTTTGTAGAAACTGATTTTTTGTTGTTGTTGTTGTTGTTTAAAATACAGGGTGTCAAATTTTGAGAAAAATGATAAACATGATGTTGTGTTTATGGTTATAAAAGGAAAAATAAATATCCGATATTTATGATATAGGGCTCGTTTTTAAGGCAAGTTAATACGGATTAATAAAAATATATAAAAATGGTAAGTTCTTTAATTTCTTCATTTTCAAATTTCCCGCCAAAATTTTATTTTTGAATTTTCTCAATGATCGTCCAATTTTTTTTTTTTTTTTTTTTAAATTTTACGTCCTTTAATTCTATTGAACATACTAAAAACTTGCGCTAGTAAAATTTTTCGTTTTCGTGCAAAATACGTTTAAGTATGACAATCTACAAATTTATTATATTTAAACGTATTTTACACGAAAACGAAACGAGATGCTGTCCTGATTTTTTAGTATGTCTAATAAAACTAAATGGGGAAAAAGATAATAAAAAAAAAATAAAAATAAAAAAATAGTAATTTTGAGAAAATTGATAAAAACTGTTTCGGCGGCCATTTTGAAAAATAACAAATAAAAGATAGTACCATTTTTATAATTATTTTATAATTCCTATTCATTTATCTTTAAAATGAGCCCAATCTTATAATTTTCGAATAATTAGTTTTCTTTCTATAGCAATGAATACAATACCAAGTGCATTGAATTTTTAAATATTTGACACCCTGTACCTTAAAAAACAACAACAACAACAAAAATCGTATTCCATAAATTGTTCGTTTTATTCAGTGCTTCACATCCAAAACATAAAAATTATAAAACTCAAACTTGACTTCCGGTCACATATAAAGATATGCAATTTGACGTATTTTTCTCCATAGTGAAAAATTCGTCAAATCAAATTTTTTTTGAAGTAATATTTTAATTTTTAGATTTTTATGTTTCGAATGTGTAGCACTAAAAAAATAATTTTCTTGTTGTTGTTGTTTTTTAAGATACAGGGTGTCAAATATTTAAAAATGCAATGCACTTGGTATTGTATTTATTGCTATAGAAAGAAAACTAATTATTCGAAAATTATAAGATTGGGCTCATTTTAAAGATAAATGAATAGGAATTATAAAATAATTATAAAAATGGTACTATCTTTTATTTGTTATTTTTCAAAATGGCCGCCGAAACAGTTTTTATCAATTTTCTCAAAATTACTATTTTTTTATTTTTATTTTTTTTTTATTATCTTTTTCCCCATTTAGTTTTATTAGACATACTAAAAAATCAGGACAGCATCTCGTTTCGTTTTCGTGTAAAATACGTTTAAATATAATAAATTTGTAGATTGTCATACTTAAACGTATTTTGCACGAAAACGAAAAATTTTACTAGCGCAAGTTTTTAGTATGTTCAATAGAATTAAAGGACGTAAAATTTAAAAAAAAAAAAAAAAAAAAATTGGACGATCATTGAGAAAATTCAAAAATAAAATTTTGGCGGGAAATTTGAAAATGAAGAAATTAAAGAACTTACCATTTTTATATATTTTTATTAATCCGTATTAACTTGCCTTTAAAACGAGCCCTATATCATAAATATCGGATATTTATTTTTCCTTTTATAACCATAAACACAACATCATGTTCATCATTTTTCTCAAAATTTGACACCCTGTATTTTAAACAACAACAACAAAAAATCAGTTTCTACAAAATGTTTTTTTTAACTAGTACTACCAATTGAAAACATAAAAAATAAAAAATTTAAACAAGACTTCCGGTCCCATATACCAAATTTGTGATTTGACGTATTTTTCATCAAATGTATAACCTTGCGTAAATTATTGATAAATTTACATATATTTGACAATTTGTTTGTCGGTTGGAGAATTTCCCGCACTAGATTTATTTGATTGTGAAAGAATTATAGTCTCCACAAAAAATTATGTAAAATTACTAAATTTGTATTTTAATTAAAACAAAAAATTAAAGTACATAAATACATTTCTATATACATACGTTTGAATATTTGAGAATTCGGTCAATTTCCAAATTAACGTATTTTTGTACGACAAAAAAAAAAAATTGGCTTATCGCCAGGTTAAAATATAAATTAGGTGTGTGCACCTTTTCGTAGCATAAGTTTCGTTTTGCTTCGGTTACATAACATCCGTAGAACCATTAGAAGGTATATAGACTTGTATATGGTACGTTTATGTAATGTAAAAAATAAATACATACATACCCTCCCCCCCCCCCCCCCCCCCCACATACAATAATTAAGTAACTATTTAATCACCTAAATTTTTTCCATTATATTTAACTTTATGACTCTTTTCGGTAAGTTTTCGTAAATATTGTTGGCCATAAAAATAAAAGTTTTATAGTAACAATTAAGGATATAAAAAATCGAAATTACGGTGCATATAAAACTGTGGTATTATACCGATGTTCCATATAAATTATATGCCAACAAAAGAAAATTTTTTTATACGATTTTATTAGATTGGCATAATAGGATTCAATTATTTACAGCCCACTTAATTGGCAACAACACTATGTATACATAATGGTATGAAACACAAACTGGACATCATTCAAGTTTCAATTTGTGTGCTTTTAATTTATATAATGTAATAATTTTAAATAATATATAACAAGGTATTATAAGTAATAGGTTAGTATATTGTATGCACTATTGTATTTGTGATAAATTAATTCAATTATAAATGATAAAAATAGAAATGATTCGATTATACTGTAATATAAAATAGCACAAACGAAATATGCTTATTAGATAAGATTCACGCACAACATAATTTGTTTGTTTTGTTCTCTTTTATAATTTATTTCATGTCATTGATAATATAGATTAAAACAATAGAATGAAATATTGAGGGATAGTCTCTAATATGGGTATGATATTCTTTTATTTTTTGGTCTATGATAAATTGCAGACATAGGATCGTTGACGGGTGTGTTTAGTTAGCCAGATAAGGAATATAAATTAATATTTTGTCCCTAAGGAATCGATAAAATTTTTTAATTACTTAAAATTTGTAAGATAAAACTTTTTGGCTTAATTAACTTTAATTTTATCATTTTCGAAAAAAGGATCCCTAACAGTAATTAATTTATTTAGGAGTAGTACCTAATAGATTGGTGGGCCCTTGTGATTAATAAAATAAGTGTCTTCTTTATGAATCCCATTAAAACTTGCCTCGACATTTGATTATACTTTTGTGAAAAGAGCTATATACATATGTACGCACACATTTCTACAATTTTAACTAATTCTGTGTTATTGAGTTTGGTTGGATATCAAAAAACTGAGCTAGTAATTTGTGAAGACCATCAATAGAATTGCATTAAAAAATAAATAACCCATTGGTGTAACGTGAAATTTTGGCTCAGACATGCAATCTGAAGTTTAATGGTCCATTTTAATGAAAAAGACTCTCTAATGTTTTTAATGCAGGTTGCTGGCGCTCTTTTATCGAAAACTCTAACTTTGTTAGGTTAAAAGATTAAAGATATCGTCCTTTGAAAGGTATAGAAATCTCAGTTTTAAAATATTATTCTTTTAGTCAACGAGTATCAAATAACTTATGGCCAATAGCAATTATATGCAGGAAAAGATTTGAAGAACGACGGTAACTCGAAAAAAATGTATGCAGATCTTAAGCTTTGGTTATAGGTTCAAAATAGGCGAAAGTTCACGAAAAAAAAAGTTACAAAAAAGTTGTTCCTGCCAAAATTATCCTTAATTTGGTGTTTTTGAATTAATTTTACAGCAATAATTAACGGAAATACGGCCATTTTTCGATCATCAAAATTTTTTCGAACAAAGTCTATTAGTCAGCTTGAGCTTCGCAATTACTACATTTGCACCCTTTGCAAATTTTACACATTATATAGAACATTTTAAAGCTAATTTCATGCATTTGCATTGTTACGTGGAAAAATTTCATGTATGTACATTCGCATGCTATTAAATCTAAAATGTCGTTTGGTGCCGTGTTTAAAGTGGTTTGGACTGACTGCAGAATATTTCCTCTTTTCCCATCCGCACTTTTCAGGAAACTTTTCATTGCCAAGACATTTTTGCATCTGACAATATGTTCTGTATGAATGTGTGCGGCAACAGCAACTGTTGGAGGCAATGATTCCAAATGAGCAATTTTTTTTAAACGATTCTTGAAACTTATGAAATCTGCATTCGTCTAGTGTTATATTTTTTAACATCCAAACATACTCAAAAAAATCTCTCTCAAAGGCAGTTATAGCATTTTGCTCTCGAAATAAACCTTTTGTAAACATAGTCTTATTGTTCCTTCTTTTGCCTTTATTGTACTGAGCGCTCGTTGTATTGCAGCCACTTATCGCGTAAGTTAAAAGTAACCGCGTTGTTATATTATTGTACTGTCTATGTTGCAAATCTATTGACGAATTTCAGTTTTGATTTTGCTCTACCAATTTTTGAAACGTCTGTATTTTCAGAAGCTAATGCTTATACCACTGGTGGTATATAAATTTATGTTTGCCAATGTAAATTGGGGTTCGTATGAAAACATAAATGATTGATGGCAGTCGCACAACTTGTCACTATGCGACCGATACAATTTATTTAATCACAACTTAATCTCGATGAAAAACTAACAAAAACCACCGTAATAATGCCACCGAGAAATATTATTTGAAACACTATTTTCCACGCGCAAATGGCAGGTGAAAATATTCACGGCTGAACAACCCAGTAACCCACAAAGATATATATTGTATATAAGAAAAATCGTTGGTTGCTAAAATTTAGCAAATTGAGACGATGTTGTATCCCTTAAGCGATGACGAACGAATGTGTATAAATATGTAATGATTTTTGACAGCAAGGCAAAATACCTTAAAATTGTACAGACATTAAAAATTGGAACCACAGCTGAGCTGTGCACCTTGAAATATATTTTTGAAAGTTGACAATTAGAAAAGGAGGTGTGCACCTGAAATTGTATTTGGAGTGGAATTAAATTGTACAAATTGTTGAGCGATTATATGAGTGAATCGATACATGATATTAGAAGAACGAACAGATCAGGTTAAAAATTCAACAAAAACTCGATCACAAGCCACGGTGGGCTTGAACCCGGCGTGAATGCATTTGTTTAGCACTTCCAATTTTCTTTTGGCATTCGTTTCCTGGACTCATCAGAAGGTCAGAAAAAATAATCCACCGTAATCCTTAGAGCCGATTTTGAGAAAAACACATTTTCTGGACTATAACTTGTCTGGACAAAATACATGTATTTTAAACGTTTAAATTTGGGAAATTGAGGATTTTTATCGCACATCTTCGCAGGGTGAAGGGTGGTTATTTGATTAAAACCAAGTTGTTTCATTGTTCAAATTTTCTACAAAACACACTTCTGAACAATTTGAAATAAGGTATGTGAAAACAAATAATAACATGAAATCAAAATTACTCATTTTTCGTCTACCGATAACTGAGAAGTTACAAATGAACGATGTTATATTCCTGGACCGCAGTCAGTAATTTATTACCATAATGGGGATGGGTTTTCCCAACTTTATATTTTTCCCAGGTCATTTTAAAATCGTGATGCGCAGATTCCATGGCCTGTTCGCTAAAAAACCCTAATCCTTTTTTGGGTTTTGCACAAAACTCAGGAACATGAAACAATACAGCGTGGACTTTTGGGGTTACACGAATCCGAAGATCAAGATAGCTTTTTTTGAACATTTCAATCGCTTCTAAGTAGTTTGATTTGAGATCATTTGAAAACACGATTCAACCACTTCTCTAAAATTTTGGAAACATTTGACATAATTCAAGCATTCCGGTCTACATATTTCGCGCAAAATCTCAATTTTCTCCAACAGCAGTTTGCACGAATTACCCGCAAAGGCGGAAGCCCCGTGCACAAAGTCTTGGGTGGTGCATTGCACCTTTTTGCCCATTCCCTAAACTCGACATCGTAATCTTCTTTCATCTGATTGTACAAAGTATTCACAACGCCGAGCATTAAATGCAATTCAGGTGGTGCAATGATATCAAGGATTTGTCTCGTGTCATCCGTGCCTCTTGACAGAACGGGCGCATTTGAACAGTTTCTGTACCTTTTAGCAAGAGACTTTTTGAAGTTCATTTTCTCCCACGCCACATAGTTTTTTTGGCAATTGTCTATCGTTCGTTTTTCACCACATGTACCCAAGTTTTCTTTACCAGCAAAGCACCAGGTACATGGGAAGCTGCTTGCATGAAACAAGATTCCCACTAATACATTAGCAAGTTTCAAGTCAGTCGCTATCGTTCCAGGAAAATGATTTATGTGCAAGAGGGACCATAAGTGATGAACATTTTCGTAGTTTTCTTGTGTGCCTGCAATTACTGCCAAAATAAATAACTTCTTCACGCTGGAATCCTTAAACTTTTTTGCAGCTACGCCCTCTACATATTTTTGGCGGAGATCTCTTACAACAGGATCAGGTGTTTGTACTGAAAGGCAGACTTTCAGAAACCCGCCTCCACCATCTATACCGAATTTTAAATGAGGATCGTTGAGGTTGCGGGATTCTTTTACGCGATTTATCAACCCCAGAACATCATTGCAATAGACCAATACATATTTCGGTTGAACTTGTTTTCTCGCCCGCTTTAGATGTTAGCCGTGTTTTCCATGAGAACTGCACTAGAACTCGATAAACTTTAAACTCCTTTTATTCTATGTAAACCGAAAAAAAATAAATTCAGAAAGCGCGAATATGTAGTGCATTTAACATAAATACATATTTTAAGTTTAAAAATTTTCCCCTTAAGTTACTTCATCAATATTTTCTTATTTCTTCCTGACGTCATTACACGCGACTACACTCGATAAATTTTCGGGTTTATCAAGTGTAACTAAAAAATAGGCTATAATTATAATTATTTATTGCTGCAACAGCTTAAAATGTGAATTTATGTTAAATGCACTACACATTCGCCTTTTATCAATTTATTCTTTTATCGGTTTATCCAGTCGAAAAATTCATCCAGTCTATGCCGGTATATGGGTAGCTTCTCTTTTAAATGTGGTTCGAACAGATCCCTTTTTCGAGAAGTCACACGCAAGTCTTGCCACTCATTGGACTGCGTTGCTGGAAAGACCATAATTTGTCCCTATTCTCGAAACTTCTTCTGCAGAAATCTGTTGTGGGGAGGGAGTCTGGCTGCTAGGTTTTGGGACGAGTTCAATACGGAGAGGCTCACCTCGTATCTGGGATAACTGAGCAATTTTCTTTCCTGACACTGTGCCACTTGGATCACTATTTACAAATACTACATCTTTTACCAAAGAACTCGCCAAATGTTCTTTTTGTTTTTTAGGGAGTGATTTGCTCACGTGTTCCTGGAAACTTGAAAATTTTATACTGCAGAAATGTTTTTTCCCCACTGAGTAGATGTGACCATATGTATTATGCGCACTTGTTTCTCCTCTTTTTCTTGGTATTTTCGTTAATCCGTCGAGTAAAATTATATGGCCTAGGATCTCTTACCAATTCGCATAGTGTGCAGTTACACAAGGTTTGAGCCTTTGCACGAGTATTTTTTTGCAGAATCTTGAATCCGGTGAAATCCGGTAGCGTTATTTCCTGGAAATTTTTACACTTCACTGACCGATAAACGAGAATTTTACAGGCACTGCACAGAACTTTTGGCAAACGTTAATCGCCTGCATCATATTTCACACATTTCTCAAGGTGGGTGCGCAAAACACTGCTAATTTTGACCAATTGCTTTTTCTTCTCCAGACAGAGTAAACATATTCGCTCCTGATTTTCTTGGTGAGTCCACGCATGGTCCTTCGAGCTCCTGCACATTTTTCACAAAAAAGAGACCACAAACGAAGAAGAAGAGTATTGAACTAGACCCTTCGAAGGTCATTTGACTACTAAGGCTGTTTTGCCAATAATTTTGATTTTAGAAAAACCAAACAAAAAACTAATCTAAAGGTATAAACAGAACAAGAGCGACAACAACGAGCGTCGACGAATAAAAATAATATATCGCGGCGATATCGCTGTAATTAACATAACAAGAGTGTCAGCGCCTGGCGATAAAAAAATAACAACAGACGACATAACCTAAAACTTGTGTTTTTGGCACATGAATATTATAATTTAATAATGCCAAGTAGATGTTGGTGGATGGTGGGTATAGATTTTTCGTTTTATTTTGTGGGTGACGCTGCATTTCCGTTGAAGAAAAACCTAATGCGCCTAAAAATCCTAAATATTTTTATTTTATATAATGTCATCAAAATGTTGCAAAAGGAATGAAAATTGATTTAATAAAATGGTTAAAAATGACAGCTACCGTATAGCCTACTTAAAAATATAAAAAAACAGTTGGCAACATTGTATCGCCTGCCATAAAATTAGAAATAGATTCTAAGAAAAATTCGGCGATATTGTCGTCGTCGTCAGCGATATTGGTTCTATTAGCATCGTATGGTTTCTGTGTATTTTAATTTGACAGGCATCATCACTCGTCGTCGACGCTCTTGTTCTGGTTATACCTTAAAACGTTGATTTATTTTATTTATTTTCATAAACACGCAGTAGGCACAAGGGAAAGTTCTGTCGTTTTTGAACAAGTGCACTTTTATGCGTTTTCGATCCTTATAAAGAATTTTGATCTGACTGAAACCGGTTTAAACAG
Source organism: Tipula helvola (assembly GCA_963556165.1). Taxonomy (NCBI): domain Eukaryota; kingdom Metazoa; phylum Arthropoda; class Insecta; order Diptera; family Tipulidae; genus Tipula; species Tipula helvola. The sequence goes on along the minus strand of OY744481.1, from coordinate 68,037,944 downwards.
TTAGGTTTAGTATATGATTGATGATTTATACATATTTTTTCGTATTTTGGCCAGTCTTTTTAAACTTGTAAAACTACCAACATAAGTGTAGGTGTAAATCAAGGGGGGGGGGGGGGGGGGGGGCTAGGGGTTTCAATTTGTGACACGAGAGATTAAAAATATATTCTAGGAAAAGGTTATCTGCTACAAAAGAGGGAGTTCCAAATCACCAATAGGCAATCCTGACATCGCATGCCCCCACGAAAATGGATTTTTCTGGATTTCTCAAATTTTCCAGAAAAACGTGTTTTTCTCAAAATCGGCTTCTAAGAATTACGGTGGATTGCTTTGGATAGATTTGGCTCCCAGTATTTTTTATCTCTTCCGAAACCTAAAACCATTCCTACATGGAAAGCGATTTTTGTCGGACGAAGGAGCTGTAGCAGTCATTAACTTTATTTTGCGAATCTTTCGGAATCACATTTCCATGATGGGATAAAATTATTGGAGGCCGTTAGACAAAGAGTATTAGACTATTAGAAGATTATATTGAATAATAAATCGTATTTCATCCCAAAAACACTGTAGTTTATTTTCCAGGCTAGAATGTTTTCACGCAACCTGTAAACTACTGACGAATGCGCTCGAATTCAAAACACTTATGTCCTCACAAGATAGAAAATTCAGTTAAGATGAAATTGCCTTTTAGCATGGGAAGATTATGGTTGTGAAATTTCAATAGGCAAATAACGTTTGTTTGTGCCATTACTACTCATGATAAGTTTCTTCGACCAGTTACCCAAATCATCTCATCCACTTCTCGCAAACTAGTACCAATATTTACGTATTTTTTGCACAATTTAAATAAAAATTGCGCTGAATGAACAAACACTTGAATAGCCTGTCAAAGTAGCAAGTTTAACTATCATCACGTGGAAAAACTAAAGGATGTTGGGACATTCTTACCATTATTTATTCGTTTATGAATTGTGAAATTAAATTCAAATTTTATTTTACGTCAAAAGTTGGTAAAAGTAGGAATTAGAATTAAAAAATTCAAAAGATCCGAATTTAAAATTAACACAAAGGTATTTCTTTTTTGTTATAAATTAAAAATATAATTAAAGTTTTTGATTGAGTAATAATATTGAATAATCCAATAAAACATAAAAAGATTATAATAATCTAAAGGTGATGGCTAAATTAGAATGTTCAGATGTCCATATTCTTAGACGTAATTTGAAATCGTTGCTTAAGATATGATCGACAAACAGATTTTTGGATTTCTTGAAAAGCCAAAACCTTATGATAAAATGCTCATTTAAATTATTGGTTAACAAAACATGATTTATCTCCTTCCCATGCTCAATAATATGTTATGTTATGATTCTTGAGTGTGTTTGAGTTACAGTCTGCAATTATAATGCATTATCTTAAATTGACAGTAAAATTCTGGCCACTAATGTCCGCAGGAAGGCTGAAGATTCTAGTTACAATTTCGAAATTTCGAAATACAATTTTTTTTTTAAATTCCAATTTTGTTTTGTTTTGCGATCGGCTTCTACTAAATATCGACTGATAGAGCTGCAGTGGCACTATTCTGGTTTTTCCGACGAATTGGGGAAATCCCAGCCAAATTTTTAGGGAAAAATAAACAACAAAATTACTATGAAATGGAACTATTTTCCGCAGAATTTAGTATGCTTTGGAAAAAAGAAAACCATAATACACTAAAAACGATAATATATCAAAACCAGTATAGCGCCATAGAAAAATAAAGAATATCAAATCATCCTAAACAGTGCAGATATTGTCCATGCTTCTTAAATGTATTCTTGAAGGTATTATATTTAAAAAGAAGAATATTACACAGCAATTTAAATTGTAAAGCCCATTCGATTTATAGCGTAAGTTGAGACGCCCGGCAAATACAAAATGTATTAAAACTTATAATTAATTTTCTGTTAAGCCACATAACGATTCCAAATAAAAACAGCATGGTATTGACAATTTAACAAGATATTTCCAGAGGTCAAATAATAAGTTCAGTATAATTCTAGTAGGCAATTAAGTATGTACATATATGGTTTGCCGTTTAGTAATAACATATGTAAGTAAATGCGTAAGGTCATCAACCAAACAAAAAAAAAAGTTTATTTTATTCATCACTGAACCACTATATACGAAGTTACATAAAAAACCAAGAAGAAGATGTTAATAAAAAACGAAAGATTAAACTGAGTATACAAGCAATAAATTTTTGTGACATAGTTTTTATGTCTCATCCCTTCCTCCTATATAAATTCAGCATCCATAAATACCATACAAACATCCTTTATCTATTTACATGATCTTTTATGTGAATTTTCTATTTGATTTATTTATGAGAAAATGGAAGAAAAAAAATTCTTCTGTATATTTTCTTTTATGGTATATGCAGAGACATTTTTTGTATACTCCTAATGTTTATAATTCTTTGATAACATAAAATTTATTTATAAAAGATATATTTCATGCTTCAGTAAATTACTTAACATTTTCGAAAGAAGAAGCTAAAATTCGTCAAAAGTTGTTGGTATATTTAGACAAAAATGAAATAAACTGGCTAATACAAATAATTTGTTCAATTCCAGAAAAACATGTTCCGAAATATTTCGGTTATTTGTACACTGTACATAATATATATTCTTGTTCATCATCAGTTTACATCAACTACCCATCCATTTACTGAACTGACAAGTACTATTTGCTAGTTCGTTAATACCTGTACAAAATGTTCTGGAGCACTCTCAGCTTTTTAGCAAATCGAACAAGGCTAATCGACCCCGAAACCTGGGATCATTATACGTGTTCATCGCCAACACCACTCGCAATTAAGTGATAAAAGATTCCATCAACCTTTATTGGGAGTTCTCATGCGGAGTTGCTAGACTTCCATCGGGGGCATCCCCAGGTCGCAGATAGGGGTAAACCCTGACCAACTTGATGTCGGGTAGAAAGGAAATACCATTTGCAGACCAAATCTAGCTAAGGGTGGTTCACTGAATATAATAACCAATATGGCGAACTCGAAAGGAGAAAATATTACTACGCAAGGAAACGGATACCCGCAGGCTCCTAGCCGTCGTTATCCAATGACAGCAATACTTCAGACGTGATGAACTCTGAAAACTAATTTGGAGGAAGCTTCATAATGCCAAGATCATCAACATCCTCAACTAGAATCATTAATGAAATTGGTGACTGCAAAAGAATATAGAGCTGTATCACGGAACAATAAGACCGACTGAATAAAACCGACTGAATAAAACGGTGGTGCAGCGTTTACTCGTTCCGATGGTAGGTGTCCCATCTGTTGCATCATTGGAATCGGCCGAGCCCGAAAACACACTTTGCATTCTCGGTAGATCCTCCTATATACTGTTGTGCCGTACAAATGCCAATAATATTGTCGAACGGCGGCCAATAGAGCTCGTGGACCAGCATGTAGCAGTTTCCTATGATAGAAATTTAATAAAATTAATGTAGAATTATGATTATTGGGCAATAGAATGAGATGTTTCGAGGTGTAGGGCAAAGTGGTATGTTGAAGGCGGCCACCAACGCGGATTATGTGATTTTGGTCTAGAAATAATGATAACGAGCGAAGCATTGGTTGTTTGACGATGAAATTGGCCTTTTCCAATCGCGTAAATTCGGCCGGAAAACATTGTTTCTGCACGACTCGAATAATAGTGTTGAGGGCTCGATCTAATTCTTCTAGTTTTAGCGGGCCACTAAATTTGAATTGCGGTTTAAGTTTGAAGCGTAGCATATACGCAACCACTCTTCTAAGTTTTTTGAAGTCATGATGAAACTTGATTTCCTTCAACACATTTGGTGAATCACTTACAACAGCGGCAACTGATTGAATTTTCTTTAATTCTGGCATATCGTCAGGTACTATAAACTCGTCGCGAAGCGTTGGCCAGAACAAATTTTCTTTTAACAGGAATGCCGGTCCGTGCAACCATAAATCTGATTGAATGAACTTCTCAGCTGTCAATCCTCGCGAAATCAAATCAGCTGGGTTGCATTCTGTCGGTTCGTGTAGCCAATTTTCTATTTTTGAAACTTCTTGTATGGTTGTGACTCGATTCGAAACGAACGTTTTCCATCTGGATGGGCACGACTTAATCCAATGGAGAGTAATTGTTGAGTCCGACCAATAATAGTATGTTTGATCTACGTTGAAATTCAGATTCTGGTGTATTTTGTGCGTTAGCTGAGCAAGTAATACCGCGGCACACAATTCTAGACGAGGTAATGTAGTTTTCTGGAGCGGCGCGACACGAGACTTTGCGCAAAGTAGCTTAACGGAAGTATGACCATCATCATTTATACAGCGAACATACAGCACAGCACCATATGCACGTTCACTAGCATCGGGCAATCCATGAATTTGGATGCTACGTGGTTCATTAATGTTGAACAGATGGCGACCGATGGTGAATTTATTGAACCAACTAAGACTCCTTCGGAACGTCTGCCAATAAGTGTGCAGACTCTGGGGAAGTGATTGGTCCCAGTCCAATTTCAGTTGCCAAAGTGTTTGAATTAGCAGCTTTCCTAATGTGACCACCGGAGCCAAGAGGCCATGTGGATCGTAAATCCGAGCGATTTGTAAACATATGGTTCGCTTTGTAATGGTTGTATATAGGTTAATATTAACAAAAACATTGAAGCTGTCAGTGGACGGATGCCATAAAATTCCAAGGGTTTTTACCCATTCATGGTCGTCGATTTTGAACGATGTCTCAATAAACTCTGTGGGAATATTTTCGATGACTTCAAATTTGTTGGAACACCACTTTCTCAAATCCATGCCAGCAGAACGCATTATATTTATTATTAGATTTTTCAGCTATTTCGCAGCAACTATTGAATTGGTGCCGGTAAGCAGGTCGTCAACGTAAACGTCTTTCTTAGTTGCTTCTGCAGCCATAGGTAAAGTAGCCTTGTGATCGAGAGCCAATTGCTTAAGGCATCTTGTGGCGAGAAGCGGGGCGCACGACGTACCATATGTGATGGTCTTCAATTTAAAAGTTGAAAGCGGTTCAGTCGGAGCGTTTCGCCACAGAATGAGTTGATATCTTTGATCGCATCCTCGTGGACCCGTACTTGCCGATACATTTTAGCAATGTCGGCACTAAATGCATAAGCATGGGCTCGAAAACGAATTAAAATTGAAAACAGGTCAGTCTGAACGACAGACCCAACCATCAAACCTGAGTTGAGCGATTTTCCACTAGAAGACTTGGCAGATCCATCGAACACTACACGCAATTTCGTGGACGAGCTGTCCGGCTTTAGAATGCAATGATACGGAAAATAGAAATTTGGTGGTGTAACAGTTGCTAGGTCGGCATTTTCCATATGTCCTAGCATTTTGTATTCGTCCAAGAAGTTGGAATAAGTAGCGAATAATTCTGGTGTTTTATGAAGCCGTCGTTCTGAGTTGTAGAATCGGCGAACAGTGAGACTTTTCGAGTCTCCAAGTAATGATGGATCCGACAAAAATGGGAGTTTGACAATAAATAGTCCCTCGTTGTCCCGGGTGGTGAACTTTGTAAAGTGTTTTTCACACTCAGCTTCTTCGAAGGATAGCGGCTTTACGGAATGTGGGAGACTCTCTATGGCCAAATGACAAAATTGTTCAGAATCCGGCTGTGGCGAGACTTTTCCAACAACTATCCATCCCAAGACGGTGTTCTGAAGTGTAGGTAATTGATCAGCCAATTTAATTTGACCAACAGAGAGTAAATCATGGTAAATCTCTGCGCAAGTAGCAAATCAATATTCTGTGATTTGAAAAATTCAGGATCGGCAAGTTGAATATTTGACGGAATTTTCCACGATTTGATATCGTTAATTGTATAGCAGTGGGCTGGTCACTCGTTATCTTTTTAAGCACTTGCACGTCCAACGTGGTTTTGTAGTTAGTAATGTTTGAACTCAATGTTATTGTTGACCTAGCTAAAGTTGAAAGTACGTTTGAGCCGATTTCTTGAATTCTAGTGACACTGTTACATCTTAGAATTTTTAGGCGTGTTGAAAATGATTCGGTCATGAAATTCAACTGCGAACCAGAGTCCAGCAGGGCTCTTCCAACGATAGAATGTCCAAAGTTATCAAGAACTTTGACCAATGCAGTAGCCAAATATACGAAGGACGCTGTGTTCTTTTGGGGTTTGGATGCTGCCAGTGCCGATTCTGTTGTTAAGGCACTAGTGGTTGTAATCTGCTTGCACTTAATAGGATCTAACGAGCTCCCAGCTATCGAATCTGTTGGTGAAGGTTCAGTTTTCGAAAGTGTCGAATTGGTTTCATCGGCTGCTTTATGTAGAAGAGAATGGTGCGCTGAACTACAATATCGGCAGCGGATTGTAACTGGACAGGCAGCAACAATGTGATCTGAACGAAGGCAGTTGAAACATATAATTTGGCTTCTATGGCGAATTTATGACGTTGGTCAGTTGGCAAATGTAGAAATCTGTGACAACGAGCTATTAAATGCCCATTTAATTTGCAATGTACGCAGAAATATGTCGATGATTTCGTTGTAGTGAGTGATTGACTTTGATTGTTTTGACTGATTGGATGCGAATGTAGTGGTTTTGGCTGACTTTCCAAGCGATGAGCACGACAACTGAGGAAATGGCACAGATCATCTAACGTTCTAACAGATCATCTAACGATCCGTATCCAATTTTGAAACCATTGTGTACACCATTAGATCGTCCTAGTGATTAACAGGTCTCTTCAAAGCTTCGAGTGAACGGAGATGCGATCGAAAGTGGTCATGTAATTCCAACAAACTCTTTGGGTCAGGCCGATCGAGCGGTTTGAAAGCGAATAGCTCATGGATATGCTGCTCACAAATAAAGTTCGGTTTGTCGAAACGATCCTGGAGAATTTTTCTGGAGATTTTGTAGTTCTCATCGGATAATTCCACTGCAGCTATAGCAGTAGCAGCGACCCCATTCAGTGATAATTTCAAATACTAAAATTTAGTCTGGTCACTCAACGATTGATTGTCGGCTTTCGCCGTTGCAAGACTGTCCGCCACGTACTTCTCTTGGAAATTTTCGACGACTGTTTAGAGCGACGAGGATCTATAGCCGGAGGCATCTCACAAAAAATATAATAAAAGTGTTTAACTTAAATCCGCTTATAATGCTTAGAGATATAAGAGCATTCATCGCAATGTGTACCGCTATGTAAATGCGCAGAAACCGATGATGTACCGCTAGGTTAATGCGCTATCAGCAGCATCTGGTTTTTACCGTTATTTGAATGACTACGATACGATGCGACAATTCTTTGATACGCCCGTATTAATGTGATAAACTACCAGGTCAACCCTTCGGAGTAGATTAATCACTATCACTATACACAACAAAACAAATACGCACTTTGTTATTTTAACAACAAACAAAAGAATGGAGCAATAGCAGCACAAAACCAATAAATATAAAACGACCCCACATCTGACACCAAATGTTTAAGCACAAGCTTTTTTGTGCTGATGTAAATTTAAAAACTTAGGAAAAAATGTGGGTGAATGAAAAACGGTTGTTTCCAAAATACTACATCAAAAAATTCAATTTATTTAAACGTGCGCGCATGCGATAAAATAAGACTATGCGTCAACAGTGCTGTTGGTGAATTTGCCGTTGAATTTACGTGAGTGAAACTATGTCCATATGCCCCTTTTTACCTCAGGTAAAAGTTAAGGCGAGTTTTCCCGAATAAATTGTTCCGAACACTAAACTTCATGCAAGAAATCTGCATTTTGGTTAGGCGAAATGAATGCTTCTAAAAGCTAGTCCAGTGACTTATTGCAAATGTGAATGTTCAGTGAACTACCTAACTCTCCGTGCAATTCTTAATAAAAAAGGCACGACATAAAGACTGTACCGAAAAGAAAGTATCCACAAGAGAGTGACATAGATAAATTGCCTTTGTAAAGTAATTTTGATAGCTAGTTATTAACATAACATTAATTAATGTACGGTTACTATATTCTACATTATAACGTATTCTCTCTTCATACCAAGGCAAATGAAATTTAAAGTCCTATCTTCTAAAATCAGCTGGTACGATACCATGGAAATGTTTATCCACCCTTTTGCCAAACTTTTTGTGGTCCAATTGGATTCTTTTTACACTTTTTGCCGTAGGCACTTGTCCAAACACACTTATTAAATATTTCGCAAAATTACAAAAGGTTTAAAAAATCACTCGATCGATTTCGACTTGTTAGGCCAACATCAGAAGTATCTACTAAACTGTAAAAATAAAAATGTAGTTATTTAAATAGTTGGAAAAAGCAAAAAATTAAACAAACATATAGAAATAAAAAATGTGGGAGTGGTAAACAATAAAAATGGTGAGAGCAATAAACATTAAAAATGAAAAGGGGGGGAATTAAACACAGGTATATGATTATTGATTATTGATTAGTCAACGGCCGAATAACAAAATTCCAGATGTTGTTGTTGTTTTTTTTTTTTTTTTTTTTATTATAACCCGACGTATTAGTCATTTTATGGGATAGTATGAATATGGGAATAAAATAGTGCGGGGTAGGTAATTTGGGGGAAACGGATTTCTCTGTGTTCGTTGAGGATATTTTGGTTAAGAAATATAGCTTTTCGGATTTCGTAAGATTCTAAGTTGTCTAAACGTTTGCTTTTTGGTTGTACATGTAATATTTCTAATTTGTTTAAACTGGATGTGTGATTTTCTAACGGTAAATGATTATAAAGGAATGATTCGTAGCTACCAGATAAATGTTCTTTAACTCTAACTTCAAAATTACGCCCAGCCTGCCCAATCATTTTCTTAATTGTATTATTTTTATAAAAAGCAAAGTAATATCTGTATAATCTGTCACGATGTTACTAATCAATCGAGTGATTTTTTAAACCTTTTGTTATTTTGCGAAATATTTCACAAGTATTTTTTAAAAAATTTAAAAAATGTGTGTCCTATTGGATTGTTCAGCAGTCTACTTTTGCCTTTTCAAATTCTGCTGCTAATAAAATTGTGAACAATTTTATTATTGGCATTATTGGCAATTTTATTATTTTCGCTGATCACGAATCTCTAGTCACATTTACAAAATTTCACTCCTCCATCCCTTATTGACAACCCCTATACATAAAATACCATATGTGTCTATTAGAAGCAAAACATGCTCATGTCCATTACATGCTGTTCTAAGAAAAATCAAAAATACTTCTCATTCCTTACAAAAAGAAAAATTTACATTTTTCTCAATTTTTATTGATTAAATGCGAATAATTGTTGTGAAAAATATTTACCACCCACATTTTAAAATATTATTTTGCAAAATATGAATAATTAAAAATTGGATAAGGACGTTTTTGCTATGTCAGATTAGATAAGAAACGTTTTGTTTTGAATCACCTAGGATAAGGTGTATTTTGGTTTGATTTAAAGAAAAAGCTGTTTTTTTATTTCAATTTATTCAATTTAAAAATAAAAACTATCAGGTATCACATTTTGATTCAGTACAAATAAAAAAAATAACATAGTGACTTTCATTGCACTTTTTGAACTTTGAAAAATAAAATTTATGCTTTTCTATAACTAAACTCTTAAGTCACTTTCATCTTCAGCCATTCCACAAATTTCTGGTTCTGGGATATCCTCAACAGTTTGATGAGCTGCATCCAGAATATTTTTATAAAATTGCAGGTTTTCATTAATACGCCAGTTTGGGCCAAAGTGCATATTAAGTAGCTGATTAACATCTTTGAGTTTCTCCGATTTCACCGAAACGCTACTTGGGAGAACCTCAAGAGTCATATTTTGAAGTTTTTGCCTCTTTTTGAGGACGGATTTGTATTCTCCTACATCCGACCTGTTTTGCCGAATTAAGATAAACCTTTTGGTAGCATTAAATTTAAAATGCCACTGGCCAGGTGGCTTAAATATAGCAGTTGAAGCTTTTTTAAAGTCTATAACTCGACAATCTGGACTTCCTAAATTAATAATACTACCGTGGCCCCCATACATTTCCTGGTATTCCTCGGGTTTGGTAATTATTTCAACCCTCTTAACTTTTTTCTCTAGTTGCGCAAAGACACGATCCGGAGGAATAAATGAGTGATTGAGTGATCCGACACAGGGAAAATTATTTCAATTTGTTCGATTTGCTTAGGAGCTTTCATTCTCAACCAGTATGCGCACATTACCATCATTGAGATATTTTTATTTTGCGCTCCACAACCGTCGCATATAAGCCTAACTTTACGAAGTTCATTGCTAAATTCCGTATTTTGCAATCGATGTTAAAAAGCAGATGCGATCTCATTTGATCCCTTTGGGCGGCAATTCTCCGTCCATAGATATAGGAAAACGTTTCCTTTTTCTAATTTTGAATTTGCCGTACCGCGAACTATTCCTAGATTATAGAAATCAAATTGCCTGCTGTAATATGCTGCTTGGTCAGCCAATTTAGGCAGGAGCATATTTTTTTGGCTATCAAACGAAAATGTTGCAATCCTTTCATTTTCTCCCCTTGCCAATGCGTAAAAAGCTTTGGCTCGTAGCTTGTGAACTCTATTCATTGTTATTAAAACTGACCGCTTTTGCTAGTCCATTTCCAGTTTTATTTGTTCTTTTAGAGCCTGACACGTACTCCATACATCACAAGATGGTGAATTGAACCCGATATTAAAATTGTTGTTAAAAATGTTTCAGAAGTAACTTAGTTTAACACCTAATTCAGGGAAATCTATGACGAACATTCTATACATTTTGTTAATAGAAAATTCCCCTGCCAAATACTGTCTTTCAACGATACGTGATCGGCAATAGTGGATTTTAAGAACCTTAAAGAAACGCAAACCTCATAATAATTAAAATTGTATTAAAAACAAAGAAATAACTGAAAACATACCGGATTTTTTTTTTTACAAAATTGATTATAGCCTCTCATTTATACACAAACTTTTGAGACACGCGATCACCTCCCCGAGCTTCGACCGGCAATGTCTTCTTTTCAAAATGCCTTTTAATAACGCCTTTAACTCGGACTTTTAATATTCCCAAAATATTGGTAAATGAATTAGCAAATTCGAACTAATTTAGAATTGTTTTTGCGCATCAAATACTGAACGCTAAAGTTTTTTGGTGGCCCACCATGGCCTCGGTTACGCTTAGGTGCATTTATTTTGGTACAAAGTAAGATCAGTGAATCTTGTTCGATTTTAGTCTTACAGCTGTAAAATAAGTTTGAGAAATGCCATGCGTCCACACCTTTTATAAATTTGCAGCTAAAGGTTTTCCCTTTGTTTCCCGTTGCGAGCATTTTGGCGTTTTAGGTAAAGCCTTACGAGAATATCTGAAAAATATTACAATGTTAAATTAAAATAAATAAAAATATTCCTAAGCATACACAAAAATTCGACGTACCATTGTCGTTTTTGCTGTTCTCTCTTCCAATTTGATTTTTTTACAGTTACTTTTCTACATCTTTCACCGTTCGATTTACTTTTCGCAAAATCGACATTCATTGTTTAAACCTTAATCGCTCTATATGATTTGGTTTTTTTCACTTTATTCTTTATTTTATTTAACCCCTTTGCACTTTACAAAACAGATTAATCTTACTTTTTCGCTAAATTTATACGTTAAATACGTCTTAAACTAACACAAACTGATCAGATCACTATGAAACTTGTATAAGAGTGTTATTTGATGAGTTCAAACGTTAAATTAGGTGTTTTTTTTGTTAAGCAGTATGCACGAGTTTGGATTTAAATCTTAGGATTTTAAACAATTTTATCAGTTGAATGAGTTGATTGGTTAAAATGAGTAAATGGAAAAAATTAGGATATAAATCCAAATTCGTGCATACTACTTTAGAGTATTGATGAGAATGTGATGCATAAGGTTGGTTTTGTTAGTCTAAAGCATCAAATCAATTTCAACTGAAACTTAGTATGGGATAACATACCTTTTGCTTGTACAATGTTTTTTATGGATAATGTATCATTTGCATTAAACTGTCTGTTGGATAAGGTATGGTTTTGTTTCTAGTAGCAGTTTCTATTAATTTTTAAAAAGGGATAAGATAAGAATTGGAGCAATATATTTGAATTAATTATATAGAATTCAACATTGCAAATCAAATGCCATCTTTAGCTCAAAAAATTTATTATTGATGGAAGAGTATGCTTTGCTTCTAATAGACACATATATAACATATACATAACTATCAAGACGCATAACTATTGATAGTTTCTGGATCAAATTTCACCTCCTCCATTCGTTAATAACCACCAATTTTTCATTTCTTTCTGGTTTTTTTCATTTGCTAAGGTCAACAATGGTTTATTTTTAAATATGCATAAAAATTCAAGAAGCAACTAGGAGCAGCTGATTTTTATTTTATTTTATAGATAATACCACAGAAAAGAATGAACAGATATGAAAGCTCCATGTCAAGTATTTACATTGAAATATCCAATCTAAGAAATTTATTCCTGCTCTAATCTAGCCAGTTAAGACAAGGACAATAAAATACAATATTACATATTTCGATTCTCTTCTTTTTGTTTTTCCAAAAATTGTGTATAAGAAACAAAAAGGAAGAGAAGCGAAACATATTATTGTGTTATATTGTCCCTGTCTTAATTGGTTAGATTAGAGCAGGAATAAATTTCTTAGATTGAATATTTCAATATTTGAAAAAGAAAGAGAAAATACGGCAAAATGCGCAATGTGCAGTCCTGAAATGTGCAGGTGGGAACACCTCAAGTTTAGCCATCTTCGAGTAAAGCATAATATCGATGTTAAGAAAAATGAAGACCCTCTAAATAAAAGAGCAAAACCAACTTTAAAGTCGTACTCAAGGTGTTTTTTAAATAACTAAAAAAAACGATGAAACCCCGGTTTTTCAAATTTTCCAAATTTTTACATGCCCTAGTAACGACAGCAGCTTGAGCGAAGGTCCATTGCAACTAAAATTCACGAAGATAAAAGTAGTTTGACGCTTTTTTGTGTGTTTAAGACCCTTAGGGTATTAACTAAAGCAACTAATAAAAAGCTGTTTTTTGATTTACTTTTTGCCAGCTATTTGGCAATCGGCCCCACGTTGTGCGTCGATATTTTTTTCGTCATCTATCTTACCATTGTAAAAGTTGGTCTTAGTGTCTTTCCTACTCCTTGTATTATACAAATGAAATATATTTTATTTTCCTAAAGCGACTTACATGTTATACATTTCGAGAGTTATATCGTAAATTTTTCTTCATTTTCGCTTTTTATTTATTTATTTTTTTGTTTAATTTATTGATTAATTGAATGACTGACAACAAGAAATGGGAAAATTTATTCGGAGGCAAATTTATTTCCATCAATTTTGTACATAAGCTTTTTTTCTTAATACCAACATCCGTTTACTCTAAATAAACACAATACATATATTTATATACAAAGATAGATTATACAATAATATTTTTGTTTCTGTTTGTTTTTTAGGTTGGCGTCATCTAGTCGTATCCATGATTCTTGTAGCGACAGCAATGCTATGCAAAGAGCAAGGCATCACAATAACTGGTGTTTGTACAATATATGAGATTTTTGTTGCCCAAAAGGTGAGTAAAATATTATGTAATGGCTATTATATGTTTATGTAACCAATGATAATACGTACAAATATGTGTCATAAGTTGATTTATTATCTGAAAATGTGTGTATGTATTTGTATTGTACATATATATATGTTTAATTTATAAACGATGTTTATTTGATAATAAATTTAATTTATTTTGTTCTGTTTGTTTTAAAACATTAATTTTTACACTAATTTGTCAACGATTGTTGCCGTTTGTTCCGGGTGGCAGCAACGCGCGGAGAATGGCTATATAAACAAAAAATGTAATATATTTTCCAATTTTCGCCATAAATTTTATTTTAAAATATTACAAAACTATTTGTTTTTGTTATTTTGGTTGTACGAGTATGTTGTCCCAGTATGTGCTGCGACTCATCTAATAGAAATTTAAATACGTTTGTGGGAATTTATAGTGTTGAATACAACGGAGATTTTTTTTATAGTTTTGAATTTGACACTTAATACTATTATTTTATACACATTTTATATTTGGATTTAATTTTTTTTTTTTGTGTAATGCTCATAAAATTGGTGCAGTGATAAGTACACTTCGCCCTAAATTGTGAGTAGGTATTATAGCATTTCTATATGCCTATACACTGAGTGGTTTTTTCATATACTTATCGATTAGGATATTAGCCTAAAAATGCACAGAAAAAAATCACCAATCGAATGTTAATACTGTACATTTTCCCAGCATAAAATATTTTTGGGGTACATAAATGCGAGGACAAATGGATTACATATTTATAAATTTATTTTTTTCGTTGATTATACTGTGTTTTTTTTTTCTGGGGTTTAATAAACAGCCTACACCTGAGTTTCGGAAATATTTTTGCAAAACAAAAATATTTTTGTAAAATGAATGAAAATATAAATCGTCACTCTAGAAATATTTATTTTCATAACAATTAGGTGATTGTGGTAGGCATCGGCCTCTTTTACCGTCCACAAAATATTTCTTGCACATCTAAAAGTGAAAAGGTCACCTATAAATAATGTAGCACGGTTATAGTATGTTTCCACCATTCGTGGAGAGCCACCATATTTTGCTACTAGATATACAAAATTTCAAGTCGATTTGTCAAATAATTTTGTTCAGACTCTTGATTTTTTTTTTCAAAATAGAAAAAATTGAATATCACACTATCATTAAATTCTTTGTGAAAAAGGGTTTAAAAACAAATGAATATGTTAGGTGATGCTGCTCCTTCAAAATCAATAGTGTAAGTGGGCTTCCGAATTTCAACAAGATCGTACAAGCTTTGAAGATGATCCTCATTCTCGACGTTCCAAAACTGATATTATCCATGAAAAGCTTGATTCTGTACATGTTATGGTTATGGAAGACAGATGACTGACTAATCCTAAAATTGCTGAGACTATGGGTTTCTCAACTGAATGGGCGTTTCTTCTGATTGGGTAAGAAAAAGCTGTTGACAAGATGGGTGCCGCATTAAGGGCCCAATACACGAAAAATGCAAAAAATGCTTGAAGAAAGTGTAGCTTTTCTAGAGAATTACTGATCCTATCAGCGCAAACCATATATTAAAATATTCTTTGAGATTTTATCTAGTTAATCACGGTGGCTTTTCCGTATTTTTAGCTTAGTTTTCCTGCTATTTTATTTTAATTATGATCAGTTTTGGCCAAATTAGGCAACGAAAATGTACCTTTCCTCAAACACCAGCCGAAGAAACTAAGACTTTTTTATATCAAAATGCGCAGGAGATAAAACTGAATTTATTCACGGTGGCTTTTTTTAAATTTTTAATTATTAATCGAAATAATTGCAAAAAATTAATAAAATCGTTGTTTTTGAGTATTAATTACAACTAGTGGTCGCCCAGTGGGTCGAAATTCGACCGTAATTCATAAAATTTTTAAGTTTGAGCGTTATTGAGGTTCTTTTGTCAAAGAGTATACCTCTATAATCATTGCATATATTGGTTTTTAACTTCAAATTCGCAATTACCAACATCAAAATCAATTTATTCCCAAATGAATTCATACTATCCCACATGAAATTCAAAATTTCCCGTTCTAGATAATACTATTGCAAAATAATTTTAATCTTATAAAGTTCAAATTAGTAAAAATAAAATTAAAGTTCAATTTAAATAATTTCAAATTCGTTTATTTTTTAAATTTATATTTATGGTTTTACAAAGTTCAACTTGTATAAAATTATACATATTATTAATAAGTATGTGGTTTGCTTCGTGGCCGCATTGGTCTGGCTGATCGCGTTGGTTCTCTTATATCCGAATCTGTTAAATCGTCAGAGCTTGAATTAAAAATTCTGTTTATCAAACTTGCAACTGGTTGCGGTGGTTGGCTCATTTTAAATATATAGGTTTTGCACTCCAAATTAAACCTTTTACAAAATCTAATCGCCCTTTTCCAGGATTGTCCACAAAATCTCGGTTTTTACAATCTCGGTGCTACAAAATCTGCGTTTTTATAAATTCTGGAAAATGGGGAAGTTAATTTTAAAAGAAATACAAATAAAAACCGAGATTTATAAAAACCGAGATTTTGAAAACCTAGATTTTGATACGCCCCTCCTTTTCCAAATATTTTATTTGTTTGACGAATTTCTGAGTTTATACTAATTTTCAAGATTTAGATCTTTAAGTTTCCATTTTCCATTTTTACGCTCCCAAATTCGCAATAATTTTATTAAATTCTATTATCCCCACAATACAAAACTTCTAAATTTTCCTAAATTTCCTAATTTATTTTCCTTCCAAACTACGTTACAAAATTCGTTCAATATTTCCAAATACCAAATAAACGATGAATTTGATTTTACGATTTTATAAAATTTGTAAAATCCTAAATTAATTTTTCCACTATTAAAATTTCCAAACTCCAGAATTCTTAAATTTGATAAAATTCTTATTCTTATTTCTTATTCTAAGGGTTTTCGCTTTCAGGCATTTAGAGTGAATTTTAAAGTAAAGTTCAGGGTTAGTTTTAGAGAAGATTTTCCAATGATTTTAGGGCGATTTCTGTAGGTTGGTTTGAATTAAAGGGTATATTTTAGAGAGAGTTTTAAGTAACATTGTAGGGTTAATTTTAGTGTGACTTGTAGGCTGATTTAAATGTGAATTTTAGGAAGAGTTTTATGTAAATTTGGGGCAAATTTATGATGAATTTGATGGAGAATTTGGATTGATTTTGGGGTGAGTCTAAGTTGAACTTGAAGACTGGGTTGTACGGTGAAGTTTAAGGTGCGTTCTAAGGTGAATTTCTAGTTAGCAAGACATTATATGGTAAATTTTAGAATGAATTTTATATTGAATTTAGATCAATTTGGGATGAATTCTACAGTTTATTTTAGGATGACATCTATGTAATGTGAATTTTCAAATAATTTTAGGCCGAATTTTAAGGTGAATTTTATACCCCTATTATAATTATTTATTTCATTTTATTAACTTGTTATTTTGTATCTAGAATTTATTGTAAATACACTAAATTTATTAAATTAAATAAATTCTATTGGTTTTATATCATCTACGGTTGGATTTGATTTGAAAAAGGATAAATATGTTTAGGATAAAGGTGGATTTGATTTCGATAAAAGCAAATTTGATTTGGAAAAGGGGGAGTGTCTCAAAATCTCGGCTTTTAAAATCTCGGTTTTTATAAATTTGGTTTTAATCACGGTTTTTATTTGTATTTCTTTTAAAATTAAATTCTCCATTTTCCAGAATTTATAATTTTTGGTAATTTTCGTTTTAAAAGTAAAATCCCTCTTTTCCAAAATTTATAAAAACCGAGATTTTGTAGACAATTCTGGAAAAGGGCGATTAGATTTTGCAAACGGTTTAATTCGGAGTGCAAAACCTGTATATTTAAAATGAGGCAACCACCGCAACCAGTTGCAAATGGGATAAACAGAATTTTTAATTCAAGCTCTGACGATTTAGCAGATTCGGATATAAGAGAACCAACGCGATCAATGCGGCCACGAAGAGCCACCACATACTTAGTAATATGTATAATTTTACACACGTTGAACTTTGTAAAACCATAAATATAAATTTAAAAAATAAACGAATTTTAAATTATTTAAATTGAACTTTAATTTTATTTTCACTAATTTGAACTTTACAAGAATAAAATTATTTTGCATTAGTATTATTTAGAACGGGAAAATTTTGAATTTCATGTGGGATAGTATGAATTCATTTGGGAATAAATTGATTTTGATGTTGGTAATTGCGAATTTGAAGTTAAAACCTATAATTGTTTTGAATTTTGCGTGTACAAATACGTCATTAGCGTATATTGTTTGCCTTAATTCCCTGCAATACCTATATATGAAATTTAAAAGTAAATGTTATTAACAGTTGAAAAAAAAGCACAATTACTTACAGTTTGTATTCGTATTTATTTTTTGATATAATTCATTGTCAGTTTTTCATGTTATTATTCAATCAAATTAACGCAAATGTCCTTGGGTTTTTTTATTGCCATACTGACCAGATTTCGCCAGGGCTTCACGGTTATTTTGCCCATCTTTTGCGAATGATATACAATTTAAATAAAAAATGAAATAAAAAATACTCATAATGCTTTCATGTATTTTTCATAAAATCAAAAAAAATGGGAAGTTAAAAAATTAAATATTGTCTATTGAACTTAAAATAGTTTGAAAGTGAATTTAATGATTCAGAACTTCTGTGTAAACGACGATTTTTGTAAAAACCCTTTCATCATTTGAAGTGTCCTTGCCGATTATATTCGAAAATATAAAATGTCAAACCATCGAATGATCGAAATGTACTTGCTGCGACGCACAATTGACCATATTTTTTGGCAATTCCTTAAATGATTAGATAAAATTCGACATGACTTTAATCAAAATCAGATAAGAAATGGTCAAAAGCCTTCCTAATTGGTCAAATTCCAGAACTTTATATACAAATCATTTTAGATTTCCATTTCCATTGTAAAAGGTGAATTTCATGAAAATCGGATAAGAAATGGTCAAGTTCCTTCCTAGTTAGCCATATTCCAGAACTTTATCTAAAAATCACTTTAAAATCCCATTCCCATCGTACATTCTAAATTTCATCAAAATCGCATAAAAAATGGCCAAGTTCCTGAATTTAAACGAAATCGGATAAGAAATGGCCAACAGCCTTCCTAATTATCCAAATACCAGAACTTTTCTAAAAATCGTTTTAGAATCCCATTTCCATCGTACATGCAGAATTTCATTAAAATCGAATAAGAAATGGCCAAATTCCTTCCTAACTATCCATATTCAAGAACTTTATCTGAAAATCGTTTTGGAATCCCATTTTCTTCGTACAAGCTGAATTTCATCAAAACATGATAAGAAATAACCAGTTTCTTTCTAATTGGCCACATTCCAGAACTTTATCTAAAAATCATGTTAGAATTTAATTTCTATCGTAAAAGCTGAATTTCATGAAAATGGGAAAAGAAATGGCCAAGTTTCTTCCTAATTCGCCATATTCCAGGACTTAATATAAAAATCATTTTAGAATCCCATTTCCATCGTACATGCTGAATTTTATCAAAATCGGATAAGATTGGCCAAGTTCCTCCTATGGCCACATCCCAGAACTTTATCTAAAAATCATTTTAGGATCCCATGCAGAATTTCATCAAAATCGGATAAAAAACGGCTAAGCTCTCCCTTCCTTATTGGTCACATTGCAGAACTTTATCTGAAAATTACTTTATAGAATCCTATTATAGAATCCCATTATCACTTATAATCACTTTATAGAATCCAATTTCAAGTGCCAAGTACCTGAATTTCATCAAAATCGGATAAGAAATGGCCAAGTTCCTTCGTCATTGGCCAAATTCCAGAACTTTATTTAAAAATCATTTTAGAATCCCATTTCCATCGTAAAAGCTGAATTTCATGAAAATCGGATAAGAAATTGCCAAGTTCCTTCCTAATTGGCCATATTCCAGAATTTTATCTAGAATTCATTTTAGAATCCCTTTTCCATCGTATATTCTAAATTTCATGAAAATCGGATAAGAAATTGCCAAGTTCTTGAATTTAATCAAAATCGGATTAGAAATGTTCAAAAGCGTTCCTAATTTTCTATATTCCAGAACTTTATCTTAAAATCGGTTTAGAATCCCATTTCCATCGTAAAAGCTGAATTTCATCAAAATCGGATAAGAAATTGCCAAGTTCCTTCCTAATTGGTCATACAACTCCAGAATTTTATCTAAAATCATTTTTGAATCCCATTTTCAAACAAAATTCTTATAAAAAAAAATCACAAATCCTCAGTTCAAGGAACCTCATTGCAACGGACACCATTTTTGGTTCCGTCGAAGACCTATGTAGTGGGTTTCTCTGTATAAAGAAAACTTGTACATTACGTTGGAATTACATGTATAACATTTTCGGGATTAAAGTTACATGTATAACATTTTCGATTGGAGTTACATGTATGTATAACATTTTCGTTGATGAGTGTAATTAAAAAAAAAATCTATTTTAGTTACATACATACAAACAAAATCATTTTCATTCATTCATTCACAGAATAAAATTGAAGTATTATTGTACTACTTTGATCGGTTTTGGCTTTTATGTGTATGTATTGTAAAGGAAACTACCTCAGTCGATTTTTCCTGAACTATCCAACCGATTTTCGTTTAACATAGATTGCACCCACCTACAAAAGAATACCTTTCGAATGGTGTAATTTTTATAAAAATCAGTTGTGTAGTTTCGGCGTAAAAGGGGTACAAAGTTTTCTCTTCACGTATTAATATATAGATTGCGTCTAAGATAAAATTTCACCTCATCTCCTTTTATTTAGTTCTTTAATCTGGTATTAGATGGCAGTTTATTTTTTATATGTAGTAAAAACGAAAAATCAATATGTACATACATACATATTTGGTTAGCTAAACCATTTTTTCGTCTATCCAATATAATTGTTGTTTTACTCTTCTTGCTCACTTCAACTACATAATATGTACTATTATTTTACTCTTCTAACTCACAGTTTTTATATTTATTAATTTTATTGTATTTACAACAACAAAAATAGATATATTTTTGTTGTTTTGAAACATAAATAAATAAATCTTTAAATCTACAGTTTTCGTAAAACAGTCGAGACATACAAAAAAAAAATTAGATCGTTTATGAAAAAATTTTGGAAAGTGAAAAATTACATTGTGTTTCGATGTTTTACTGTGTTTTTATAATTTTTGAGCAATTTGAGATCGGTGGACTGGACTTCGGTTATTCTGTTATAGGCAGAGTTTAAATTTTTCGCTCTTTTATTCGCTCTTTATAAAAAGTATCGCTCTTGCTCCCAATAATATATTTTTCACTATTCGTTTACGCTCTTGCTCTTTCATGATAAACACAAAAACAAAATTATTTCGCTCTTTCAAAGTGATTTAAATTTTTATTTTTAATATCGCTCTTAAAACAGGGAGCGTAAAAGTTAAAAATATCGCTCCCAATCAATACTACAGAGCGATTGAAGAAAATATATTAGGGAGCGATATATTAGGGAGCGATATTTTTTGTAATAAATGGGAGCGATATTTTTTGTAATAGACGATATTGCTCTTTCAAAGTTCAATAAATGGTATTTAGATAATGTTCGGAAATATGACCAACTAGAATGGAACTTGGCTCTACCTTAACCGATTTTAGTGAAACTTGACATGTGCGATGGAAATGGGATTCTAAATTGATGTTTAGATAAAGTTCTGGAATATGCCCAATTGAAAAGGAACTTGGCCATTTCTTATCCGATTTTGATGAAATTCAGCATGTTCGATGGAAATGGGATTCTTAAATGATTTTAAGATAAAGTTCTGGAGTATGGCCAACTAGTATGGAACTTGACTATTTGTTAACCATTTTAGTGAAATTTGACATACGCGATCGAAATGGGATTCTAAATTTATTTTTAGATAAAGTTCTAGAATATGGCCAATTAGGAGGGAACTTGGTAATTTCTTATCCGATTTTGATGAAATTCAGCATGTTCGATGGAAATGGGATTCTTAAATGATTTTAAGATAAAGTTCTGGAATATGGCCAATTAAGAGGGAACTTGGCCATTTCTTATCCGATTTGGATGAAATTCAACATATACGATGGAAATGGGATTCTAAATTTATTTTTAGATAAAGTTCTGGAATATGGCCAATTAGGAAGGAACTTGGTCATTTCTTATCCGATTTTGATGAAATTCAGCATGTTCGATGGAAATGGGATTCTTAAATGATTTTTAGATAAAGTTCTGGAATATGGCCAATTGGGAAGGAACTTGGCCATTTCTTATCCGATTTTGATGAAATTCAACATATACGATGGAAATGGGATTCTAAATTTATTTTTAGATAAAGTTCTGGAATATGCCTAATTACGAAGGAACTTGGCCATTTCTTATCCGATTTTGA
This sequence comes from Tipula helvola, assembly GCA_963556165.1. NCBI lineage: Eukaryota > Metazoa > Arthropoda > Insecta > Diptera > Tipulidae > Tipula > Tipula helvola. Next base: position 68,015,827 of record OY744481.1, on the reverse strand, counting down.
TGAAATTCAGCATGTGCGATGGAAGCGGGATTCTTAAATGATTTTTAGATAAAGTTCTGGAATATGGCCAATTGGGAAGGAACTTGGCCATTTCTTATCCGATTTTGATGAAATTCAACATATACGATGGAAATGGGATTCTAAATTTATTTTTAGATAAAGTTCTGGAATATGCCTAATTACGAAGGAACTTGGCCATTTCTTATCCGATGTTGATAAAATTCAGCATGTTTGATGGAAATGGGATTCTTAAATGATTTTTAGATTAAGTTCTGGAATATGGGCAATTGGGAAGGAACTTGGCCATTTCTTATCCGATTTTGATGAAATTCAACATATACGATGGAAATGGGATTCTAAATTTATTTTTAGATAAAGTTCTGAAATATGGCCAATTAGGAGGGAACTTGGTCATTTCTCATCCGATTTTGATGAAATTCTGCTTGTTCGATGGAAATGGGATTCTTAAATGATTTTAAGATAAAGTTCTGGAATATGGCCAATTGGGAAGGAACATGGCCATTTCTTACCCGATTTTGATGAAATTCGATATATACGATGGAAATGGGATTTTTAAATGATTTTTAGATAAAGTTCTGGAATTTGGCCAATTAGGAAGGAACTTAGCCATTTCTGACCCGATTTTAATGAAATTCAGCATGTGCGATGGAAATGGGATTTTTAAATGATTTTTAAATAAAGTTCTGGAATATGGCCAATTAGGTGGGAACTTGGCCATTTCTTAACCGATTTTGATGAAATTCGATATATACGATGGAAATGGGATTTTTAAATGATTTTTAGATAAAGTTCTGGAATTTGCCAATTAGGAGGGAACTTGGCCATTTCTTACCCGATTTTGATGAAATTCAGCATGTGCGATGGAAATGGGATTCTTAAATGATTTTTATATAAAGTTCTGGAATATGGCCAATTGGGAAGGAACTTGGCCATTTCTTAACCGCTTTTGATGAAATTCAGCATGTTCGATAGAAATGGGATACTTAAATGATTTTTAGATAAAGTTCTGAAATATGGCCAATTAGGAAGGAACTTGGTCATTTTTATTCCGATTTTGATGAAATCCAGCATGTTCGATGAAAATGGGATTATGGAATATGGCTAATTAGGAAGGAACTTGGCTATTTCTTATCCGATTTTGATGAATATCAGCATAAACCAGAGAAATTTAATTCTAAAATGATTTTTAGATAAAGCTCTGGAATATGGCAAATTATAAGAAACTTGGCCATTTTCAATCCGATTTCAATGAAATTTATTGGCCATATGCCAGAAGTGTATCTAACAATCATTCTAAAATCCCATTTCCTGCACAAATGAAAAATTTAAACATAATCGGTTAAACAATAATCAAGTTCCATCCTACTTGGCCATATTCCAGAACTATATCCAAACAGCATTTTAGAATCACAATTCCATTGCGCATGTCAATTTTCATTAAAATCGGTTTAGGAATAACCAAGTTCTATCATAGTTGGCCATGTTCCAGAACTTCATCTAACAATCGTTTTAGAATCCCATTTCCATCGTATATACCGAATTTCATCATAATCGGTTAAGAAATAAGCAAGTTTTGTCCTAATTGGCCATATTCCAGAACTTCTCCCAAAAATCATTTTAGAATCCCATTTCCATCGTACTTGTCGAATTTCATCATTATCGGTTAAAAAATAACCGAGTTCCTTCCTATGGGGCCATATTCCAGAACATTACCTAAACATCATTATAGAATCCCATTTCGATCGAACATGTCAAATTTCATTAAAATCGGTTAAGAAATAGCCAAGTTCCATTCTAATTGGGCTTGTTCCAAAATTTTACCTAGAAATCATTTAAGATTCCCATTTCCATCGAACTTGCTGAATTTCATCAAAATCGGATAAGAAATGGCCAAGTTCCTTCCCAATTGGCCATATTCCAGAACTTTATCTAAACATCAATTTAGAATCCCATTTCCATCGTATATGTTGAATTTCATCAAAATCATATAAGAAATGGCCAAGTTCCTTTCTAATTGGCCATATTCCAGAACATTATCTAAAAATCAATTTAGAATCCCATTTCCATCGTATATGTTTAATTTCATCAAAATTGGATAAGAAATGGCCAAGTTCCTTCCTAATTGGCCATATTCCAGAACTTTATCTTAAAATCATTTAAGAATCCCATTTCCATCGAACATGCTGAATTTCATCAAAATCGGATAAGAAATGGCCAAGTTCCTTCCTAATTGGCCATATTCCAGATCTTTATCTAAAAATCATTTAAGAATCCCGTTTCCATCGAGCATGCTGAATTTCATCAGATTCTGATAAGAAATGGCCAAGTTCCTTCCTAATTGACCATATTCCAGAATTTCATCCAAAAATCAATTTAGAATCCCATTTCGATCGCGTATGTCAAATTTCACTAAAATGGTTAACAAATAGTCAAGTTCCATACTAGTTGGCCATACTCCTGATTTATCCAATAATGATTTTAGAATCCCATTTCCAATCGCATATCAAATTGCATCATAATCGGTTATGGAATAGCCTAGTTATATCCTAGTTGGCCTTATTTCAGAACAGTAGATATTTGTAAATGTGTATCAGTTCGCTAACAAATCTGGCTTTCTAAAGGGAGCATTCTAGAACGTTTTGAATGCCGTTTTACGTAATAACAAGAGCAAGAGCGAAATAATTTTAATAACGATTTTATTCATCAGAGCAGAGCGTATTTGTTTTTTCAATATAGCTCAATAACAAAGAGCGAAAATATGGTAATACAAGCGCAATAGTGGAAGAGCAAGAGCGTTATAATAAAAAATGATGCTCCTGCTCTTCAGAGCGATATTTTTTTGTTTTACAATATCGCTCCTTATGAAGAGCGTTTTAATATTTTTGATTTTCGCTCTTGAAAAAGAGCAAGAGCGAAAAGCGAAATGACATCCCTTTTTAAACTCTGGTTATAGGGCATTGAAGGTGGAACTGCTTTTCCATTTTAATTTTTTTAGTTTTAGTGGTATTCTAAAACCGATATTTTTTCAGCTAACACTATTTTAGAAGGGCCTTAGAAATACTTAATTAATCAATTAGGAGTTTTATCTAAGTAAATGGAATCACTCGATTTCATATATTTACGAGAAAAAGTTTAAGCGAATTTTGTAATGCGAAATTTTGTAATGCAAGCTTTTATATTGCCAGATTTTGTGAAAACAACTTTGTAAAATAGATTTTATAATCAGAGATAATGTAGCCAACCCCTACAAATGTGGTTTGGCCGTTGGTCCGTTAGAGTAGGAGTTTCAGCTAAATAAATATACCACCATTTGGAAGGGGGTTCAAACTTGCCAGCGTGTTTGGTTGAATTAAAAAACTGTAATTGTTACATATATATCGAGAAAATATATTACAGAAATGTCGAAAAGTAAATTAAATTTGAAATTAAAATTTTCTTAGTAAAACCGGTCTAGTTATTATATTTTTCGACTTGCGAATTGCAATTTGCTAAATTCGCATTTGCATTTAACCTAATTACGGATCTCTAAGAATTATGTTGCAAACTATTTTACTATATACGCAAGAATCTATATTGGAAGATTTGTATTGCGAGATTTTGTAAATGCGACATTTTATAATGCGGGACTTTGTTTGCGATTTTTTTTTTAAACCAGATTATGTAATGCAATATTTTGTCCATCTCCATTTGTTGTCCGTGACTACTAGAACTAAAAAAAATTGAAATGCAAAACCTTCAATGCACAGTAATAAGACAAATGGATAAAACACGATAAGGAACACGATAAAAATTAAAAATGAATGCGCCAATTATATTTTCTGAAAATTCGAATAATAATTAAATACATAAACCATCATTCTTTTGACTTATTACAGTGAGCGTTTTGCTAACCAACCAATTGAATTTAAAACGCAACATATCAGTGAACTGGATAAAAATCAGAATATGCTTGTTTTATCTGATCAAAATAAAAAGCAAGATGCAAGTTCAATATCTGTACCTTTTCCTAAAAAAAAACAGATTTAAATGGTGGAAATTTCATTATTGAATTTGAAACAGCTGAAAAAAATGTTCAAGAGGAAAACGTACATTATATTAAATGGCAAACGCATATTAGATATGCAATATTTTTTCAACGAACTAATAAAAGTTAGCAATTACAATATGGTTTTCGGATGCTTCCTACTGAATTTAAAGTTTATAAGCGAGCGTAGAATCGGATTAAATTCCAAATTTTATTTTAAATGTAACGTGTGCAATATAATTCAAAATATTTCTTCTGAAGATCCCAACGAAAAGAAATCACATCAAAACTCAATAAATTGTCAAAGTGTTAGCTGGCATTTCAATCGGTATTGGTTATCGACAAATAGAAGAATTTTTTGGTGTCATTGACATACTATATTTGGTACCAAATACATTCAATAAATTACAAAAACAAGTTCAACGTGACATTCAAAAAGGTTGCGACTTGCGACCAAGAAATGTTTAAAGCTGCGATGGAAAAGTAAAACAAATAGCAATTGAAGAAAAACGCGAAGATTTCGATGGTATACGGATACAATAGTAATTATTCCTCACTTTTCTGGTGTCGGAACAATTATTGCTCAATCTACAAAGAAGGTCAGTCATATGGAGTTCCGTTCGTAATAAATATTGCATTGTTTGTCGCAGAGCAGAATTGCAAAAAGCTAAACCTGAACATCATGAATGCAATTCGAACTATGCTGGCCCATCAACTGGAATGGAACGGGTTGCTTTAGTAGAAGGTTTTAGAAAAAGCGAAGAACTGTATGGTATGCTCTACAACAAAATAATTGCAGATGGCGATGCCAGCGTATACGTAAAAATTTTAGAGGCTAAACCAAACGCAAAAACACACATAGAGAAAATCTAATGCCGCAATCATTTACTTCGTAATTTTCGGAAACACGCAAAGGAACTATGTACTAATCGCACTAATCTATTGTATAATTCAACAAAAACTATTCAATCAAATTAATCGATGTTCCAAAGACATACTCTGCGCAATTAAAAAAAGGAAACTTTCTAAAAAGTTTCTTCCACAGAAAAAATTGAGGAAGTTGCGCTTAACATTGGAAATATCCCATTCCATGTTTTTCAAGACCACAGGAAATGTCTCTCATATTTCTGTAACCGTCAACGTTACGAAATACCTGAAATATATCAAAGATTTATGGAAAATGAATTATTCAAAGCATTTAGTGGATTATTTAAGCGATTAAAATACCACGCTAAAAGCCTTGTGTACGATGTCAACTCAAATGCCGTAGAAGGTTTGAATGCAATTGTCGCAAAATCTTTTGGTGGCAAAGAATTAATTTTTCCCGTGAGCAATCATACACATCACGAGCCAAGTTCGCTGTATTACAACACAACAGTCAAAGGGGACACTATAATCTAGCAGAGTATTCATCAAATTACATTCCATAATCGAGAATAGCAGAAATTGAAAAACGACGATTACTACTAAATAAAAGAGCCACCACAAATCAACCAAAACGACAAAAAGAAAATTAAAGTTTTTTGGAGAAGACTCTGAATATGGAAATCAAACCTGTCAAAATTTGGATAAATCACCTGAAGAGTATACCGAACTTAGAAATGATTTTTTAAAAAAAATTGAAATCGGTAGCTGCTGAACATGATAGAATTGAAAGGTCAATTATAAACCAGTCCAATAAAGCGAAATGGTTTCAAGTGCGTATGAGTCGTTTAACTGCTACAAAATTTGAAGAAATACGTAGGAGTAAAAACATCAAATTTCTGAAAAATAATTTTTCAAATATCTTATATATTTACTACTGTTATTTATTCTAAGTCAACTATATACGGAATTTATTCTAAGTTAACTATAGCCGCCCCGGTGGCACAGTTGTTAGCATGCTTGCTTTAAGCCCCGGAGGTCCCGGGTTCGATTCCCGGCGGGTGATGAAAAATCACGGCTGGTTAATGTAGGATCAATGAATTAATCACTCATTATCCGTTAAAAAAAAAAAAAAAAAATGATTACGAAACTTCAATATGAAGCGGCCAAATCCCTCTATGGGATGTAGCACCAGCGAAAAAAAAAAAAAAACTAATACGGGATGGAAAATGAAAAAAATGCGATAGAGCAATTTTTGAAAGAAAATAATATAGAAGTAGCGAAATGTGGTGTATTCATTTATCAAAAATATCCATGCCTTGTTGCGACTCCTGATGAATTGATTGGGCATGATGGAATAATTGAAGTAAAATATCCCTTTAATGCCAAAGGCTCGCATCCACTAGAGGCTACGAAATAAAAATAATAAAATTCCATGTCTATGACGAATATACCGGCAAAGTGACAATTAAAGATATCCTTATTATTGCCAAATACAAGGGCAACTAGGAATTTCAAATCGAGATTACTGTTATTTTATCGTTTGGACGCCAAAAGAACTTATTCTTTAAGAGCAACCATGAATTCAGATTTTTTTTATCAAAATATGCTGCAGAAACTTCTCAGTATCTTCTTCAACTGTCTACTCAAAGAAATCATAGATTAATATTCAAAATCATATTAGTTTTTTGAATTCTTGCTTTTTAAAATGATTATTATGGTTGTTTGTTGTTGCTGGACCTAGATTATCACAAAAAATTGATATGATATGAATTAGAATATGGAGATTTCAAATTTGAAATTAAACGTAATATGGAATAACTCAAGTTATTACATTTTGCCTTGTTACCATAGAATTATAGACAAAATCAAAATAGCCCGTAAAAAAAATTAAAATTTATGAGACTTATTGGTATGTGTTATTATTAATGAAAGTCAAAAGAAATAAGCAAATGTGGATTCGACAAAAACACGAAGCATTTCTAGCTTTGTTTAGGTTTTTCGTTTTTATTTTTTATGTAGGAATATGTATAATAAAATAACTAGCCGTAAACGAGAAAATCGTTTTTCATATTTTTTATAATTTAGTGTATATAACTCCATCTATCGTTAGTAAAAATATTTAATATATGTGTCTTAGGTAAAAATTCGATGACGTGTTTTCTTGTATTTGGCCCTTAATATATGGATGTACTATTTTTCTGAACCAAATTTTTTAAACACCCTGTATCTCAAAGGATATCAAAAATGGACCCCCCTCCAGATACGATTTTTTTCTCAGAATGAACCAAGGAATCACCCCTTGACGGATCAGCATCCCAAACTCGGACACCCTGTATTATCCCACGCAATTCATCCCGGATTAATTTATCCCGCACAATTTATCCCCGTTATTAATTCAACCCGCACAATAAATGGCGGTTAGTATCGGGCGGGATAAAAAAAATGGCGGTTAGTATTATTGAATTAGTAAAAAAATGAGAGACGTTCTCCAAAAATATATTGGAAAAGGAGGAATTTGCTGCTCTTTCTAGTAATATATTCTGGAAAAGAGCCGCGACATATTCTGGGAAAAAATTGAGAGAAGTTTTTTAAAAATATTTTGGAAAAGGGGGAATTTGCTGCTCTTTCAAGTAATATATTCTGGAAAAGATCTGAGACATATTCTTAAAAAAAAAATTGAGTTAAGTTCTTCAAAATGTTTTGGAAAAGGGGGAATTTATTGCTCTCTATTTACGTATCTGAAGTCCAAGAGGAAATTCTCAAAGTTGGTCAATAGTTAAATTAGGCCTACATCTTATCATCTAATGAAGGAATGCCATGAGCAATACCCCTAAATCCCTGTTGTACGACAGAGCGCTCCAAGAGCGATCAATGACCAATCACGGTGATGATCTCTTATACCTCACCGTGATGATCATATGTCCCCATATTTCGTAAAAAAAGAACGAACAAAATGCGATCATTGTAATTTACTCCCACGAAAAACAAATTTAAAAAACCGAACATTTCATTTGTTTTGTTTTATACTTTTGTTTCATGTTTTTAACGTGCCATCTCAAACAAAATTTCTCGATTGAAGTACAACTGGGATACGTCATTCGAAAATTTTGAAATCGGTATATATCGTTCTGTTTTAGTTTATCTTAAATTAAAAATACACTGCTCGTCAAAAAATTCCGGACACTTAAATTTCTTCATAAATCTTCAATTTCTTTCTGTTTAAAAGCAATGTCATATTAAACAGTACATAACCGAAAAATATGTGTAACAGAAACCATACTTTTTTATTTTAAATTCAATCATAGCAACAACGAATAATAAATGAAAATATTTAAAATTTGGATTGTTACGTTTCTAAATAAATGAGCATCAATCAATTGTTTTCAAACGTTAAAACTAGCATTTATGGTTAGTATTATTACTACAGTTTACGTAAACAGTGCTTAGTAATTATTATTCCTAATTATGAGACCAGAAAATGTCGCAAAAGTAATCGCTTTGAGTGAGGATGGCCGTAGCGTGCGTTACATTGCTGCCCACCTAAATTTCCCTCGAAGTACCGTTCAAGACGCTATTAAACGGTATCGTGAAACTGGTCAGTATCAGCGAAGGGTTGGATCAGATCGTAAACGAGCAACAAACGAGCGGGATGATCGATTTATGGTATCAATGGTACTGCGAGATCGTTTCTAAACAGCTAGAATCGTCGCTGGTCGATTAGCACAGGTACGTGGTATCAATATTTCAATCAGTACAGCATCGCGAAGATTAAACGAAAATGGGTTGCAGTCTAGGAGGGCTGCTATAGGGCCAGAGCTTCTCCCAGCCCATCGAAAAAACCGTTTGACTTTTGCCCGTAACCACGTTAGTTGGAGTACGGACGAATGGAAGTCCGTGTTGTTCACTAATGAATCAAGGTTCAGTCTGCGCTCATCGGATGGACGTGACAGAGTAAGACGGAGATCTGGAGTGCGATATGCGCAATGTGCCATATCCCTAATAGTCCCATTTCATGGCCGCTTACTAATGGTGTGGGCAGGCATTTCTATAGATGCCCGTACGGACCTTGTATATATATATCGGTATATCGTGGACAGTCTACAAGATTTTGTGGTTCCATACGCCCCATTTATTGGACAGCATTTTAAATTAATGCATAATAACGCCAGACTTCACGTTGCAAACGTTGTCAACAATTATTTGGATGAGGTGGGAATTGATCGAATTGTTTGGCCCGCTCACAGCCCTGACATTAATCCCATTGAGCACGTGTGGGACATGCTAGGGCGTTGTTTAAGGCAAAGAGAAGTCGTTCCAGAAAACTTGGATTACCTTCAGTCAGCTCTGCAGGAAGAATGGGAAATGATACCTCAGGAGTACGTTGCAAACCTAGTGCACAGTATGCCAAGAAGGATGCTAGATGTGATCAGAGCTCGTGGAAAATATACTCGATATTAGAGTACCGACCGCTTAGATTGATTTTTGGTTTTTATTTAAATAAAGATGAAGATATATCAATATCCCCTTTTCGGTAATTTTGTTATTTCATTTGTTTTGATCCTCTGGTCATTTTTATTAAACAAAAACTTATTCCGTTAGTAGCTTTTGGCGCATATTATATTATTTCGAGCAACCATAACTCGAATAATGCGAATAGTTACTAAAAAAAAATGTAGTGGCCGGAATTTTTTGACGAGCAGTGTATTTTAAAATATAAATTATAATCAAAATTTATTTAGTTTAACCACAGAAACGAATATTAGATGAACCAAGCCCGAATGATTTTGCGGTTTTTTGAACTGGAATCCAATAAAAAACGTATCTGTAATATTTTATCTTCGACTCAAAATAATACAAAAATGAGTCAAGTAACACCATCTATCGTAAATAAATATAAATAATTTTGAACAAATATTTACTTTATTGAACATTTTTATTTGTTATATTATATTCTAAAGTTAAATTATCAATGTAAAAATTGTAATTGTAATTTTGAACAACAAAAATAGGCAAAATCACCTAAAAAATAATTAGCTTATTAAAATGTGTCTCTACTAACTGTGTTTCTTCTAGTAAAGGTTAGATGGAACCTCAGTAAAAAAAACTTAAATTGGTTTGAGTTTCAGGTTTTGGGTTTCAGAATGAATTGCCAAAAATTTGTTCGGCTTGAACCATCTGATATTCTTATCTGTGGTTTAACTAAATTAATGTATAAAATATATTATTTTCAATTAAATTTTCAGATCATTATATCGTAGTTTTCTGAAAAACGAAATCGTATGATACAAAAAATAGCGTGTGTAAATCGTGTGAAAATGAGTCATTGCAACACTCAAGTGATTGCAGCCCTCGCTATCGCTCAGGCTGGAAATTTCACTTTCGTATTGCAATGACTCGTTTTCTCCACTTGTTATACAATATACTATTTCATTACACATTTGTACTATTTTCAATGGTGTATAAGGGTCTACTTGCGATGGTGATGTTTTACAATTAGAACGTGCGATTTGTGCTTTGTTTATCCATGATAGTTTAAAGACTTTTGTTCACATTTACTCAGTTTCGTATTTATTCTTCACTAATATGTTGAATATTTGTTACCATCGCAGAAAATATTGCATGTTAGACACCTGCGGAAGGGATTCCATTACAAAACTCTTATGTCAATAGCAATCGATATCGCCCGTGCTCCAATTTGTATACTCGTTCGAAACGATCCATTTCCCGCATTAATTTTTCAACCTATATAACAGCAACAACTCCCAAATACCTATTCTACAGTATATAGTAAAATAATGCGGTTGGTTGCAAAATATTGACTAAAGATGAGATAAAAACTCAAAGAGGATTAAAATGAATTTTCATGCCAGACGATAATAACTCGATCAGTTTTTATTTCCAAACAGCCTACATACATAATATACAAAATTTATTTTTTAATGTGTATGTGTTTGTGGTGGAATTAAAGGATTTTCTGTATATAAAAATAATTGAAAACTGTATATTATCAAAAAACATGTTTGAAATTCAATTAGCTATGTACTTCGGAAAAAAATAAAAATAAATTAGTTACGAAAATCGTAAAAAAAATGTTTTCCGTATCTCTCCATCTCTGCATATTCTCGTACATAATACAGAAAAATCCCATTTACTCGTACATATATAAAATAAATTCTAAAATCCTCTTACATTCAAATTTTTGTGCGATTTTGATTTGGAATTAAATTACAAGCCCAAAATATTTGTGTTCAATAATTTATACGAAAACAAAAAAAAAAAATTCACAATAAATTTCATGGGGAAATATCATTTAGCGTTTGCGTTATATATTCTAATACCAAAATGCTAAGCTAAATCAACATAAAATAATTTATTTATATTTTAATGACATTTTGCATAATATATATACGAGGTTATAATTTTCTGCTTAAATCACCCGTAAATATTGTACTAAGTACATAATAGTGAAGAGTATATCGTCTGTATGTGCTCTATAATTTATCAGATTTTTTTTTAGATATAACGAAATTCAAAATATTTATAAAATTTGTTATTGCAAAAAAAAAAAATAAAAATTGGGGTAAAATTTATTAATTTATGATAAAAATTTTATTTTGAAAACTTATTCCAGCTATAGGGAATATTTTACGCATATAACAACACGAAAATATCATCGCATCAAAAGTGCTAATGAACTTATCATAATTATCTAAATGACATTGCCTTATTTAAATATAAACGTTTTATGATATCATGGTTATGTTTATTTAATTTATTTTTCGATCGCAATACCACCATTTAATTAATATACAGAAGTGTGATTATATAGTTTTGGAAATATCTATAAAATAAAATAATTAAATTGTATCCACCTCCACTCCACCTCACCCCCTCCCGGTTCAATTGTTTTATGCGTATTTTCCTTTTTAATATGTACTAATAAAAGCAATTATTTACATAATACATTTTTTATTACATAAAAACGAGTAGTTTTCTTGCGTTTGACATACAGTATGATTCGGAAAATTTCCTTTAATTCGTGGTGTCACATCAAATTTTTGAAACACACAGTACACGTTAAAGTAGTTTTAATTGTGATAATAAACATTTTAGATTTATGTGACTAGAAGATAAATATAAAATTCGTACTAAAGTAGTAAATTTCTATTTTATACTTAAATAAAATACGATAAACTTTTTTTTTTTTTTTCCTTTTGTTTGTAATTATTTTTGTACTTTCAAGTAAAAATATTTGATTATTTAATTATTATGTTTTGACAATGTAATTTAACATAACTATATACAATAAAAGTAAAATATAATTCCAACTATGTATATTTACTAGTTATATATTCACATCGTATAAAAATTAGACGAGAAAACAAAAAGTTTACGTTTTGATAGTTTCGTGCTGTAATAATTTCCCTAAAAAAAAAACACGTTTGGAACGGGTTAGATATTAAAGTAGATTTTCTATGTATTTTATTTGGATTCTTCTTCCAGACTAGATAACTAACTATAAATTTTAATTTAGGATGTATAAAAAAAAACTAAAACTTTTCTAAACTAAATTTTTTTTTTTTTTTTGTGTGAAGCTACTTTAATTATAATTTAAGTTTTTAGATTTGTTTAATAACTAAAATTGTACATACCACAGGTATGTAATACGTATTGCATTATTAAAGAGATCTCTTAAGTATGATATTGTGCTATGTACCTATACATATTTACATACATTTGTGATGTAACGTACATCGAGAACACAGGTGGAAAATTAAATTTTGGGGTGCCTTATTGTTTTTAATATTTTTTGTCATATTTGGTATGGCTTTAATGGGGTAGCACGGTAGCAACAAGCAAAAGTTAATTACGTAAATTTAGCAAAAAATAAAAAATTATTAATAAGCAAAAATTTAGGTAACTGGAAAACTTAAAAATTGTCTATATTCGTCGTCGTCATCGCAACATTGGTTTTGGTAAGGTAATAATTAATTTTTTTTTTTTTTGCGAATTTGTGTGCCACATAAAATTATTTTCGAGACGAAATTAAATTTTTAAAGTATTTTAATCATAAAAAAAGTAAATGTAATCAAAAATGTGGTGCCATATGGTGTGTGATTTGTGGTGGACTGTGTACGTCGGTTTTATTTATTTATGATTCTTATTATTTTTTTTTTAATTTAATCAAAAATGCGAGCAGGTAAACCAACAATTTTTGTAACTGAGATACAAATATTTTTTATTGAGTTATAGGAGTAATTGAGGTTGCGTGATTTTTTATTATTACATTAAGAACAACAACAACAAGGAAAAACGATTGTCTCAAATAATATTTAGAGTACTTTTGCATATTTCATTTTTCTAAAAAAAAAAACTTAAATATTTATGATATGAAGAAATTTTATAAAGATAGTTATTTTTTAAATAAAATATCAAATCTAAAATCAGCAAAAGAAAAGATATAAAAACGTAAAATCCAGTTTACAGGAATCTCTGAAAAACTAGTTGATTTTTTTTGGAACAACTCAAAAATTGAATTAAATATATTTGGCGCAGTTGACAGGATAAAACAAAATATTTTTTCTAAGAGATAAATATAACTCGAATAGAGTTAAATCCAAGGTAAAAATGTACATCGTTTTATTAAAAAGTGATATACCTTTTCCAAGTCAAGTTAAACATTTTTGAAACAAATTAAACTTTTTTCAAATAAATCGCTTTCATAAAATGAAATTTAGCAAAATACAATTCTGATTAGTTAATAATTAGGCTTAGGATTCTGGGATAAAATAATATTTTATTTAGGAAAATATGTTGGAAATTTATTCAATTTATATAAAACAAATAAAGGCAAATGGGCCTATATGTTACCATTTAAATATTTTCGCATAATTCACATATTTTGTACATATTTTAATTTATTATACGTGAAGTTTTCAACAAAATCAACAAAACATATATCAATTAAACAAATTTTTTATTTGGTTTAGGGCTCTTTTTTATTTCTTTTAAACTAATTAAAGCTTTAGCTTTCGAACCCTATTCGGATTCATTTTCAAAAGCGTAATGAAAAATATAACAAAAAATTTTTTCTTTTATACATAAATCAAAAAATAAAAAATAAAGCAATCACAAATTTTTATTAAAACCGACTTTTCATGGAAACGCACCGCTATGTAATTTTCGAAAAAAAAACTTTGCTAAGGCGCTTTCACGTAAAAAAGGTTGTACATTTGAATAAAAATAAAATTGCATGAGGCAAAAAACAAATTAGATGAACAAATTATATGAGTTGCCAATATAAGCATAATCTTCAACGACATTGATTGAATTTGTACTTGATTTAATTTGTAACATTCCCAAAATCGATCTTTTTCTAAAATTTTTTTGTTTCTCGAGAATTTTTATGTTATCTAAACTGTTTTGATGGTTCGTATTTTTCAGATGTCGCGTAAGTACACTAATGTTTAAATTTTGATCTTTATTTATGTCACTTTGAAAGAAAAAATTTAACGTGTTACACCGTAGTGATTCCAAAATTATACGGTTTACCAAAAATCCACAAACCAAATTTGCCGTATAGACCAATTGTAAGTTCCATAGATGGCCCCACATATTCATTAGCATCATTTTTGGGTAATATTCTAAAACCTAGTATAGGAAGGACAAATTCTTACATACAAAACTCTGAAGATTTCAAAAATAAAATTAGTACAGTAAAACCTCGGTATAACGGACCCCGATATAACGGACTTCAGATAAATTGGACAACATTTTTATTCTTTTTTTTAATTAGAATATAAACTTATGTTTATATCGTTGTCGAAAATGTGAATTAAAGTCCATAAACAATTTTTTTCCAGGAGACAATAAAAATTATTTTTCACTGTCCTTATCGTCTACAAGCAACCATTAAATTACTTTCTAAGTTTCTCCCCTTAAAAAAACTTTTTATAATATTTTATAAATGTCAATCGATGCAAAATGTTCCCTCTTTTGTTTGATGCGAAAAAAGCAAAATTAGAAAAAATGAACTTCCACATTCTGCATTTCTCGACGACGATATTATACAACTTCACTAATCCAGTATAAAAATACCACTTCACTTATCCAGCCAATGTACCAAGGAATAATTCTGGCCACCAAACGTATACACCGCAAAAATCTCTAGATACTTCCTCTGTATGGGCCAAATTTGTTTTTGCACATTTTTACGTTTCCAGTTTTAAATACCAAAATGATAAAAGTAAAGTGCAAGTCAGTTTCTTCAAAATGTTCAAAGCTTCTTTAGAACTCATAACTAAACCTAACTTACGAATTTTAGTTAAATTTTAAACATTTTATTTGAAATTGTGCAATAAGTCGAGCTTATTAGTTGTAAATATCAAAATGGTAAAGGAAAAGTCCAAGGCTAAGCCAAAGCTGCGAATTTTATTTAAAATGGTTGTTGTTTAATTGAAAATTATTAACAGAAAATTTTAAATAAAATTTATTAAAGTTTTACAGTTCGTACACATTTCCCTTTGAAGTTTGTTACCATTTTGGTACCCAAAACTCGATTTATTACTAAATTTCATATAAAAATTTTAAACAATAATTAAAATTCGTCAGTTGGTCCATAACACCAATTTACGGTTTAACCAAATTTTCCAAAATTATTCTCCAAATTCGATTTAAGATTCGATTCGATTTAAGTCAAAAACTGAAAGCAAATTAACGGTTCAATTTTCCGTTAAATTAACTCTTGGCTTCACAATACCCTTATGGAATAAAAAATTGAAAAACTCGATTTATTACTAAATTTCATATGAAAAAAAAATTTTTAATTTCGGTTAAGCCGCGAATAAAATCTGCACGCACAATTAAAATTTCAAAAATTTGATTAATTACCAAACATCAAACAAATAAATTAAACTTTAAACAAATTTCAATTTGGCGGCAACACGGATTTTTGGTTAATATATTGCTTAACTATAACATTGCAAATTTTTAGGAAATCTAACTAAAATTTTCAATTCAAATTTGTCAGTGGAATCTCATCACCAATTAAGTATAACCAAGAGATCAAGAAACACTGCAATTTTTTAGCAATGTCCAGCGAACTTTGATGGATTTCCCTGCTGGAATTGAAAACTGAAAAGATCAACGTATTAAAAAGTGTCTAATAACAAATTTAGACTTTAATGAAAATTTGTCAGTTGGTTTACTCCTCAATACCATTTTCGGTCTAGAAAGGAAGGCTTCTCAAACGCACCATTTATTTTTACGTGGGATCAAAAACCACGCTGAGAATTTTATGGAAATTCCCTTAAAGTTTGCTTTACTCTTTGGTTCTTATTAATAACTGAAAAGCTCGATTTTTTACTTCATTTCAAATAAAGATCTACACTCGAATTAAAGCTTGACAGTTGGTCCAAAACACCGATTTCCAGTTAAGCCGTGGATACAAAAGTAACTCTCCAAATTCTTAGGAACCTTATCCGAACTTTGCTTTACCCTTTTAAAAGTAAAATCTGAAAAGCTCGATTTATTACTAAACTTCAACTAAAAAAGTATACATCTATAAAATTGGTCAATTGGCTCACAACTATATATTCGATTAATTCATGGGTTCAAAATTGCCTAACGGAAATTTTTAAGGAACTACTGTGAGCTTTACTTTTTAAGTTTAATTAAATTATGATGGTTGGTCCACAACGCAGATTTTCGATTAAGCCGTAAATGCAAAATAAATTCCCTAAATATTTAAGGAACTTTCTTGGAAGTTATGATATGATACTTTGTCCTTCTGGAATTAATTACTTAAAACCTCGATTTATTCATTTCAAATAAACAATTTAAATTTTAATTAAAATTTGTAAGTTATTATGCAACACCGATTTTTGGATTAGCTTTTGGTTCACTCTGTAAATTTGTGGGAACCTCCATTGAACTTTCCTTCTTAAAGGTAAAAAGCTCTATTTATTACTAAATTTCAAATAAAAAATTAAAACTACTATTCTCTGCCCTTCCCAGTCATGAACACCGACTTTCGTTTAAGCCATAGCTTTCACTAAAACTCTGCAAACTTTTAGAAACCTCCCTTAAACTAAAGGGTATAGTGTTCAAAACTGAATAGCTCGATTATTACTAAATTTTGACTATTAAAATGAAAATTTTCCAATTAACCATTTGCCCAATATCGATTTTAGTTCATTGGTCCCCTCGCTTGGGCAGCGCTGACTACATTTTTTTTTTTTTTACATGTAAAAACAAGTAAAATCATGTTTACAAATACAAGTTTCTTGTCTAAATTAGTGGATGCCCCCGTACTTTTTTTATATGATTAATAAAATTCAATATGTTGCGATTAATAATAAATATCAAATTTTAAAATTAATTTAGTCAAAATTAATAATTTAATGAAACATTCAAGACTCATTTTGACCATATAAAACTACATATGAAATATTTTAGCCGCCAGTCAGCAATCGTTGCATTTATATTTGGGAAAGTCACTAATTGAAAAACAATTTCAACATATAATTTCCTGTTAGTTTATTAGTTCGAAGAAATTTCGCCAATTTTTATGAGCTTCCCTTGAACTTTGCTCCTCTTTTGGTATCACTTTCACTGAAAAGCTAATTTAAAGAGAATAATACCCTTAAAGCGATTTTATTAAAGCAATTCATGAAAAAAACCATGTAAAAGGAACCGTGTAAATACAGGTTTTTTGTAATTAAAAATAACAATGGGAAAACAAAACGAGAAACCCAAAATATCAAAATCAACATACATAAAAGTTTGCTGTTGGTGTAGGTACTATATTGTTGTAAATTACTATTTTAAATCCTGCCTTTATTTTGGGCATTGAAAGACAAATTAAGCAAGTGTGTACTCATATGATAAGGTAGCCAATCGCATATTTTTTTATTATTTATTTTAATTAGCTTATGGGTTGTGCAGGCTAAAGAACCATATTGGAAAAATAGGTTTCCTTTGTACATGATTGTGTTACCAGATTAATTTATTGAAGAAGACACTAGAGGACGTCGTACATCAAAAAACATAAAAAACTATAACCTAATATCGGCAATTTTTCATTTTGCGGCAGCCTGGAATTAAGTGAAAGTTCGAATTTTAGAGAATGGTCGATTTAGAACCGATTACAGCAGAATAAAGAATAATGGTGAAAATGTGAACGTGGAAAATCTGTCGCAGCAGTTGGAAGAACATAAAGGTGGACCGAAAAAAAAAATATATATATTTTCATATAACGGACAATCGGCTATAACGGATTCCGTCGTCTGAATTAGTCCGTTATATCGAGGTTTTACATGTTACGATCCCTGCAAATTTTCTGTTAATCTCTTTAGACGTTATCTCTTTATTTACCAACGTCGATAGCCAGCCAAATTGTTAAAAATATTATTCGTCAAAATTAGAGAAATATAAAGAAAAATGCTAAATCAAAATTAACTAAAATACAATTTTTTACGGCTTTAGATATAGTTTTGAACAATTCTGATTTTTCTTTTGATAACAAAATTTATAAACAAATTTTCGGCTCACCTATGGGCTCACCAATAAGTCCTATGATAGCAAATTTGGTAATGGAAAATTTGGAAAATTCGGTTCTAAATTTTTTAGAATTTCAACCATTATTTTACTTCAGATACGTGGACGATATAATTACGGCAATACCAATAAATAAAATTTATTCATTTTTGGAAAAATTTAATTCGAAAAACGACAGAATAAAATTTACCTTATAAAAAGAAGTAGATAACAAAATTTCATTTTTGGACATTTTGCTGATCCATGAACCAAATGGCAAAATTTCGTATGATTGGTACCATAAAAATACTTGGTCTGGCAGATATTTAAATTTTCATTCTTGGCTTCCCAACAATTATAAAATTACCACCATTAAAATTCTGACCCAAAAAATTCTGAAACTTTCCGATACTAAATTTTACAATAAAAATCTGAAAATTCTAAAACATACAGTATTTCGCAATCAGTATCCGGAAAAATTGGTAAACCACATAATTTGGAAACAAAAAAATGTCCATACAAATTGTATTTCTCGATCAATAAATGAACGCACTAATTATTTGGCCATTCCCTACGTTAAAAATCTTTACGAAAAAATCAAAAATCTTTTCAAAAATTATAATTTTAAAATTATAGGACTTGCAGCCACAAGCTTAAACAACAACTTGTTTTCTATAAAATTAAAGATAACACACCTTTAAAGAAACAATCAAACGTTGTTTATCAGGTACAATGTAGTTGCAACGCCATACCTACACAGGACAAACGAAACAATTTCTAGAGAAAAGATTTTACCAACACAAAAGTGACATAAATAAAGATCAAAATTTAAGCGTTAGTGCACTTACGCGACATCTGAAAAATATGAACCATCAAATCAGTTTAGATAACATAAAAATTCTCGAGAAACAAAAAAATTTTAGAAAAAGATCGATTTTGGGAATGTTACAAATTAAATCAAGTACAAATTATATCCGAACACGGTCAACTCGGCGAAAGCAACTCGGCGACGGTCAACTCGGCGACGACGAACTCGGCGACGGTCAACTCGGCGAAGGTCAACTCGGCGACGGTAAACTCGGCGACGACCAACTCGGCGACGGTCAACTCGGCGACGACCAACTCGGCGAATAAAAATCCGGATTTTCAGAAAATCTCGGTTTTTATTTTTATTTTACTTTAAATTAAAATTCTCCTTCACCAGAAAGGTCGCCTCAAATTAAAAAAAATACGTCTTTTAAAACCAAGATTTTGAAAAGCGAGATTTTAAAAAATATCATTTTTATATCATTTTTATTGCTTACTGTTGAGCTGACCGTCGCTGAGTTGGTCGTCGCCGAGTTGTCCTTCACCGAGATGGTCGTCGACTGGTTGATCGTCGTCCAATTTATTGTCGCCTAGTTTAACGTCGTCGAGTTGTAAGTCGCCGAGTTTACCGTCGCCGAGTTGACCGTCGCCGAGTTGTCCGTCGCCGAGTTGTCCGTCGCTGAGTTTACCGTCGCCGAGTTTACCGTCGCCGAGTTGACCGTCGCCGAGTTGGTCGTCGCCGAGTTGACCGTCGCCGAGTTGCTTTCGCCGAGTTGTCGCGTACCGAATTCAATCAATGTCATTGAAGATTATGCTTATATTGGCAACTCATATGATTTGTTCATCTAATTTGTTTTTTGCCTCATGCAATTTTATTTTTATTCAAATGTACAACCTTTTTTACATGAAAGCGCCTTAGCAAAGTTTTTTTTTTTTTTTTCGAAAATTACATAGCGATGCGTTTCCATGAAAAGTCGGTTTTAATAAAAATTTGTGATAGCTTTATTTTTTATTTTTTGATTTATGTATAAAAGAAAGAATTTTTCGAAAGCTAAAGCTCAGTATGCAGCTCGCGCTAAGATAAATTTTAACACGGTCTCCACAAGTCTCCACTAAATTACAGATAAATTCACAAGCTAAAAAGATTATGTAGAGATAAATTTTTACATTTGCTTTATTTGTCCTACAACAAAAAAAAATATAGTTCGAGCGAAAGTTAAATAAAGTATTGAGCGACTTTTATCAAATGGATTCAAGTGACGAAGACAATATTATTATTGGTGCCGCAGCTATTGTCTAGATCTTCTCCACTGTACTCCATTTTGCGATTTAAAAAAAATAAATGTTTATTTTTTAGTCGCTGTCAAAATTTATCTCAATTTTATTGTGCTAGGCAGATAAATTGTTGCGAAAACGTTTGTAGACTTTCCACTAGCGCAGTCTGTATTGAATGAGATAACTACAAATTTTTCACGTCAGCTGCGTACCGGATCTGCGAAATCGTGAGCTAAATATTTTTATTTCGTGTTATTTCGCTAGTTAAATTTTACGTCAAATTTGTATGGAAAATTTAGCTTAGCGCGAGCAGCATACCGAGCTTATAGCTTTAATTAGTTTAAAAAAAATAAAAAATAGCCCTAGACCAAATAAAAAATTTGTTTAATTGATAAATATATTGGCTCATAAAAATAAAAAAACATATGATATATGCATACAAAATTTTTGAAACAGTCGGTAAAAGCAATTTAAAAGAAATAGCAGACAGGAATTGGAACCAACTAGAACAAAATAGGGATTAATCTTTGTTTTCTAAATAAAAGCTTTGCGATATCAACATTACTTTAAGTTTGCTTTAATCAACTAATTAGTAAGAGTATATTATGACATTAAAAGTGTTTTGTGGGTGAATATGAAAATTGTTGAATTTTTTTTTTAAGTTATGGATTTTGGACCAACAAAAGACTTTTTATTGTCATAATCAAATCTCACTAATTTTAGATTAAAGTACACTTTTTAATCTAGCTAATGGCCTATGTGACATTCTGGGAAAAACTCTGTGATTTGATCCATCTTCAGTACAACAAACCACTAAAATCCATAACTTAAAAAAGAAATTCAACAATTTTCACATTCACCGAGAAAAGAATTTATATTTAATATTTTTAAAGTTATTTTTTGCTTTATAATTTATAATTAAGTTGTTAATTATTATTTAATTTGTTCCTAATAGAAATTATTTGGCCTACTGGATAACTATTGCACCAATACATACATTGTTACGAACTGGGCTTCTGAGTTCGTCCGGATTTTGCAATTAAAAACACTGTTTACTTTTCATGTCACTAGACTTAACTTTATTTCACTCTACTTTTATACACTTTGATATTTGCTTTGACTTCACTATTTAAATCTGTCCGCTTGTTACTGGTGGGGATATGACAACAGATTTATCTTGTTTGACGATTTAAAGTAAACCAAAAACTGTTCTCTACTTGCCGTCGGTCGTGTTTATATACCAGTTTATACTGCTCTCGAAATGCCCTTTATTGTGTCATAAATCGTCTTCATTCATGATTTTTCTGTTTATGACCCATAATCATCTGAAAATATCGTTTATGGCGTATCATGATCATCATCATTCATTATTGTCGACGGGCGGTGTGTATGTTTTTTGTTGTTATTCACTTCGTTCTTCAATAACAAACCTACCTCCCTTTTTCTTTTGTACGTATCTCGAATATTATTGTTTTTACTCAATCATTATGTATTTGTGCGTTGGTGTATGTATAAACATGTTTCGATGTCCATAATCAATAGTTGTACTAAAAACATTGGCTCCCTCATATTTATTCTTCATGAAATATAATTAATTTCAATGCATAAATGGCTTTGAACATCCAGCGAGCATAATGCATAGGCCCTGGTAAACGGAAACCGACATTTTCATTTGGAATCATGCCCAACAAAATTAGAGTAATTTCCAATAATTCTTTGTTTTTTGCTTGTTCCTTTGCCAATTCGTTCTTACAAAAACCCGCTAATTCCACTTCCACACCACTTTTCACACTTCAACAATATTTAATTGTATATGATCATCTATACCTGCTTTGAAATTATCCTTAATCAAGGAATTCCAATTATTCTTGAATCTCACAAATAGCGGAACATTTACTCACAAATAACGGAACATGTATAGCCCATGTTCGATTCAATTGCAGCGCGCAATATAATTTCTGCTCTAAAATAATAGCTGCTCCATTTAATCTTCCAGAATTTGAATATGTTGTATCAAAGCAGCCGCCGCCATTTCTAAACAAATTGATCTTGATAATTTGTTGAAAGTCCATTTAACTGATTTCTACTCTATTTGTTTCACGAAGACGCCTCAGTGTTGTTCGAGTCAAAACGGGTTCACCAATAGAATACACAAGACTTTCGGCAGCGGCACTGATTAATTGCATTGCTGCACGATCAGTAATCTTCCGCTTATCCAAAGCTGACAATATTCTAGGAGTAATGAAATATTTGCTTCTTCTAGGGGCTTCTTCTGCGCTTAGCACAGGCGAATCAATATTTTTGAAGCTCATGTCGTTATCAGATATACAGTTGCGGCAAAAATAATAGTAGTGCTGCATCATAATTGCAACATATTCAAATTTTTCATACTTTTAAACAAAATTATGATATTATTTTCTTATTATGTAACAAATAATGGAAATTTGGAAAACAACAGTTTTTAAAAACTATGCTTTGTTTTCAGGCAGTTTGTATTGAATAATCTTGAATAATTCACTACTATTATTTTTGCCGCAGCTGTAATATCGCTGTCACTCTCCGATGACGAAAACAATGCTTGTGAGTCTATTGGAATCACAGATAATAAACAAAAGGATAGAAAATAAAACAAAAATCCCATATAAAATCATAAAAACAATTGAAGCCAGTTTTTTTGTTTTTTGTCTTTCTATATGTACCAACGCCATATTGGTTAGAGAAATTTTGTCATTTGAAGTTTTAGTTTTTTAAAGGTTATAAGGCATTTCTTGAATAAAAAGTTAAAGTAAACTTTCAAAAAAAAAATTTATTTGTTAAAATCATTCATAAGTGTTGTGTGTGTAAGTGCAAAAATACCAGATATAAAATAAAAATTGAGAAAAAAGGGATTACATTTCACCGGTAAATAAATGTTTATTTGTTTACAAATATTTATAATACTTGTACGCAATCATTTTAAATATTTTCGAATTTTTTACACTTATTTTGTACACAATAGTAAATTCACTATGTTTCAAAATGTTTAAAATACAAAATTTAAAAAAATGTATTTCATAAAATTGTAATTAAAGTAAAAATTTCACGTTTCATTCACACAAAAATCTTATTTTGACCACGCATATGAATCGTCATGGCAACATTACGAATGCAAAAAAAAACCATAGACGTCCCGTTATATTCAATATTAGGGGAGTCTAATGAACGAAATCACATATGAGAAAATTTTATTACAAGCGTATTGATTGTTTTTAAATTTGTTGAAGCAAAGATAATCCAATGTTAAAGATGATTCTTTCAGTACAAAAATATGAGGTAAAAATAGGGTCCCCTCGATGCAATATATAGGGTTCCTTTGATATATACATACGTAAATATTTTGCATACAAATAACATGCAAATAGTTAAACTTTAATGTACCGGTTTCTATTGTACTACCTGTTATGAAAAAGTACTCTATATAAAGAAATGGGAGAGTTTCCTAGTCTTTTTTATTTTTTGTACTGAATGACTCATCTCTAACATACTATGATCTTTGGTTGAAGTCAGATCTTGCATTCCATATGACTTTATTACACGTTTTAAAAGTTTTAATATTTTAGCTATGTTCTAAATTGGTATATTTATGTTCATTATAGTAACTGTAAACCATTTTTTATACAACACACATAAGTATTATTATTATAATTATGTTGGTTCACTTATAACAATAACTTTTGTATATTAATTATGCTCCTTTTAATATATTTACCCTACGTCATTTACATAAATTATTACTACATATTTGCATAAAACCTAAAGAAATATGCGACGCTACTGAGAAAAGAACCAAAGAATTTGTCGGCCATCATGAATTTTTCGGCCATCTTGGTTTTTGAATTTGCTTCACTATTTTTGTTTAGTTTCTGTTCTCTTTGTTATTTTTCTATGATTGGAATTGTGTTTTCACAGTGTAACATTGAATTTTGAAATACAATTTATCATAGTGACCGTTGTTTAAATTTATGTGACGTATTTCTTTGACGTAAATTACAAAATCTATGAATAATTTTCCAATGACTACTCAACATTTTGTGATTCAAAATATCTCACGTTGCCCTTAGTAGCGTGGGTTATACAATAACAATGGGTTATTTTACATTCTCTTAATTTGAAATCAGTCTAGTTTTCAGGCTATTATGTATCAAAATTGGATAATAGTATATTATTCAACGATATATGCTCGTATATAATGATAGCTGTTATTCACGAAGATGAAGTTTGCCGACACGAGCCGATAGGCGAGTGTCGTAAATCATCTGAGTGAATAACAGCCATTATATGCGAGTAGAATACGATACTTTGTCCACGACCGACAAATATCATTATGTTTTATAATCAAATCCTTTAAATACTCCTCAAATAATTTTCGTCGATATTTTGACGTCACAGTTTAATAATAATGAAAATGGCAAGTGACTACTAGACAAAATTTCAAAAATCAAATAATTTACTTGGAAATTATGAATAATGAAAGAAGGGACTACTAGATAAACTAGCAGTGAATAATGGATATCATTATAAGTGATGAAACAAACGTATAAAAAACATATTATACGTTAGTCGTGGACAAAATAATTTTATATCATAGTTTCATTGAAATTCCTTAGGATATTTTTACAATTCGTCAAAAAAAAAATTGTTTTAAGAGTCTATCACACCAAGCAAATTTAAAAAAATTTAAATATGTACACGTTTTTTTGCTTATCTAGTGATAGTAAATCATAGCTTGAACAAAAATAAAATTATTATTCATAAACAAATTTACAAACTTTATATTTTTAATAGAAAAATTACAATTTTGAGCCGCCCGCGAAACCCAGTTTATATTTTTGCACAAGCTATGATTTCCTATCACTAGATAAGCAAAAAAACGTGCATTTAAATTTGCCGCCGACGCACAGTGCGGCGAAATCGATAAAAGCTGGCCAAAAGTCAATAAAAAAATAGTTCCTAGATGGGGTTTTTGTTCATTGGGTTGGCTAAAGTACATGTCTAACGTTCAGGAATTACTAAGATAAGAGTACATTTCCTTCTACCTGCTCTGGAATATTCGTCACAATGCTACCTTTGTTCGAGTAGTATCAACATTGTTACAAAAATGGTAAACAACGCGCTTTTTAAAAAAAATACAGAAAATCGAAAGCACAACCAATTCTTATCGGATAAAATGGTATCAACTTCTAAAAGTATGTAAAACATGAGAATAACTTGTAATGTACTAATTTTGAAAGTATCAAATATCAAAAAATCATTAATTGTAGTCGATTTTTATCTCTTGTTAATCTTTAATATACGATATGTTATTATCAAAAAGTTGTGTTGTTCTGTCGTGTTCGATTGTAAAACTTATCAGATGTTGTAGGTGAGAGATTTTTTGTCAATTTTTGATTAAATTTTTCTTGTAGGTATTCAAAATGAGTTTTATTTTAGAACATATTGGCCATTATTATCTATGACCTCTTGCTCATTTTCGGGAAGTTTCATAATTTTATCGGTGTAGAACTTCTGGGGTTTATCGGCGATAAACTTAGCCAAGTGATTTTCACAGTTATTTTTGAAGCTAACTTTAGACCATCAAGAGAAGTTTGCAGAGATCGAAACAACTGGTAGTCAGAGGGTACAAGGTCCAGGCTGTACGCTGGATGTGTCAAAACTTCCCAGCCGAGCTCTCTCAATTGTTGCCGAGTCATCAAAAATGGGTGTGGTCTGACATTGTCATGATCGAAGACAACAAGCTTTCTATTGATCAATTCTGACCGTTTTTTTTTATTTGCTTGCTGCAGCCTGGTTAATTGCTGATAGTAGAGATTAGAACCAATAGTTTGATCAGATTCTAGAACCTCATAATGTACGATTCTCTTCTAATCCCACTATACACATAGCATAACTTTATGGGGCGTCAATCCTGGCTTTAAAGTCGTTTGTGATGGTTCACCTTTCTTTGACCATGATCTTTTTCAAACGACATCTCGTGTTGGGCCCATTTTTCATCAACCGGTAATGATTTGCTTCAAAAATGGGTTGATTTCGTTGCGTTTCAGTAGCAGCTCGCTGATGGAAATTTGGTCAACTAAATTTGTCATCGAAAATTCTTGATCGAGCGTTTTTGCGAATCCAGCCTTATGCAAATGGTTTAAAACTTACGTTTTGACGTGTCGGTCTTCTTAGATTTTTTGTAAGACTTCATCGACTTTTCAGTGATTGGTCGACCAGAGCGAGAAGCATTTTTGACATCGAGATTTCCAGAACTTTTACAATTTCAAATGTGCGTCATCTTTCATAAGTGGTATTTTGTTGAGAAAAATGTAAATAAATTTAGATTTGATTAATTTTTCCCCTTTTCTTTGATATTTGCTTTACTTTGATTATAATAGACATTTTTTTGTGCAAATGTTGTTGTAACATTGTCCAAGAAATACGGTTATTATTGTGCTTAGCGCATAATTCGTCGTTTTTATTATTACTTCGGTCTAAAAAGACCAAAGTATTGAAATCCTGCTAAAAATTACGGAAAATTTGGTTGGTCCAAAACCACTTTTCTCGACGTTTTGAAAGTCCTTGAGTCTGAAAATGCAAAAAAAAAAAAAAAATGTCCGTCCGTCTGTCTGGATGTCTGTGTGTCTGGACCCATGGTATCTCGAGAACGGCTTGTCCGATTTTGAATTTTTTTCGCCAATCTGTTTCTATGGTTAAGGCGGAGATTTGAAAAGCTTTTGGAGACTGTACGTCAAGAGGGTGGGGTACCTGCCATACGAATTGACCCAAAATACCTGCTTTTATAAATATTTACGATTTTTTTATGTATGCTGGTTTGATTATTATTGAATTGGGAATTGATTTGAAGGTTAAGTTAGGGGTAAATTTGAGGGTTTAGTTGAAGTTGAGTTGGGGTTGCATTAGGATGTAGTGAGTAAATAGTTGACAAATTTTTTATATGATGGAACTTGTGCTTGCCTATTAATCAACCGATTATTGTCAAATACATGTGTGTCGGAAATGGGAATCTAAAATGATTTTTGGATAAAGTTCTGGAATATGGCCAAGTATGGTGGAAGTTGCCTACTTTTCAACCGATTAAGATGAAATCCGATACGTGCGTTGGAAATGTGATTCTAAAATGATTTTTGGATGAAGTTTAGGAATATGGCCAAGTATGATGGAACTTGACTATTTCTCATCACATGTGCGTTGAAATGGGATTCTAAAATTGTTTTGGATGAAGTTCTGGAATATGGCCAAGTATGATGGAACTTGGCTATTTCTCAACCGATTTCGATGAAATTCGACATGGGTATTGGAAATGGGATTCTAAAATGTTTTTCGGATGAAGTTCTGGAATATGGCCAAGTATAATGGAACTTGCCCATTTCTCAACCGATTATTATGAAATTTGACATGTGTGTTGGAAATGTGATTCTGAAACGAGTTTTGGATGAAGTTCTGGAGTATGGCCAAGTATGATGGGACTTGCCCATATCTCAACCGATTATGATGAAATTCGACATGTGCGTTGAAAATGGGATTCTAAAATGTAGTTTGGATGAAGTTCTGGAATATGGCCCAGTAGGTGGAACTTGCCCATTTCTCAACTGAATTTGATGAAATTCGACATGTGTATTGGAAATGGGATTCTAACATGTTTTTTGGATGAAGTTCTGGAATAAGGCCAAGTATGATGAAACTGGCCCATTTCTTAACCGATTTTGATGAAATTCGATATGTGTATTTTAAATGGGATTCTAAAATGATTTTTGGATGAAATTCTGGAGTAGGATGGAATGTGGCAATACCTTAATGGCGTATCATCAAATTTGAGATGGGTGTTGGGAATGGAATTCTAAAATAATTTTTTGATAGAGCTCTGGAATATGGCCAAGTAGGATGGAACCAAAGATAATATTATAATAGAGATAGTTCAATCAGTGCAACATATAAAAATAAATCTAGGGTACCTCCATCATACCGAAGGGAGCCTCCAGTTTAAATAAAATTTATAAAAACATTTTTTTGCTTACTGTATACACGTTTACAACAAAATAATTTCGTTTTTGCTGTTTCCTTCTCTACATTTCTATACTCACACACAATCAATGTGCAAAATAAATAATAAAATAGCATATTGTTTGAATGGTGTTGTATTTTTCTTGGCTTGCTTTAACTATAAAATATAAAAGGCTAGTCTAACAAGCAAATTATTTTGTGGGTATATTTTAAGAATATTTCTCATGCAATAGAACTTTATTGGATAACAAAATCGCATCCGTGCAAATACTTAAGAAACGTTGACAGTGAGTTGATTTGGTTGCGGTTGGAGTATTTTATTGCGCTTGCACAAGGTGTTGATCATTTGTGAAAAAGCTGGGATGAAATTTATGGTTCTAAAGTGCTAAAAGGTTAAGGTAGCATTAATATTAAAATAAATCTGGCCCTAATGGTGTTCCACAATTTATTTTGAGTGTTCCGTGTTGTGAAGTAATGGCTTGTAAAAACAGTTCATTTTTATTATTAAAGCTGGTTTTGGGCTTTTCCAATCCTTATAAATAAAATAAAAACACAAATTTATAATATTCCTAAATGATTTTATTCTCTTTTGAATGATATAACAACAAATGCTGATCCGTTTTGATAGAAAACACAAACAGCGATGATATTTTCTATTGTTGTAGAATTGTTAATCGTGAATTACGAGAGAACTTTGTTTGTTGCTTAAGACTGTTTAGCATCCATTGGCAATGCTTTTTTATAAGAACTTTAATGATAAAATTCAAAATTTTTAAACAATGTTCTAAGCAGCTATTATTTGAAGAATAATATTCAGCGTATTGTGGAGCGTTATTGGCTAAATCGATACAACTATCCATTATAGTTTGTTTAATATGCCTCTCGTGGTATCTTTTTTGAAAAATGCGGCAAAAATTCTCAATTTGCATTTTACATAGCAAAAAGAAGTCTTCTTTTGGGCAGTTTAGTGATCCAAAACTATTATCATTATAATAATTTTTGTTGTATAAAAAATGGCCAGCTGGATGACATATTTTCCAAACATATTAAGCAATCGATTTTACCAATTACTACAAAAATAACATAACCGACAAAATATTTCATGGAATTTTCTCCAATTGCTGTAGTTACATAAAACGATTCCCCAAATTCGCATATTCTTCGCTTTGTTCTTCTGATATTTCTGGTAAAATAGTGTCTTTCCGCTGATCCTCTTCTTGAAACTCGGTACTTAAAAAATCATCTCCGTCTGCTTCACAGTTAGAAAAATTGGATTTAAATTGTAATTTGGACGATATTATTTGTGACAGGATATTATTAAATTGAAAAACGGATGGGTTTTTATTGTTACCACCTTTATATCGAACCTGAGCAAACAAATTTTCGATTGGGTCTTGATTTAATCGATTCGTTAAAATGTAGTTAACGTTTAGATTTGGATTTCTAAAAAATTCAGTTCCCAATAGTATTGCCGCATTAATGGTTTGCACTATACCATCAATGCAATAGATAGATTTAACTCCTTTAAATGTAGTATTTTTAAAATAAATTAAATAGCTGTTTAATGTTTGAAAAATTTTGTTATTTTCAGCCAAAGCACATCGATAAGGGTTGGAATTAAAGAGTGTTTTGCTATTTAAACAATCGAATAAATTATTAGAAACTTCAGTAAATTTTGCTGTTGATATAGCTAATTCAGGATCGGGATATATTTTTAAATCCACTGCGATTTTAATTCCAGCCACGACACTCTTACTAAAAATTTGGGTGGCGTATCGAACAAGCATTTTTTCGGATATATCGGATATATCCATTTATTTGGATATATGTGCTTTGATGTTAGTTTAGGACAAAGTTTTGTGGTCGCATTTTTTTCCCAATTATACAATTTTTGAATCACACTCCAACAAACTAAACCATCCGGACTATCATATTTTGTACCTTTTAATAAATTATTTCGTAAACTTTTTATTAAATGACAAATATCATATAGGCAATAAATTTTTCTATCATTATATACAAAATAAGGGTGCTCCGAGGTAACGTTCAAGTTTTTAAAACATTTTCTATTGTTGCTACCCTGATCGCAAATTATTGCAGCAACATTTAAGCCCACAGTTTCACAAATTCTTAAATTTTCATATACAATTTTTTGAAGGTTTGAACCAGAAATGTTGGTTTTTGTGGAATAATAATTTAAGATAAATTTCCATTGTGAGCATATGCTTCTGACCATAAAAACACAAACGGATTGCGCAATTGAAATTTTTTATTGGTCCCCATCTATTTATCGATGATTTAGACGGTAAATTAAATTTTAAACAATTTCTCATAAAAAATAAGTTGCTGGAGATTTAAAATAAAGGGTCTGTGCTAGTTGCTTTTGTAAATCGGTAAACACATTTTTCCTGTTAGTTGGTGCAACCATCATTTCCACAAATGATTTAGCCGTAGGTTCCAGGTCAGTTCTCTCTAGAAGTATATCATTCCATGTTTTGTTATTTTTCACTAATAAAATTTGAATTTTTCGTTTTAGAGTGAACACTTTGGAAGTAAGATACTTAATTTTAATTGATTTTTTAATTAATCTTGATTTAAGATTTTCTATTTCTTGTAATAATTCCCGATTTTGTTTTTTATATTGATCAACGGTTTTAATCGTTCGCTTACTTTCAGCTGTCGACGCTTTATTAAGAACCATTGACTCTAAATTGACAATCTCTGATTCCGGATTATCCAAAGGTAAATGAAGAGATGGAATAGCTGTATTTATTAGTCTCTTTTTTCCGATAAACTTGGGATCAAAATGGGTACTACATATTCGTTTTTTATGTAAATTATGAAGTACAAATGGATTAGGTATTATGCAACATGCAATTAACCATTCCTTTGCTTGAACGACATTTTTAGGGAAACGAAATAATTTTAATTTAGAATTTCGTCTCAAGTTATGGCAATTACTCACTATACAATTCAAGTCCGATACTGATTGATTCATTTTTGTTTAAATATTTGTAGAGACTAAGCGTACTTCACAACATAAAAAAGATTTAAAACTAAAATGGAAATGCAATGGAAATGTCAATGCAAATACACAACATAAAAGTAAATTAGTTTGTATAGGTTTTAAAAGTAAACATGAAAAAATAGAAAAAGTTTTGAATTGAAAATACACAAGCAGAATTGAAGTAGGTGTGTATATGTATTATATTGTACAGTAAACTAGAAAAATGCGTTTCTTCTTTTTAGTTTTACATTTTCTATAAAAATATCTACGTACAGTAAAATTCTGCTTTGAAGGAGCCATCTCATTATAATATCATCTTTGATGGAACTTAGTTATTCCTTACCCGATTATGATGAAATTTGACATGTGCGTTGTAAATGGGATTCTAAAATGATTTTTGGTTAAAGTTCTAGAATATGGTCAGTTACACGGTTAGAAATATCAGTATAATTTTGTATACTACTTTCGGTATAAAGTTCTAAAATACGATTTTTCGTGTTATATTGGATTCTTGTACCCCTGCTACTAAAGCTTTTGACCTGTTTGGCTGTTGTTGTATGTATAAGTAAATATATGTTAGTTAAAAATTAAAATAGAAATCAGTACTGTCAAAACTGTCACACCAAATTTATAACACAGGTGACAGGTGAATGCAATCCTCATTGAAAAAACCAAAGACCGAAGTTCTGATCACCTCGTGAGGTTTCAGCCCTTTATATTTTAATATTGCAACTCTGACTTTTGATTCGTAATCCACGACCCAAACAAGCATGAAAATGATATGCATCTTGATCGGGACTTGATATACAGTTGTTTCACGAATAAGGGTTGTTAATAGGGGTTGACGGGGGCTACATTTTCCAACTCTGACTTCAGCTTCGTAATCAGCGACCCAAAAAACCATGAAAATGATGGATGTACAATGTGACATATAGGCTGTTTCATGAATAGGGGTTCTTAATAGGGGATGAAGGGGTTACATTTTGCAACTCCGACTTCAGATTCGTAATCAGCGACCCAAAAAAAACCTGGGTGCATATTTTTACATACTTTACTTGAGTTTTTCACTTTTAGCCAACTTTTTTGGAATCCGCCGTACTGTGCGACGCGCCGCGCTTGATGTGATAGAACATTTAGATCCGCAATAAAAATATTGCGTTTGTACGGGGAATCAAAATACTTTGATTTACACCAATTGCTTCCTATATGCAGTTTTCGATCCGCGATTGATCCGCAACCGCCGATTCTATAATCGACATGATTATGTATATACCTTTATCAAAAAGGAAATAATTCTCGTCAGGTGAGACATTTATCTGATTAGTCCAAAATTTGTAAAATGAGATGTACATTGACATGATATAAAAACATAGAAAATGCAATTCCACCCCATTTTAATAGCATGAATTGTGTCAACCCTCAAGTTGTACTTTAGAGGTAGGGCCATTTACGAGTCCAAATTTTTAAGTGTTTGGAGATTTGGAACCTCTCCAGCCCTCTATAATACAGTGGAGTTGGTTTGTCCCACTCTACAGCAAAATAGTAGACATTTTTTTTAATGAGTAAATTTAAATTGAAATCCTCTTATGATAAGTTCTAATTTTGGCATTCTTTTCAAAATTTGACCACAAATTTTTCATTTTAATCATATATTTTTATTACATAATTTGCCATTTTAGTTATACATATTTTTGATTTTTTAGAACCTAAAAATCCTAAGCCTATTAATAATTAACTAAATTAATAAATTTTATTGTATGCATCAGTTTTTATTGTATAAAAAAAAAAATAATTTAATTTAACTTGAAAATTATTGTAAATTATTTTGAAAAAAGTTTAATTTTTTTTGAAAAATTGTTAATTTGGTTTGAAAATTTGTTTGCCAGACGAACTGAAAAGGACAAAAAACGAACAAAATTAAAGCACCATTAAAAAAACAATTTTTGGATATACCTAGTAAAATTTAAGATTATTACTGATCACAAGCCATGTGCTCATATAGTTTTTTTCGAGTTTTTCTATAAAAAATCGCTTGATCAATTTATTTGAAATTTTGTACATTAATTTTAAGAGTGAGGTTTAAGGAATAAAAAATTACAATTTACAATACAAAATTGTTTAATCAGTTATAAGGCCATGTCTGAAGATATGCTGATTTTAAAAAGGCCTTTTAAGTGGTTGACGGCAGGGAGATCAGTGGTTGATTGGAAGGGTACACAAAAAATTATTTTTTGGCATCAAAATAAACATTTTGGGCGACAAAAATAATTAACTGACAACAAATTTATAAATAAATTAAAAATTAAAAAATTGAAATTAGTTTTAAAATATTCTGGAAAATCGAGATCCCTAATTTAACTTAGAATTGTAGAGGCTAACGGCTTCGGTAAATCTCACAGCACGCGGAAGGTCGCACCGCTCCCCCCCCCCCCCCCCCCCCCCGCTTAGCCCTCCGAGGGGCTTCAGATTTGAACTTCGGGGGACGTAGGAGCCGGGTTAAACAAACATGTCGTACTGCGTGCCGCAGATAGGAGCGGATTATATAGAATCTATTAATGACACTGCAATATTTTATATCGATCCCCCATCAAATATTAAATAATTTGTATCGATTAAATTTAATTTTTTGTCTCGAAATTTTTTTTGAATTTGATTAGTAAATGATCGTCACAATACTCGTTCGAAATTCACATCGATCTCGTGCTGTAACAACTCATTTACCGCCCTTGTTTTGTAAAAAAACTATAGCTGTCCATAAGATTTTCTCTGAGATGTTCAAAATCGTTCAATGGGTGTGTTCAAAATATTTTAGGAATCATAAATTCAAACTAGTGAGATAAAATTAGAAATTACAGAAACTTCTGAAAACCCTCTGGAAATACTGCGACAAATTTGGTAAATTTGGTAGTGCCTACTTATTGGGTTCAAGATCTACATAGTAAATATTAACGTAATAAAATCATTCATCATCACGTTATACCCGAATAAGATAGTCGTAGATAATGGAACGGAATTTATCTCAAAAATATTTAGGGATTCATGGAAATTTACAAAATCAATCTACATATTCACATCTGCAAAAAACTGAACTGGAAACTCTCCTATCGAAAGGTTTCATTCAACCAAGAATAGATAAATTTTTTTTTTTTTATTTTTTTTTTTTAAATGCTGCCAATGGCTTTATTCTTGAATCTTTCTACATAAGAAACTAACAAGAAGTAATCAAATCTTAAGCTAAAATTATTACATATTTTAAGTCTTAACCAATGTTAATACTTATTGTTGGTGCTCACAATTTAATTAATTTAGATTATACTTATACATACATACTTATGTATAACATCAACATTTAATAAATTTACAGGTTCACAGGTTCATCAGTCCGAGTGGATCTGTTCTTTTCAGTCGCCTAAATCGTGGCTGTTTTAATATATCCCTGGCCAATTCGTTGGGATGCGCTTCTAGTTTTGAATAATATTTAGAGCTGAATTCTTTAATTGTTTCTTTAATGGTTTTAATCCCAAGGTCATCATGTATATTACTATTTCGAATGTACCACGGAGCATTAGTAATACTTCGAAGTATTTTCGCTTGTGTTCGTTGCAGGAGCTCTCTGTTTGAAGCGCTGGTGGATCCCCATAACTGAATACCATATGTCCATATGGGTTTGATTATCGCTTTGTACAGTAAAACTTTATTGGCTAATGACAACTGAGATTTCCTTCCCATTAGCCAATACATTTTGGCAAATGTCAGTTTTATTTGGTTGCGCTTAGTTTCAATATGGGTTTTCCACGTTAACCTTCTATCCAGGTGCAAACCTAAGTATTTGACCTTCGTTTGTTGAGGAATATTTTTATTGTTTAATTTCACTGGTGGGCAGGTGCGTTTGTTCAGCGTGAATGTGATGTGAGTTGATTTGTTTTCGTTCACTTTTATTCGCCATGTCTTTAGCCAGTCCGCGATTTTGTTTAAATGATTCTGTAACTCCTTTGAGGCAATTTCGGGATTATTGTGTGACACCAGGATGGCCGTATCATCGGCAAATGTTGATATTGTTGCTTTGTTGGTTACAGGTAAATCGGCTGTGTACAACAAGTATAATATTGGCCCTAGAACGCTGCCTTGCGGGACACCTGCATTAATATCATTTAAGCAAGTAGTTGCGCCATTTTGTTTGACCATGTATTGCCTTTGAATAAGGTAGTTTCCCAAAATTGAGTGAAATTTCTTCGGTAGAAGCTCTTTAATTTTGTATATTAGCCCATCGTGCCAAACTTTATCAAATGCTTGTGCTATATCCAAGAAAGCAGCAGAACAATATTTCTTTTCCTCGAAGGTGATTTTGATTGCGTTTACAATTCTGTGAATTTGCTCTGTGGTACCATGTTGGTTTCGGAACCCAAATTGATGGTCTGGTATAACGCGCCGTTCTTCCAATATTGGTTTCAATTTTGTTAGTAACATTTTTTCAAATAACTTTGATATTGTGGGTAGCATGCTTATTGGGCGATATGATGAGATCTGCGTTTCATTTTTTCCAGGCTTATGTATCATTGTGATCAAAGATATTTTCCATTTTTGAGGAATATAACTGGTTCGCATGATCGCGTTGAATATGAATGTTATTAGTTTTATGCATTTGTCTGGCAATTCTCTTATCATTTTTCCAGTAATGAGATCATGTCCTGGTGCCTTTTTCGGGCTTATGCAATTTTTAATTGTATTCTTAACTTTCTTCCAATTATACTTTATAGGTTTGTAGGATAAACCATCATCCATTTGCTGGGGTAGCACGAAATTATTATCTTCTTCGTGTGGTGTGAATACTGTTGTTAGATGATCAGCAAAAGCATTGGCTTTTTCTTCATCACTTCTCGCCCAATTTCCAGTTGGTAGTCTAATCGGTGGATTCGAATTTGTTGGCCTTTTTAATTTTTTTGTTGCCTTCCACAAAGAGTAATCTGTCCTCTCGGTTGCCGAGAGATCACTTAAATAGTTCTGGACGCTCTGGTTTTCTTCTTCCCGCAAAGCAAATCTTAAGGCCTTGATAGCTCGATTTAATTTCCATTTCAATAACGGTGATTTTGTTTGCTGCCATAGCCGGCGAATTTTCCGTTTTTCCTGGATTAGTTCCTGTATATTATGAGACAGCTTATTAACTTTTTCGGAACTACTTATGACAGGTGTAGCCCTTTCAGCTGATAATGCCATGATGTCTTTTAAATTTTCAGCCGCCGCATCAATATCAGCTGGTGTGGTCAGAGGAATATTAAGTAGGCAATTTTGTTCGACTAGCCTCCTATATTGATCCCAATTAGTTTGCTTGTTTGTAAGACGGTTGGGTGTTTCGTTCCTTAAGACATCGGTACTCACTGTTACTATTACCGGTGAGTGATCAGAAGACAGATCATAACAATCGGTGGCCTTAGCATATGTACGTGGAATGCCCTTAGTTACACAAAAGTCGATTAAATCAGGAATTTTCTTTTTATCCGTTGGCCAGTAAGTTGGATTACCGGCAGATAAATAATCCAGGGACTGTTCCTCTATAGCTTGATAAAGTTGTTTGCCTTTCGGCGATGTTAATCTGGAGCCCCAATGAGTATGTTTGGCGTTGTAATCACCTCCCGCAAGAAATTTATTACCCAGCTGGCTAAAATAATCCAAGAACTGGAGTTTTTTTATAGCATGTTTTGGAGGACAGTACACTGCCGATATGACACAGTTTCCAGACCACTCCTGAAGACAGATGCTCGTTGATTGTATATGTTCTTTCTCATATTTCGTCAGCTCATAGTGCTTTAATCTTCTTTTAATCAATACAGCTGTGCCTCCATGTGCTTTCCCATCTGGGTGCTTGGTGTCATAAATAGAGTACCCATTAATTTTGAAATAGCTATTTTTGGTGAAGCGTGTTTCGGATATTAACATTATGTCAATATTGTGCTCAGTGAGGAATGCTTGAACCTCCGCTTTATGTTGTGCTAGGCCGTTTGCATTCCATATAGCTATTTTGATGATGGTCATTTTTGACTTTTTACGACTATCTGCATCAGCGTGTTCATATTCTGCATCATTAGATCCATGGTTCTCTCCATCATCGCCATGAGGCTTTGCATCATATTAGTCAATTTGTTTAGAGCTTTTGAGATGTTTCCCTCTTCACTTGCTTGCACTTTAGGGGCCGTACCTTTAAGAACACTTGCGTATGAAACCCCTTGGTGCACACTACCGTTGACAGTTGCGTACTGATTTCCATTTTGAGCGTTTGGATTTACAATTTCTGGGCGTGCTTGTTTTTTAGCTGAAGAATGGAGATTAAGCATTCGTTGTTCAGCTCGCTGCTTTGGATTGATTCTTCTTTTCAATTCAAGATAAATTGGGCACCCTCTATAATTAGCTGTGTGATTTCCATTGCAGTTGCTGCATTTTCTCACTGATGCTTCTGTTTTGGCTTTATTGCAAATCTTTGCGTTATGGAGTTCACCACATATAACACAAACATCGTTCAAAGTGCAATATGCTCTAGTGTGTCCATATTCTTGGCACTTAACACACTGTACCGGCCCATTTCTTTTCCTGGGTTCTTCGATGGTAACCCTTCTATGCAGTAGATATTTTAGGTCATATATTGCATGTTTGCCTTTGACCTTTTTATTATCTGGTTCTAATTCCAGGCGGAACAATGGCTGCGGCGCCTTCTCCCGATTAATAATATTGGTAATAGATTTACATTGGAAACCTTTCTCAGCGAGAGCAGCTTGAATTTCGTTTGCATCTACGTAGCTCTCTATTCCTTTCAATACTACAACTAATCCTTTTTGACTCTTTAGTTGGTACGTGTAGTAATGTTTACCAACTTGATCAAAATGCTTGATTAACGCTCTGTAAGCATCAATATTGAGCGGTTGAATTTTTGTTTCTTTTATATCTCCTCTTTTGATAACGGAAATATAAAATGCACCTTCCGTAATAAACTCGATGGTTTTTGCAAGTTCTCTATTTGATTCTTCCCTCAAATAGATTGGTGGCGGCTTCTCAATTTTTGGAGTTTTTTCAGGCGGCGGATCTTCAACAACCAAGCAAGAATACCTATTGCCATGTGTTAATTCAACGGAAGCTAACTTAGTGAATTTGTTCGCGCTTGTACTGGCCGCTGATCTAGGGCTTCTCCTTCGCTTTGATCGGACAGTAATATACCGGTCAATTCCCGTTTGCACTAAACACTGACCTACATCACTGTTCATTTTTTTTTCATTTGTTGTCAATGCACTTCCATTGTTTATATTATCGTCAATATTTGTCGACGATGCACTTTTATTTTCTTTATGGTTCAACACACCAAAGTTATTTAAATTAATTTCAAGTTCATTTTGATTTAAATTGCCTGGTAAAGCAATTTTTTGAGCATTTAAAATTTGTTGTCGCTTTGGACTATGCTGCACATTTCCAATTTTATTAATAATTGAGGTCGTGACGTTCGGTGGCAAATCGCTTGCGGACATGAATAGATAAATAGAACAAATAGTAAACGAAGCAATTATAAGTTATAACAACTCTATACATTCGACAACAAAGTTAACCCCATTCGAATTAATCTCGGGACACTACAATAATTTTAATCCTATAATAGACAGCAACAAAATTAATACGGATAAAGAGTAGATACTTGCTTAACATTACCGTAAAACCATTTTTATCTTAGAACCCTTTAATACTCCACCACCAGGCATCTCTTATAAGTATGTATCCCTTAATGGGTAATGAACACAGCTTGAATTTTCTCCCGATATCCTCTTGCGCAATTTCTTCACTCTTGAAACTTCTCTCAATGACTAAAAATTGTAACATGGGCAAAAATATGAGTTGGGGTTGGATTAGGATGTAGTAAGTAGTTAACAAATTTTTTATATGATGAAACTAGCCTATTTATGAACCGATTATTATGAAATTTGACATGTGTGTTTGAAACGGGATTCTAAAATGTTGCTTGGATGACGTTCTGGAATATGGCCAAGTTTGAAGGAACTTGCCCATGTCTCAATCGATTATAATGAAATTCGACATGTGTATTGAAAATGGGGTTCTAAAATGAGTTTTGGATGAAGCTCTGGAATATGGCCAAGCAGGATGAAACTTGGTTATTCCTTATCCGATTATTATGAAATTTAACATGTGCGTTGTAAATGCTACTTTCGGTATAAAGTTTTAGAATACGATTTTTCGTGTTAAATTGGATGCCTGTACTCATGTTACTGAAGCTTTTTACCTGTTTGGCTGTTATTGTATAAGCAAACATATGTTGGTTAAAATAGAAATCAATACTGTCAAAACTGTCACACCAACTTTATGACACAGGTGAATGCTATCCCCATTGAAGATACCAAAGACTGAAGTTCTGATCACCTCCTGAGGTTTCAGCCCTTTATATTTTATTTATATATTTAGGCTAGTATCGTTTTATTTGTTGAACAGTATGAAAATTTATTTAGCGTTCGATTTAAGAATAAACAAG
The DNA here is from genome assembly GCA_963556165.1 of Tipula helvola. Lineage (NCBI taxonomy): Eukaryota > Metazoa > Arthropoda > Insecta > Diptera > Tipulidae > Tipula > Tipula helvola. Next base: position 67,975,732 of record OY744481.1, on the reverse strand, counting down.
AAAATAGAATCGTCTGTTAAAAATCAACTTTTACATTTATTAAATAAGGTTTATTGGGAAATGCTTTCAAAAACATGCAAAGATGTATGTATAATAAGAAATTCTCTAAAATTAATTTATTTTTGTAAGATAAAGAGCTGTACCTACCCTAGGGACGGTTAAAAATAAACCCCTAAAAAAGGTCGAATGGACATACATAATACAGTAATAATAAGTAAAAATAATATTAATAATCATTTATTAATGTATTTCAAGTAAAAATACAATTTATTAGTTTATATAATGGACATAGATTATTTATAAAGATATGTTAGAACAATAAATTTCAACAATTTTTGATAAACTTACGCATTTCTGGCAAATGAATTTTAATTACATGTCAAAAAATTTAAAATAACATAAATATCATGAGAATTTTTATTATTTTATAAATAAAAATGTCTTGAAAACTTATTATCAAAAATAAAATTAAAATATTTCCTATACCATGTGAATGTAAATAATTTTTGTATCTATTTACGTAGCCTCCCATATTCTTTGGAAAATGGGGAAATGTCTACCGAGTAAATATTTAGCCGTTTAGTACAATTTAATAATATCAAAATCATTTTTTTTGTATAAAAGTTTAAATTAGGCCATCGACCTTGATTCCTATGTAATTTCGGCAAAATAACTTAAATATTTACTTATGTACAGAATTTCTTAATTTTTTTTTTTTTTTTTGCAAGAAAAATGTATGTAGGACGGAAAAAGGCCAACAATGTAGCAAATAAAGTAAAAATAAAATAACATGAAAAATCTCCAGAATACCCAAATATTTTCGTATTAAAAATCCAAAAATAATACCTAGAATTTCGGTAAAATATTTTATTTAAGAAAATATCTGTTTTTGTTTTATTAAAATTTATCTCTCGTAATATACATCCTTTATACAAAAATAGTAAATGTATGTATATGGATACGAGCATGAAATAAGTAGATAAGAGAGAAAAATTAAATTTTCGTCCACCAAAATTTGTACAACGTTAAATCGTAATTTTAATTCTTTATTTATAAAAAACAAATTGGATAATCAGTTTGCGGTTTTATACATAAATGTGTCAAAAGTTTGTAGGCAAGCCAATCTATCCGAATTTATATATTTAGGACTTAATGAATCTTCCTTCTACGATTTTAAATAATTTTCAATAAACAAAACAAAAAAATATTTCAATGTGGAAAACCAAAATTTTTCCCATAAAAATTAAGTTTTAAAGTAAAATGAAAATGAACCTTTAAAATTTTAACGTTAATTATTTATTTAAAAAGTTTTCTTTAAAATTATAAAACAACAAGAACCCTATCGATTTATTTTAATTTAGATATAACTCCACGCGTTTAATTCGATGATATAAAGTTTTAATCAATTTTTGTTGATTTTATAAAATTTTGATGAGAAAAAAACCCAAACCAAACCTTCCTAACATTTAAATAAATAATTAATTTTTATTAATAAAATATATACATATACATACCTATAACAACATAATTTGTTTTGTTCTTTTTAACCATTTTATTATTTTTTTTTTTTTGAATAAATTAATTTTTAATTCCTTTTGTTTCGAAATTAAGTTTTTCTTAATACGTCATATCTGTCTACGGTGGACGAACATAGTCACACCAGTCAACACCTGGACAGTGATTTTGGTCGCAAAATGAAGATTGAGTGCCACATCATGGTGTATTACGGAAAAGTAGCACGACAACCAAACTCAGAGTTGTATTCGACGGTTCCGCCAAAACAACTAGGTACCGGTATTTCTTTGAATGACTGTTTGGCAGAGGGGCCTACTGTTCAAGAAACTTTGTTTTCAATTCTGAGATGTACCGCCATATTAATGTCGCCAATGAAGATATGAAGTTTCAAAAGATAGTTTGGCGGTAGAATCCAACACAACCAATTCGCCATTATCGTCTACGCACTGTTACGTATGGTTTAGAATCAGCACCTTTTTTAGCGACAAGAATGTTAAAGGAAATAGCAGTTCAAAATCAAGCAACATCATCTCTTGCGGCTCAAGCTATTGCAGAAAATATGTATGTAGATAATCTTATGACAGGTGCTGATGACATTGCTGAAGCGTATCAATTGAGGGATTCAGTCATCAGTCTACTCAGTAAACATGGATTACAACTCAGAAAATGGAAGTCAAATTTTCAAACATTGCTCAACTCATTATCAGACGAACTTAAGGATACGCAGCCTAAGTCAATAGACGATCACACTCATCAATCAACTCATTCTGACAAAGTTAATTAACTCCTAAATTGGAATCCGGAAACAGATGAAATCACGTTCATGCCGGACCTACCCATCGTACAACAATTATCCAAGCGAACTATTCTCTCAGAAGCAAGTCGTCTTTTCGATCCGCTCGGTTGGTTAGCCCCCATTACAATCACAGTTAATATATTCATACAATTACTTTGGGCAAGCAACTTAGGTTGGGATGATCTTATAATCGAAAGCCAAGCAAACCGATGGAATCAAATAAGGGCTCAACTAAAGAATGTAAATCAAATCACAATTCCTCGGTTTATTCAAACACGAAAAACGTCTTCCATTGAAATGCACGGATGCAGCGGTCATTTATTACAAAGTCACGAATCCAAACGAAGAAGTGTTCATCAAACTTATCACTGCAAAACCAAAGTAGCACCTATTAAGACACCGACTTTACCTCGCCTAGAACTTTGCGCAGCTGTTCTCTTGACAAATTTGATCAACATGGTTAAAAGAGGAACTAAATTGAAGTTTGCTGAAACATATGCCTGGACGGACTCAAAAATAGTCCTCGATTGGCTTTCAAGTCATCCTCGATTATGGACTACATTTGTGTGCAATCGAACCGCTGAGATTCTCAATTCCCTCAACCGCAAACATTGGCATCACATATCATCAAAGGATAATCCAGCAGATTGTGCTTCTCGCGGACAGTTGCCAGACGAATTGATAACTAATAATTTATGGTGGAATGGTCCCAGCTGGTTACGCCAACCACTTGAATGTTGGCCAAAACAGAGCTCAAACTGTGGGAACTTAGACGAAGAATCAAACAAACTATTTGCAATGACCACCAGCAATAACCATTGGTTCAATGAGTTCTTTTCAAAATACTAATCCTTTCGAAAATGCCAAAGAATATTTGCCTATATAGTTAGGTTTCTTAGTAATGCAAGGAGTCTCAAAGGAACGAGAATCGATGGTATTTACCTCCAAAGAAATGAACACAAAGTCAAATTTGTAAATTCGAGCAATTAAAAATCTATTCAGACGTTATCTTATTATTACAAGGCAATCAGCCAATCAAACGAAAAAGTTCGTTACTTTCCCTGGACCCGTTCTTAGACAATCAGGGCATTCTACGTGTCGGAGGAAGATTGGAGAACAGTGTCGCATCATTCTCAACAAAACATCCAATTATTATTCATCCAAAATCAACAGTAGCTAGTTTAGTACTTTAAGATGTACATCTCGATAATAAGCATGCGGGACCAACACTTCTACTGCACATATCAAGACAAGAATACTGGATACCAGTTGGAAAAGCAAAACCCAAGGAAATAGTACACAAATGTATAACATGCTCTCGATTCAAAGCAAAACTGCAGAAGCAGATGATGGGGAACTTGCCGAGGGGTAGAGTACAACTGATAAGACCATTTTTACAAGTGGGCATCGACTATGCCAGACCAATTCCAATTCACTTAACGCGGGGAGGAGGCCAAAAGGTGTATAAGGCATACATCTGTTTGTTCATATGTTTTAGTATAAAGGCAGTTCATTTGGAAGTGGTTAGAGATATGGCCACTGACGCCTTCCTCGGCCCCTTAAAGAGATTCACGGCACGTCGAGGTATCCCAAAAGAAATGTTTACTGATAATGGCTCCAATTTTATCGGTGCAAATAATTGCCTTCGGGAAGTATTTAAAAAACTTATAAAAAATTCAAATCACATATCTGATTACTCTTCTAGGCTTCATATTACATGGCACTTTAATCCGCCTGTCGCTCCCCATTTTGAAGGCCTTTGGGAAGCTGCCAGTAAATCAACAAAATTCCATCTTACAAGGGTAATTGGAAAGCAAATCCTCACAATGGAAGAAATTAATACATTGCTCACAGAGATCGAAAGTGTCCTGAATTCAAGGCCGTTATGTGGAATAAACTCAACCGACATCGATGCGCCACACCAACTCACGTTTTAACTGGTCACGCCGCGACAAAAATACCAGAAAGGGATATTTCATCTCAAAAATCATCGCATCTAACTAGATGGCAAATGGTCCAGCAGTTAGCACAACATTTCTGGAGTCGATGGTCTAACGAGTACCTACTTCTTTGCAGAATCGAAAAAATGGAAAGACCGAAAAAATCTTATCTTTTTTTATTTCTTTATTTATTTCTTTTTTAATTGGAATGAAAATAGAAGAATTCTTTGTCGAAAATCGACAGTTTCGAATTCTTCTAAAGACACATTAAAATTACAAAAAACAAAATATTTAACATTATACTGATCGGCTATCAAATACAATAAAAGATGTTTTATAAAATTTCATAAATAACGCTAATTATGTAATAACACGAAACAGATTTGTGACGTCAGGCGTTTCAAAGAGCCAATCTTTCACACTGGACAAAAACGACTTAGAATGAATTAGCCTCCTAATCCTATCTGGTAATCTATTAAAGATGGTAGGTGATGCAAGAAAAATGTAGCTGCGGAAATGATCATTATTAAACCTGGGAATACTGGGAAAACCAATGTCCGACAGAATAGACAACAAAATTTTATGATCAACCATATCAAATGCCTTAGAGGCATCAACAAACAAACCAGCACAAACATTACCACAGTTCAGCCCATTATGTATAGTATCCAGAAATTTCAATAAAGCTGACTCAGTACTCATACCTTGACGGAAGCCATGTTGATGTACACTCAGTACGTTAAAGTGATCTAAAAAAATACTCACTATGATTTTAACTGCTTTCTCCAGAACTTTCAAAATGACCGGCTGGAGTGAAATTGGCCTATAGTTTCCTTTAATAGTTCGATCGCCTTTTTTAAAAATAGGAATAATGGTTGCCGATTTAAGTCTAGTAGGTACAAGTCTTGATCGAAAGGCAGATTGAATATATGAGTCAGGACTGGGCTGACGAATTTAGAGATAGATTTCAAAATATGGCTACTGAGTCCTTCGCTATCAAGCGAATGTTTCGAATCTAGCGACTCAATAATAGATATTATTTCGTTGTTAGACACTGGAGTCATAAAAAAAGTTTTCGAACAATAACGTATGAGGAATGAAATATGGACAAATGTATGTAAAATGTATTTGTATTTGTATTGTACAACCAAAAATAAAAATTTCCTTGTTTTTAAATAAGGTGGTTCCCGTATATTTTATAAAAAATACATTACAACTGCGTCATTCTACGATTAGTTACAAAAATGTCGTTGTTACAAGTAGATCGTCGTAAATTAATTTATAAATTTTGTCAGGAAAATCCAGACAAAAAAAAGAACGAGATTTTTCACTACTTCAAGGATCTTGGATTCAAAAAATCCTTTATCTACAAAACAATTAAACTGTTTGAGAATAATGAACCTGTGGAAAGAAAACCCGACTCTGGTAAAAAATGTCAACTACAAGGTAGCAAAGTTCGAATGAAATTGAAAGGTGAAACAGTGGGTCGAACTGCAAAATCGTACAGACAACTGGGTAAAAAATATCAAGTTGCCCCAAAAACTATCAAGAAATATTTACAAAGTATGAATATTTAACGCAAACCCAAAAAATCGGCACCAGCAACTACAGACAAACAATTAGCTACAATCAAATCTAGATTAAGAGTGCTTTCCCAAACATATTTCGCTGCTTCTTCAGCTTATAAATGTGTGATGGATGATGAAAGTTATTTCACTGTTGAAGGTAATGAATGGCAGCCAAAATACTACTACGAGTCTCCCGATCATAAAGCACCAGAAAAGGAGAAGTTTATTCATAAGACCAAGTTTCCAGGTAAAGTTATGTTGTGGTTGGCTATTAGCGAACGAGGTGTCAGTGACCCAGTATTTTTCAAAAGTGTTTGGCGGTTAATGCGCAAACATACACAAACAAATGTTTACCCGTGCTTCAAAAATTTATAAATAAATATCATAAAAATGATAAAACGATTTTTTGGCCTGATTTGGCATCCTCACATTATGCCAACGCAACGTTATCCGATTTACGTCAACGCAGAATCGAATTTATCCCTAAAGACTATAACCCACCAAATGTTCCACAACTAAGGCCCATTGAAACTTTTTGGGCAAATCTGAAGAGAATGGTATACAGCAATGGATATCGTGCCAAAAATGTTGAATGTCTGATTAGAAAGATAAAAAGAGATTTAAAGAAGATTGATACATCAGGAACGCAGGCGGCAATGAAAAGAGTGCCAGAAAGGATCAGGAAAGCGAATCGATATGGAGCGCAAATTTTTTTGTAAATTTTATCTAAGAATTAAAGTTTTAAATAAATTATGGATTAAAATCGTTTGATTAGTAAATAATTTTTTTTTTACTTTTTTTTGTTTGCCATATTTTATTCCTCATACGTTAAATATAAAAAGTTAATAAAACTAGTGGTTTACTTCAAGAATTAATATTAAAGGATTTATTTTATTTTATTTTTTAAAAAATAACAAATACGGAATATAATTCATGTAACATCATTCTTCTTCGGAGTCCGTAAAAATAATATCTTTAGCGTTATTCTCTGTTTGAAGATTTATATAAAATTGATGATTTACTGGTGGAATAAACTGAATTAATTCCATTAAATCTTTTTTTTTTTCCGATGAAATTTTTCTTCCATTTGGATAAGCCAATTTTTCAGTTAAAAAATCTGGAGTTCGTGTTCTCTTTTTAATATTTAAAACTGAAAAATTTTCTTCCGGTTCATTTCAATATTTAAAAAAAACATTAAAATGGTAATTTTTATCAAATTTTAACCATTGTATCTTTAACCAATTAACCGGGTTTTGGTTTTCATCTATTTTTCGGTGAGTGACTGAAGATAACATTGGTTCAGAAGAAAAAAAATTTTCCTTTTCCATATTTACAACTTCAAATGGATATTTTTTGCTAGCGGTTTTGATAACTTCAATCCAATTGTCAGGTACATAAATTTGTTTAAAATATTTTTTATTTTTTTCAATTAATCCGAAATCTTGATCACAGCGCAAATACGATTGACCGGATATGAAGAATTTATGATGAATTATGGTACAGATGTAATCGTCAATGCAAACCATTTTAAGGCAAGATAGTGCCATTTTAATGTTTCTGTTTTGTCCACCACACTGGTCTGAGTACATAATTAAATTTGATGTTGTAACATTTTTTTTTATGTAATGCATTAGGCAACTGGCAATTTCATCAGCACCTCTTGAAGCGATTGTTTCATTCCATACATACAAGGAAGCACGATTATTACCTATAAAGAAATAATTACATAAATATTTACGGAAATCCAATTTTACCGAAATTATATTTGAACAAATATTATCTCACTTACCTAAATTATGTATACCTAGGCAATAAGTCCATAATTGCCGTTTATAATATCAAATGTTGGTCGTAAGAATTGGTGTTGGAAGCGTTTTCATTTTTGCTTGCTCAGTATCAATTTTTATATTTTGCCTGACAATTTCAACTTTTAATAAATGTTCGTCTTTCCTCATTTGAACTTCAGTTGTTTCTTGTTCACTGCTCGAATATTTTAGTTTGTTGTTAAGCAAATCACAAGTTTTACAGGTATCACTTAAAGGAGAACGAAAATGTAAATTGAATTTTTTGTTAAATGTGTCAGTAAACACAAATTTAGACGCATAATCTTCATTATCAGATTTATACAGTTTAGAAGTACTTTCTACCGGGATTGTCTTTCCTGCTATAATGTGATTGATAAGCTGGCAGTTGATTAATGAAATCGATAATTTTATATATTTTTTCTTCGGGTGTTTTATTTGCAGGTGAATGCTTTCCTCTTTTATCTGTTGGTGCTACTCGTTTACCATCAATTTGTGTAGTACCCGCAGAGCTCTAGTAATTCTTCCATCACTTATCTGTAAAAGAGATTTGAAGAACTCCTTGCACACTTTAATATCAGCACCATTTTCTTTTATAAAATAATTTCTAGTAAAATTTCGTATACTATTGTCATTATTTGTATACATCCTCTTTTTTTCAATAATTTTGATAGATCCGAATAAAAAAGCAGTTTGTAAATTAAAATTTGCGAGTCCATAATAATCACGAAAAACCTTTTTCTGTTGTTCAATAGAAATTTTTTCACAGCAATTATTTCTGCATTTGCAATTTGATTTTCCAATTTTTCCAGGTACAATAACACCATTGCAATTTACATATTCTTTGCCTGAATTTCTTTTATTTTTTCTAATGTTTTTTTTCCAAGTATCTGGATTTCTAATCCTTTTTTTGCTGTATTTTTTTCCAAGCTGTTTGCATTATTGCTGGTATTTTCATTATTGCTACGGTTAGTTAATGGCTTAGCAACACCTACCATATTAAATTGAATGTGATAATAGTTTATATAGATTCATTTTATTGATTTTATTTCATTGAAAAATTTACCTTGACGAGGACTTAACTGGTACTGATATTCAAATAAAGACATCAATACATGCAGTATCATGGAATAAATAAAAATATTAACGTTAAGTGGTGAGAGAACTGAGAAAATTTACGTTTTTTTAATATGTGTTTTCTAACGATCAATACGCCTAATAGTTGATATTTTTAAATATGTATGCTTACAAAACAAGCTGGCTTAAGAGAGAATTCTTGCAGATTTTGTTATATGTATACAAACACCTTACCATGATTTTACACCATGGCTTTTATTGCCATTTAGTTTTAAAAATATTATAAAGGACTTTACTGTAAAATTTAAAATTTTTAAAGAACCAAAGTGGCCTAACCTGGTTGGGCCACTCTGGCTTTGACGAAAATTAATAATTTGTATTGAGCCAAAACAAATATTATAATAAATAACCTGGAAATAACTGTTTATACAATTTAAGATCTATGTAATTAGATACTAATGAACATTTATGGCCGATTAAACGAAAAAAAGTAGAAATTTCAAAAATGTGGGTTAGGCCACTACGGTTCTGAGCCCCTCATTTAATATACTAAGTTCATCCAATGATTTTTGATATTTATCAGTTAACCCATTCAATCTTTTTGACAAAACTTCCAATTCCGAAATTGAACAATTTGCTTTTCGTTCCATTAATTTATTTTTAATTTTTGTCAAACTACCTTTCAAGGAGTTGAGCGAATTTTTATAATAATCGATCGACATCTTGATAATTTAATTATGTATCTATTCGTTAATAAAGAAACACTATTTTAGACTTAATCTCTAAGTATAATCAAAATGATACAAAATTAATATTTAATTGTAATTAAAACAACTATTAAAATATGTATACTTAAATAAAAATTTGTCAAATGACGTCGGTCGAATTTTTTTCGATTTAAAACTTCTTACTTGTTGTTGCTGCCACCTCTTGGCGATGACAATAATAAAATATAACAATTATTCGATGATGTCGAATCCAAAAACTGATTTTTCTCGATACAATTTTCACTTAATAAATTGGTTGATCGGCGATAGATAAAACTATGTGGTACATAAATTTTTTTTGTTTTTTTTTTTGTTTGCTGATTTCCGAAAAAACTTCACAATGTTTTACTATTTGCGCATCAGGCTTACATCACTTTATAGTTTATAAAACTTGTAATACTTTATTTTTTTTAATGATCCGGCTCGAATTGACCAAAAAATGTACAAAATAAAATACATGAAAAACCAATTTATTTTAATTTCAATAATGGACTCTATTTTCTTCTTATAAATTCATAAAATTACATTAATGACTTGACTGTTCAAGAATGGATACAAAACTAAAACTCTCAAACTCATGAATGAAAGAGAGACAAAATTATTAAATAAAATGCTAAAGCATTTGTGCGCCTTACACACACAAAATACAATATAATATAAGTTGTTAATGTATTGTAACAATCCAATGATAAAAATGTATATAGTTTTAAATTTTAATAATTCAAAAATTAATTCAAATTTTATTTGTGATATGATTTTCAAACAGAAGTTTTGTCATTTATTTATCAAAAAAAAACAATAATGTTACAAGTCTATTGAAAAAACTAGATGCAGTTTTCCTTTTCGGTTTTCAGTGGGTTTAGCTCTTAATAACTGATTTACATTTAATTTTTCCGATCTATTCCAAAAGCATAGAAAGACTTGAAATTATTCCAATTTAGCTTAAAGCTACTTGCGTGATATCATCGACTTTTTAGTCCGCATTTTCGAAAATTTTCAGGTTTTTTGTTATTTTCATGAACTTGGCAGATTTTATTACGAGATTGCAGGATTACCTTTTATTCGAGGATTTCGAAATTTTTTTTATTATTCGACGTTGGGTTAAATAATATTTCAGAAGATTTAAGATTTCCAATCAAAATTCATCCTACTTGGCTGTCAAAATGCAGCTTTAAACAAAGAGCTTCATGCCGGTGTCATACACTGAGAGAAATGATTCGTTGGCATGAGGTTGCGAGAAAATACTTTCCATTGCGATGAACGAATTGTAGTTGCTACAACATAATTTCGATGGCACCAATTGACTTGAGGTTGGTACAAACAAACTACGGTAGCCACTAATGCACAGATAGTTGCAACAACTTCGTTTCCAAATTTTCAACTCCGTTGATGCTAATTTCCTAGATATTCGTTGTCAGAACCGAATGAGCCTAATAGTTTTTAAAGTATCAACCTCATTTCAGTTGCCACAAACGTAATTTTGTTCCACCAATTAAACGAGGCTTTTGTGACAACTGCGAACAAAACTAACTGACTAATGCTGTTGCGAGAACAATATTGTAGTTCAATGTAATCATATCATTCTGTCGTTGTACCAAAATATCAAAGTGGAATTATTTATTTTGGAATTCCGTTGCTACAACTAAATATTATAATCGTATTTAGAATATGTCATGTTTAAATAATACAAAATGAGGAGGGTGTTATATGAGGAGAGGGTAGATTCACTATTTGAAAAAATTACAAAATGATTTGTGGTTATTTTGTAAACAAGAACACCACATGAATAATATAAATTGTTTTATAATGTACGCGATAACTGACACCTAATCAATGGCGGATCGAAAACTGCATATAACAAAAATAGCAAACAATTTGTGTAAATCAAAGTATCCTGGAAAACTTTTATTGACATTTACAAGCGATTTTTTGATTCCCCGAACAAACGCAATAGTTTTCTTGCGTTTCAAAAACAATTTTTTTATGACGAATTGTAAAAAAATCTAAAGGAATTTCAATGAAACTATGATATACAATTATTGTTTCTCATTTTTTTTATATGTAGTTTTCGATTTATATGAAATTTTATCTTAATCTATGTAGTTGCGATGACCGAATTGGTGTCGGGACAACTAACTTATCGATTAGTCCAAACGAATTGCGTTTGTGGCAAACTCTACCGTAATCATGATAAACGAATTTCATGTTGGCATAAATACACACGCGAATATAATTCGCTAAGTCAGTACGTTCTGCTTACCACTTAATGTATTAAGCGAGAATTGTATTTTTGTAGTTCGGTCGTAGCTACTTGATAAGTAGGTTGTACTTTTGAGTACGAAACCGAACTACCAATATAATTGAACTCAAGTAAAGGAGGGTTCTCATTTTTGAGCGTCGATACATTTATATTGACTCTGTGGTAAAATAAAGGGTGGGGGGAGGATATTTCTACTTTTTTCTTAATAAAACTAATTTGGTTAAATGAACTGGCAACAATCCTATTCGGTTGGAGAAAACAAATGAATGCGGTTGCGTCAACTACTTCTAATTATGTAGTAACCGAAATAGGATTGCACTAACCGTGCAAAGAAAGTTGCTTTAATAACCAAGTCTGTTATTACAATCGATCAGTTGATCACGACAACTATAATTTGTAATGTTCCTAAACGAATATTCGATTAATTCAACCGAATGATCGATAAGCTCAACCAATGGTCGGTTGTAATACAGTATATTTCGTTCTTCATACAAGCTAATTCCTTTAGGCTAACTAAAAAGGGTTAGTTACAACTTCTTTTTCAGTTCTGATAAACAATAAAAAGAGGTTGTCGTAAAGTTTAATTAAAATGTATACAGGACCGAATAATTCGGTAGGGCAATTGATTCGGTTGTCGCAAACGCTTAGTTCTCTGGGTGTAATGCCTCTTCCTCGAAGTGGAAAATCAAGTGAGGAAACCAGTTGCATTTAGAAATATTTTGTTATTCTTTTGATGTTCAAACTTTTACTTAACTTTAACTTTAATTTACTGATAAATAATAAACAAAAAAATCGTAAAACTTGCCGGTAAATATTTTTTTTTACCAAAAGAGAAACTATAAATATACACAATATATGAATACGATTAAATTGCCCAAGTTTTATATTAAGAAGTAAATTTTATTGTTCATTTGAAAGCTTACAAAATTGACATCTAAACACAGTATAACAATTACATACTATAATTTTAAGTAATGTACGATTATTTAATATTTAGTCAAAACTTTTAGATTTGAAAATTTTTCCAAAGAAAATTTTGCTTCCAAATACCCTTTTCGCTCTTGAAACATTACGCTCATGAAAATTCCTCCACATAACTAGAAGAATAGTTTTATTTCTGACTTTTCAGAAAATCTTTAATCTGTGTCGTTATTTAATCTAAAAAAAAAAGAAAAGTTGGTTTTTAACCCTCTAATGCATATAACCGCCTAAAGGCGGACTTTACGTTATCATGAATATTTTTTTCTTTAGCTTTACATGAGTTATTCTCTTTTAAAGAACTCTCGTCATAACGGTTTGATTTTTGTTGTTTTATTAAAAAGTGATTAAAAATGCACACATTAGAGAGTTAACATTTCAAGATAGTCAAGGATTCTTTAATTTGTAAGCTGAACTTAAATTAAAACTAGCAATATGTTTTGAAAGTAAAATGGAACCATTTTAGTATTCGAGGCCACTAAAGATGAATAAGTAACTTTCATTATTAACAACAACCACCAATTTTTCAAGTAAATTTGGAAAACGAAATGTAAATACCAATCAGTCGAATAATTCCGAACCACTTGAATAAAATGTAGTACCATAAAAGGCTATGCGCTTTCCTAACCAAAATTTAATAAGTTGCGATGAAGTCTCATACTAGTAGTAAATATTGGAAGTAAATGATGTTACATATCAAAGTTGGTAACAAATTATGGTATTATTATAATAAAATGAAACCACCGTTGATACGTGATGTTTTTTTAAGCATAATTATGATGTATGGCAAAGCTTTTAACCGGTTTTTAGGCGTAAGTTTTGTGCCCGCCTATTTTGACGTTCCAAATATTTTTTCTTGAAATAGTTAGCTGATTTGAGTAGCATTTAGATTTTTAGTTCTCTGAGCCTTGAATCTGGACAGTTTTGACGGCAGCAATAAATTGAAGCATATTTGGCGGCATATTTGTAAAAAGGGAAAAGAATTAACTCGGAAAACCGTTATTCTAAAAATACTGTAAGTTCAGCTAAACAATTTTTTATTAATTCCACAAGATTAGAAGAATCTATTATTTGTTTAAATAAATTCTAATATTCTAATTTAAATTCATTAAAATCCTAATTTGCTTTCATTTTAGTTTTATGTAATATTTTGATTACCAAAATCATTTAACAGGATTTTCTATACTCCCACCATTTTCATGAAGAAAAGGGAAAAAATCCATAAAATTAAAAAAACACAAAAACATCTTTCTGCTACAATTAACTAAACAGATTAAAAAGAAATTGATTTAATGGACTAAATCCAATTAAACAATTTCCTTGCTCATATATGTATGTACGATAACTGGTTTTTTCTCTTTTAAACGAACCATGTTTTTAGCATTTTAGACTTTCTTAGGAAAGTTTATTTAAATTTTTATACATTTCGAAATAGAAAACAAAAATGTAATCCAAAAAAACCAAAGATGTACCTTTTTTTATATTTTCGAACAGCCCACAAAAAAAAAACTTTTCTATTTAATGTAAATGGTTTAAAACGACATGTCACAGACATTTCTTCTTCATATGAATGATAAAAAGTTGTTCCTTTTTTATTTTTTATTTGCCCTAGAATATAAAGCAAAGAAGAGCTTTTATACGTTAGTTTTGTAAAATATATATTTTTATATTTATATGTATAAGCTGGACTAAAAATTGACGACACTTGTTTTATGCATCTATGTATATACAAAAGCACATAACGTATTAAAATGGGAAATTAAAGTTAGGTAAAGAAAAAAAAAAAGTTTCACTAAGAGGAGACCACCATCGCTGCAACAATAACAAAATCCAAAAGTTTCCAAAAACTTTTTCCCTTTTCTTTCTATTTTTTCAATTAAATTTGAAAGTGGAAAAATTGTTATTCAACTATAAAACTTATTTTAATGTAGTTGGAAATTATTTATTTGGAAATATCATAACACACCACTCTGTGTTGAGTTTCCCATTAAAAATTATTTAAACAAAAAAAACAAAATCTCTAACTACTACAGATGTAAAGATATAAAAAATTAAAAACAAAAATTTTTATTAATATTCTTAAATTTGTGTCATTTTCCGACCGAAATATGAAAAGAAAAATTATAATTTTTCCAAAAATTTAATCATTTGGTTCAATTTATTTTTTATGCTTCTCTATTAATTTATTTAGTAATTCAAACCTTTTTCGAATATTACAAAGCTACACACATTCATATTACCAAAAAAAAATGTATAAATGGGAATGGAAACCAAATAAAAATGGAAAAATTTGAAAATCCAAAATAAGAAGGAATGAAAATATATACAATATATACGGTGGTGGGGCAAATGTGGTTGTTTTATAAATTATACTGTACATATTTGGGACAACTTGAGAAAATGAATCAAAACTATTTTGATTTTACAAAGTTTTCAAAATTTAATTCAAACGAACGATTTTTTCGCCTTATAATTCGTTTTGACAGTGTTATGAAATGTTAACGTAACGAAAAACCTAAAAACGAAATGATCACCCATATTCCCTTAGTCGTGTCACTTGCACTTGTACTGACAATCAGATTTTGGAATTCTCTTAGTCAGTCGATGCGACAATTGTCGTTTGTAGTGACAAATATCCTTTAACGTCGCATTCTCTTATATTAACAATTCGATCGACTAAGAGAATATACCAATTTAGAGTTGCAGTGACAAGACAATTGTCACGTCAAACGAAGTGACACGACCATGGGAATAAGGATATCTATTTTAATAACTAAAAATAACGAAAACCCATTTTTTAACGAGAAAGAGAAAAATGACTTAAGGCGAATTTTAGATGGTTATGCAATGACCTCTATACCTTTTCAATTTGGGGAAAAACAATATCAGTTTGCGTTTTAACAATAAGGTGTTGAGACCTGTAATTCTGATGCCAATGGGTATTTAGATTGCTCGAGTATTTTTACAAATTTTGTGGAAAATTTAATTTTATTGAAAATCAACTGATAGCCCACAAATTCAGAGCCACAAAAATCGAAAATCTGCAAATGTGCGCCGATTTCGATGATTGATACCTCTGCTCTATCAATAGGCCTTCAGACCTGTAACTGTCATACAAACGGCCATTTGGATCGGTCGAATATTTCTACACGTTTCGTGGAAAATTCAATTTTTTTGAAAATCAACAGAACTATAGCCCACAAATTCAGAGCCACCAAAAATCGAAAATCTGCAAATGTGCGCCGATTTAGATGATTGATACCTCTATCAATAGGCGTTGAGACCTGTAACTTTCATACAAACGGCCATTTCGATCTGTCGAATATTTCTACACGTTCCGTGGAAAATTTAATTTTTTTGAAAATCAACTGAACTATAGCCCACAAATTCAGAGCCACCAAAAATCGAAAATCTGCAAATGTGCTCCGATTTAGATGATTGATACCTCTATCAATAGGCCTTCAGACCTGTAACTGTCATACAAACGGCCATTTGGATCGGTCGAATATTTCTACACGTTTCGGGGAAAATTCAATTTTTTTGAAAATCAACAGAACTATAGCCCACAAATTCAGAGCCACCAAAAATCGAAAATCTGCAAATGTGCGCCGATTTAGATGATTGATACCTCTATCAATAGGCGTTGAGACCTGTAATTGTCTTACAAACGGCCATTTGGATCGGTCGAATATTTCTACACGTTTCGTGGAAAATTCAATTTTTTTGAAAATCAACTGAACTATAGCCCACAAATTCAGAGCCACCAAAAATCGAAAATCTGCAAATGTGCGCCGATTTCGATGATTGATACCTCTATCAATAG
This sequence comes from Tipula helvola, assembly GCA_963556165.1. Classification (NCBI taxonomy): domain Eukaryota; kingdom Metazoa; phylum Arthropoda; class Insecta; order Diptera; family Tipulidae; genus Tipula; species Tipula helvola. The sequence continues at coordinate 67,959,206 of OY744481.1, read as the reverse complement.
GCGTTGAGACCTGTAACAGTCATACAAACGGCCATTTGGATCGGTCGAATATTTCTACACGTTTCGTGGAAAATTCAATTTTTTTGAAAATCAACTGAACTATAGCCCACAAATTCAGAGCCACCAAAAATCGAAAATCTGCAAATGTGCGCCGATTTAGATGATTGACACGCCTACCAATGGGCGTTGAGACCTGTAATTGTCATACAAACGGCCATTTGGATCGGTCGAATATTTCGACACGTTTCGGGGAAAATTCAATTTTTTTGAAAATCAACTGAACTATAGCCCACAAATTCAGAGCCACCAAAAATCGAAAATCTGCAAATGTGCGCCGATTTAGATGATTGACACGCCTACCAATGGGCGTTGAGACCTGTAATTGTCATACAAACGGCCATTTGGATCGGTCGAATATTTCTACACGTTTCGTGGAAAATTCAATTTTTTTGAAAATAAACTGAAATATAGCCCACAAATTCAGAGCCACCAAAAATCGAAAATCTGCAAATGTGCGCCGATTTCGATGATTGATACCTCTATCAATAGGCGTTGAGACCTGTAACAGTCATACAATCGGCCATTTGGATCGGTCGAATATTTCGACACGTTTCGGGGAAAATTCAATTTTTTTGAAAATCAACTGAACTATAGCCCACAAATTCAGAGCCACCAAAAATCGAAAATCTGCAAATGTGCGCCGATTTCGATGATTGATACCTCTATCAATAGGCGTTGAGACCTGTAACAGTCATACAATCGGCCATTTGGATCGGTCGAATATTTCGACATGTTTCGGGGAAAATTCAATTTTTTTGAAAATCAACTGAACTATAGCCCACAAATTCAGAGCCACCAAAAATCGAAAATCTGCAAATGTGCGCCGATTTAGATGATTGACACGCCTACCAATGGGCGTTGAGACCTGTAATTCTGATGTAAATGGGTATTTAGATTGCTCGAGTATTTTTACAAATTTTGTGGAAAATTTAATTTTATTGAAAATCAACTGATAGCCCACAAATTCAGAGCCACAAAAATCGAAAATCTGCAAATGTGCGCCGATTTCGATGATTGATACCTCTATCAATAGGCGTTGAGACCTGTAATTATCATACGAACGGCCATTTGGATCGGTCGAATATTTCTACACGTTCCGTGGAAAATTTAATTTTTTTGAAAATCAACTGAACTATAGCCCACAAATTCAGAGCCACCAAAAATCGAAAATCTGCAAATGTGCGCCGATTTAGATGATTGACACGCCTACCAATGGGCGTTGAGACCTGTAATTCTGATGTAAATGGGTATTTAGATTGCTCGAGTATTTTTACAAATTTTGTGGAAAATTTAATTTTATTGAAAATCAACTGATAGCCCACAAATTCAGAGCCACAAAAATCGAAAATCTGCAAATGTGCTCCGATTTTGATGATTGATACCTCTATCAATAGGCGTTGAGACCTGTAATTGTCATACAAACGGCCATTTGGATCGGTCGAATATTTCTACACGTTTCGTGGAAAATTCAATTTTTTTGAAAATCAACAGAACTATAGCCCATAAATTCAGAGCCACCAAAAATCGAAAATCTGCAAATGTGCGCCGATTTAGATGATTGATACCTCTAAACATAGGCGTTGAGACCTGTAACTGTCATACAAACGGCCATTTGGATCGGTCGAATATTTCTACACGTTCCGTGGAAAATTTAATTTTTTTGAAAATCAACTGAACTATAGCCCACAAATTCAGAGCCACAAAAATCGAAAATTTGCAAATGTGCGCCGATTTAGATGATTGATACCTCTATCAATAGGCGTTGAAACCTGTAATTGTCATACAAACGGCCATTTGGATCGGTCGAATATTTCGACACGTTTCGTGGAAAATTCAATTTTTTTGAAAATCAACTGAACTATTATAGCCCACAAGTTTAGAGCCACCAAAAATCGAAAATCTGCAAATGTTGGCCGATTTAGATGATTGTTACCTCTATCAATAGGCGTTGAGACCTGTAACTGTCATACAAACGGCCATTTGGATCGGTCGAATATTTCTACACGTTCCGTGGAAAATTTAATTTTTTTGAAAATCAACTGAACTATAGCCCACAAATTCAGAGCCACCAAAAATCGAAAATCTGCAAATGTGCGCAGATTTAGATGATTGATACCTCTATCAATAGGCCTTCAGACCTGTAACTGTCATACAAACGGCCATTTGGATCGGTCGAATATTTCTACACGTTCCGTGGAAAATTTAATTTTTTTGAAAATCAAATGAACTATAGCCCACAAATTCAGAGCCACCAAAAATCGAAAATCTGCAAATGTGCTCCGATTTCGATGATTGATACCTCTATCAATAGGCGTTGAAACCTGTAATTGTCTTAAAAAGGGCCATTTGGATCGGTCGAATATTTCTACACGTTTCGTGGAAAATTCAATTTTTTCGAAAATCAACAGAACTATAGCCCACAAATTCAGAGCCACGAAAAATCGAAAATCTGCAAATGTGCGCCGATTTAGATGATTGATACCTCTATCAATAGGCGTTGAGACCTGTAATTGTCATACAACCTGCCATTTGGATCGGTCGAATATTTCTACACGTTCCGTGGAAAATTTAATTTTTTTGAAAATCAACTGAACTATAGCCCACAAATTCAGAGCCACCAAAAATCGAAAATCTGCAAATGTGCTCCGAATTCGATGATTGATACCTCTATCAATAGGAGTTGAAACCTGTAATTGTCATACAAACGGCCATTTGGATCGGTCGAATATTTCGACACGTTCCGTGGAAAACTCAATTTTTTTGAAAATCAACTGAACTATAGCCCACAAATTCAGAGCCACAAAAATCGAAAATTTTCAAATGTGCTCCGATTTCGATGATTGATACCTCTATCAATAGGCGATGAAACCTGTAATTGTCATACAAACGGCCATTTGGATCGGTCGAATATTTCGACACGTTTCGTGGAAAATTCAATTTTTTTGAAAATCAACTGAACTATAGCCCACAAATTCAGAGCCACAAAATTCGAAAATCTGCAAATGTGCTACGATTTTCATGATTGATACCTCTATCAATAGGCGTTGAGACCTGTAACTGTCATACAAACGGCCATTTGGATCGGTCGAATATTTCTACACGTTCCGTGGAAAATTTAATTGTTTTGAAAATCAAATGAACTATAGCCCACAAATTCTGAGCCACAAAAATCGAAAATCTGCAAATGTGCTCCGATTTCGATGATTGATACCTCTATCAATAGAAGTTGAAACCTGTAATTGTCATACAAACGGCTATTTGGATCGGTCGAATATTTCTACACGTTCCGTGGAAAATTCAATTTTCGTGAAAATCAACTGAACTATAGCCCACAAATTCAGAGCCACAAAAATCGAAAATCTGCAAATGTCCTCCGATTTAGATGGTTGATACCTCTATCAATAGGCGTTGAGACCTGTAATTGTCTTACAAACGGCCATTTGGATCGGTTGAATATTTCTACACGTTCCGTGGAAAATTTAATTTTTTTGAAAATGAACTGAACTATAGCCCACAAATTCAGAGCCACCAAAAATCGAAAATCTGCAAATGTGCGCCGATTTAGATGATTGATACCTCTATCAATAGGCCTTCAGACCTGTAACTGTCATACAAACGGCCAATTGGACCGGTCGAATATTTCTACACGTTCCGTGGAAAATTTAATTTTTTTGAAAATCAAATGAACTATAGCCCACAAATTCAGAGCCACCAAAAATCGAAAATCTGCAAATGTCCTCCGATTTCGATGATTGATACCTCTATCAATAGGAGTTGAAACCTGTAATTGTCATACAAACGGCCATTTGGATCGGTCGAATATTTCGACACGTTCCGTGGAAAACTCAATTTTTTTGAAAATCAACTGAACTATAGCCCACAAATTCAGAGCCACAAAAATCGAAAATTTTCAAATGTGCTCCGATTTCGATGATTGATACCTCTATCAATAGGCGATGAAACCTGTAATTGTCATACAAACGGCCATTTGGATCGGTCGAATATTTCGACACGTTTCGTGGAAAATTCAATTTTTTTGAAAATCAACTGAACTATAGCCCACAAATTCAGAGCCACAAAATTCGAAAATCTGCAAATGTGCTACGATTTCCATGATTGATACCTCTATCAATAGGCGTTGAGACCTGTAACTGTCATACAAACGGCCATTTGGATCGGTCGAATATTTCGACACGTTTCGTGGAAAATTCAATTTTTTTGAAAATCAACTGAACTATAGCCCACAAATTCAGAGCCACAAAATTCGAAAATCTGCAAATGTGCTACGATTTCCATGATTGATACCTCTATCAATAGGCGTTGAAACCTGTAATTGTCATACAATTGGCCATTTGGATCGGTCGAATATTTCTACACGTTCCGTGGAAAATTTAATTTTATTGAAAATCAAATGAACTATAGCCCACAAATTCAGAGCCACAAAATTCGAAAATCTGCAAATGTGCTCCGATTTCGATGATTGATACCTCTATCAATAGGCGTTGAAACCTGTAATGGTCATACAATCGGCCATTTGGATCGGTCGAATATTTCTACACGTTTCGGGGAAAATTCAATTTTTTTGAAAATCAACTGAACTATAGCCCACAAATTCAGAGCCACCAAAAATCGAAAATCTGCAAATGTGCGCCGATTTAGATGATTGACACGCCTGCCAATGGGCGTTGAGACCTGTAATTCTGATGCCAATGGGTATTTAGATTGCTCGAGTATTTTTACAAATTTTGTGGAAAATTTAATTTTATTGAAAATCAACTGATAGCCCACAAATTCAGAGCCACAAAAATCGAAAATATGCAAATGTGCGCCGATTTCGATGGTTGATACCTCTATTAATAGGCGTTGAGACCTGTAATTGTCTTACAATCGGCCATTTGGATCGGTCGAATATTTCTACACGTTCCGTGGAAAATTTAATTTTTTTGAAAATCAACTGAACTATAGCCCACAAATTCAGAGCCACCAAAAATCGAAAATCTGCAAATGTGCGCCGATTTAGATGATTGATACCTCTATCAATAGGCCTTCAGACCTGTAACTGTCATACAAACGGCCATTTGGACCGGTCGAATATTTCTACACGTTCCGTGGAAAATTTAATTTTTTTGAAAATCAAATGAACTATAGCCCACAAATTCAGAGCCACCAAAAATCGAAAATCTGCAAATGTGCTCCGATTTCGATGATTGATACCTCTATCAATAGGAGTTGAAACCTGTAATTGTCATACAAACGGCCATTTGGATCGGTCGAATATTTCTACACGTTCCGTGGAAAATTCAATTTTCGTGAAAATCAACTGAACTATAGCCCACAAATTCAGAGCCACAAAATTCGAAAATCTGCAAATGTGCTCCGATTTCGATGATTGACACGCCTACCAATAGGCGTTGAGACCTGTAATTGTCATACAAACGGCCATTTGGATCGGTCGAATATTTCTACACGTTTCGTGGAAAATTCAAATTTTTTGAAAATCAACTGAACTATAGCCCACAAATTCGATGATGGACATTTGGTGGCGTCCTAATAATGCGGTGCCCTAGGGCTGCAGCCCTTATTGCTGCATGGTAAGGATGGCCTTGCGGGCAGCTTCCAAATTGGCATTTTCGAAATAAACTTTAAAGAATTTTAAATTTGCAAAATGTATTCTATTGAATGCCGATTTGAGCCCAGTAGAGGATAAAGATTGGCACCGTTCGTTTTATACGTAAAGCCGTTAAACAGGGAAGTTTAAATTAATGATAAGTGAAATGATAAGAGCCAATCTAATAAACTAGAGAGAAATTTTCAATCTCACTATATACCAGAAATCCAGAATATACCATAGATATTAAAATCATTGAAAAAATTCTAAATTAATTAATGACTGGAATAAAACGTTTCGAGAAGCAGTATTTACCAATATTTGAGTTGAGAATCGAGTCTTTGGATATACTTAAATGAACGATGATTGGTAATATTTCGAAAGAAATTATTGATGTAAGTATTGGAACGAATTATAATTATTGGGAAAAAGTGTTTGTGAGAGTTACTTTCTTGTGACCCCAGTTGCCATTAACAACATTTTGCTCTCAAAACGGAATAAACTAGGCTTAAAAGAAATGATTTGCTTGCACCCAATTTGAACATATCCTTCAATTTTGGTAATTCGCAATTTGATTACTCACAAAGTAATTGGTGAAGCGCTCTGACATCACGACGTTTTAAACCCCAAAATATAATGTTTGCTTTCCAGCCCACCCTATCAAATAATTTCGAAAATTTCACACTTAAACGTACTACTTATACAAATACCTACACCCAGACGCGTTCAATTATATTTTGAATTATCGATTATAAATAATTATTTCATCTATTTTGTAAGCTTTAATACGTTTTTTGCGAGCAAAAGAAATTCAGAAGAAATCTTCCATTTCAAATATAAAGTACAAAAAAAAAAAAACTGAAATTCGCATGAAACATAAAATCCGTACAATAAGCAGATTTGAAAGAATTTATAAATATATTGTAGCTCTCTGTACATGTCTATTATGTCATATTATTTACGAAAATCGATGTTACATTAAACTTAATTCGCTATTTATTATCCAAATATATAGACAACCCCATACATGAATGGATAAAAAACAAAAAAGATATGTAAATAGAATACTCCACGATTTTGTATTATACCACCCTCGCCATATATGTCTATATGTATAAAGCCTAAATCAATTTTTTATGTTGTCGTAATTTTACACACGAAAGTAACAATAAAATAAATTTAAATCCATAAATTATAATAACAATATTATTATAAATAAAATAAAAATTATATTATTATTTTTTTTTTTTATTAGGAACGAATGAATCGAAATCCAATTTCAATTTGAAAATCTAATTTCTATTTTTATTATTTTTATCAAGCTTGTTAGATTTTAGTACATCTATTTTTTGTTGTTGTTCTACTATCTATATATTTCCAATAAAAATAATAATTCAATTTTATTTTTATTTTAATTTATTTCTAGGTACGCCTTGGTGATTTACAACAATTAGTTCGTGCATTACTGGGTGGTAAAAGTATATCGCTACCATCTGGTTCGTGGCCGCATGAGGCTACAAAACGTTTAATTGTATTATGCCTGACAACAATAGCATTGTTATTTGCTCGATTACAAATAATGGGATCACAATTACCTGTATTTACTAGGTAAGTCTATTTATTGTTGAAACATTTCCTAAATAGTTTTCAGGTTTTTTTTTTTGATGTAGTTACGTTTTATTGTTATTTTCCGATGGCAAATAAAATATCGATTTTGCTCCAATTTTAGTTGAATACGTTATACGATTGTTCGTTCAACAAGTTAGCTGGATACAATAGCATAATCAAATACGTAATATTTAAAATACCAAGTCTCAATTTTATACTTAAACAAATCCCTAAATACACTATTATTATAGAAGTTTAGTGAAGAAGTTTCATTACAGACAACATAATGTTTTTTTTTTACAATACATACAGTCATTTAGTTTTCTATAATATATTGACGAACTAAAATGAAAATCTGAATTTATTAGGTTTTCCAGTGAGATAAAGATTTTCTTGTTTCTTTTTAGCTATATTGTAAACTTAATATATTTTTGTTTGTTTGTTTACTTTGGAAAATTTTATAAAGAGGAAAACACCAAGATATTTTTAAATTCAAGTAGAATGGGATAATAAATATAATGTGGCTCATATCGTGTAACGTAAAAAAATTAGATGAGAGCTTAGGTACACGACGATGGTGTGGGTACATTATCAAGATTAAACCATATCAGACTTTCTAAGAATTAAATTACAATATTTCAAGGATTTAATTAATATGATTAAACACTAATTGGAAAAGTTTGAAGAACTGAAAGGTGAACAACTTACAATGTGAAGACTATGAATAAAGGAATAGCTTCAAAGTCGTCTGAAGGTGATTATTTGTGTTTTGGGATTTATCCAAAATTTATTAAATGTTTTTAAAGTGTTATACAAAAACTTCTGTTTAAATAATAACTTTTTCGCTAAAATCTTTTAAACTGTAAATAATATCTTAATTTTATTATTAAATCCTAACGAACTTCCTGGCAGTATGGAGCTAATTAATTTTGTTACTCCTTACTTTTTCCTTTTCACCTTGCTTCGCTCACATTATTTATTAAAATCTATTGAATCAAAGGTAGTAAATATAATTGATTTTAAAGTGAAGTTCAAATTAAACGGGAAGGCTGTTGGTGACTGAGAGAAGGATTTAAGCAAAATAAAATTTTGGTTGATGGAAATACGGAAAAGAATCTTTATGAAATGGAACCTTCAAAAATTGAATATTTTCTGCAAGCGAAGACTGGTTAACAGGATTTATCAAAAGACATAATGTTTCATAATTTTATATTTTTTCATTGAGCATTACTACAGAGCAGTTTTTTGGTACAATAAAATGTCATTGGAAATTTCAAAACGATTTATTTACTACTCATTTTGTGGATATCGAACCAAAAAGAGACAATACTATGTATGAAGGTGCATTAAATATTTTTCTAATTTTACTATAGTATTAAAAGTACTACTTTTTGAAATCGTTCGGAAAGAAAAATATTTCACAACTGGTGACGAAATATTCGTGTCAACACCGTGTAGCTTTTTTTGCTTTAGTGTTAACCACTTGTTCTAAAAAGAAATAACGTGAAAAAACTACTGTTGTATTATCATATCGCTTTTTAGTTTTTTCACTTTTTCAGGACTTTATGTAGAATGCTAGAATTGGTTGGTCATAATTCTAAGCCCCAGAAAAATAATTTTCTCCATTACTTATTCGATTCAATAGATAAAAGCAGAGTGTAAATTTTTCGTTCTATTGTCGTTCTTTTTTCTTTTTTTTGTTCCCATACTAAAAATTTAATTTTTCTAATTGGCGTTTTGTTCATCATTTCTGCTAGCAAACATTAAAAAAAATAATTTTGTTCCTTTTAAATTTATTTTCAATATTTTATTTTATCGCTTGCTTTAGAGAAAGGGAACGACAAAACTGAAATTTTGGTTATATCGTATTACGAAGAACGACAAAAAAGTAAAAATAAATTCATTCCCAAATCGAAAAAAGATTATTTTCAAACAATTGATGCGTTCTTTTGACTAAATAAAAAATTGGTTTTATGTATTTTTTTATATTTAAATTTTTTTTAATGTATTTTATTTAAATATTAAACAGGTTTAGTCATTATAATAATAGTTAAAAATAAAAATAAATTTAATTACATATTATTAAATTAAAATCTGGTTTCTAAGTTTCATAAATTTTTTTAAAAAATTAAATTAAACTTTTAATATAAATTATAAAGTGCTCTCTTAATTCTGACTTTAATAAATAAATTATAAAATATTTAAATCAGTACATTTTATGTATCTGCCAAATTTTATTTATAAAGTTAATTTATGCTTATCATATCAAAATTAAATATTGTCTCAATATACTTCCTCTTACGTAAAGTCAGCGTTCGATTTTACCAACAGAATGTAGTATACCCAGCTGATAGCTGATTCCATTGTTCAGATAAAAGCTGATTCAGTGGATATTTCTCTATCGTTTAATGCTGAATTGAAAAGCAGGAACTATATGTACTATTTTTAATAGGAAATTTGTGTGAATGCAAACTTAAATGTTTCAATGATTATTTTTAGTTTTTAACTTTTCACAAAAGCTTCTTCTTAGTCCCGCTGGCGCTCAACTATGCTCCTCCAAATAGTTCAAACCACTGTAAGAGATCGCCAGATACCAAGTGTCTTAAGATTCCTTTTCATGTCAAACATTCATCGTTAGTATCGACTCAAAGGCCCGTTTGGTTGTCCGAATTTACGAACGAGGAAAGGGTCCAACAATCTTAGCCTGGATGATTTTATGAATTCGATGAGTCGACTTTATCGAGATCATCTCTGACCTCGTGATTCATTCGCATTCTGTACGGGGCTCCCTCTTTGATGGAACCGAGGATTAATCAAAGGTGATAACGGGCTTTATCAACTCTTTGTAGATGTCCAATTGTACTGTGCGCCATATAAGAAGAAACTTGAATGTTTTAATTTTAGCAATAAATGTTCGGTAAACTGCAGCGATCCTCGATAACAAGTCTACAGAAAGACAGTTTTGCTTAGTGATCAGTAATCCTACATGCTTAAACTCTTTCACCTTCTGATACTGTGTGTTTTCTGACATGAAATCTCAGCGTCGATGCTTTCTCGATGTTATCATATATTCTGTACGTGGCTCTTTCTTTGATGGGACCGAGAATTATTCAAATACTCTATAAATTCCATCGTACTTATTTAAAATTTCGTTATCAAGTTAAGGACCCAGTGGCATGCTAACTTACCAAATTTTAAAACTTTATCTGCAAATAATTAAATAATCCCATTTTTATCGTACATTTCGAATCATATAACAATCATGAACTTGAAAATAAACAAAAATAGTGATCTATTGAGTAATTTTTGAGTTATTGTGGAGACAGATATAGAAAGCATCGCATTTCAGGAAACGCCTCTATTAAAGGTCGAATTATTATGCCATAACTTTCTATGAAATTTACTTCAGTCGAACGGGAATATATTTTACACATAATAGGCTATCAAAACATGAAATAAAATAATCGAATTTTCGGAACGAGTTTCATGAGAACCTCCCCTTAAGTAAACAATAAATTCCATTCAAATTGACCATATTCCAGAACTTCACCAAAAAATAATTTTATAATCTCTATTTCGTTGTAACTGACCACTTTTATGTATTCGGTTAAAAATAACTGAGTGTAGTAGAATAGTAACTGCTCATATTCCAGAACTTCATTTGAAACATTATTTAAGAATTTCATTTTCATCGTAATTTGGAATTTGATGAAAAATCGGTTAACAAATAATCAAGTCCAATCCTATAATTGCCCATATTCCAGAACTTAATCAAAAAATCATTTTAGAATTCCATTTGCATCGCAAATATCAAATTTCATCATAATCGGTTGAGTAATAACAAAGTACCATCCTAATTGGCCAAGTTCCAGAACTTCATCAAAAAACCATTTAAGAATCCCACATTCATCCCATATATCGAATTTTATCAAAATCGGTTAAGAAGTAGCCAAGTTCCATTCCCAATTGGCCTTATTCTAGAAATTCATCAAAAAATCATTTTTGAACCGTATTTACATCGCAAATATCAAATTTCGCCTTAATCGATTGAATAATAACAAAGTTCCATTCCCAATTGGCCATATTCCCAGTGGCAGATTAAGATCGGTTAAGGCCCAGGCGCAGAAGTAAAAAATAGGCCCCTTAAAAAAATAGAGAGAGACAGGAATATAAAAATACATGTTAACGATATTTTTAAATAAATAATAGCTATTTAAGCAACCTGCACCATGATTCTCCTGCAACCTGATTCTCTAAAAAATAAGATAATGTAAAAAGCAATGCTTTCCTTTCATTATTTTGCAATTTTTCGATTTTATTTGAAGTAGTAATCAAATCGAAAAATTGCGAATTCGTTAGAATAGGCCTCGCTTTTTGCAAGTTTACACATTTTTACCCATTATTTATTTTTTTAGAGAATCAGGATGCTGGGTGTTGATTCTTTAAAAAATAAGATAATGTGTAAACGTCAAAACTTTTAAAAAGCAGCTTACTTTAATGAGTTCGCAATTTTTCCATTTGACTGGTACTCAAATAATAAACAAAATGCAAACTCATAAAAGTGGGCTTTTCATACAATTTTTTTTCTAATTTTATTATAAACAGTAAATTATTGAATTTTGAGAAAAGAAAGTCTTTGGATGGTTAAATTTCAAATTATTTTTAAAATTGTTTGGAAATCAAGTAGGCACAAACTGGTATTGAAATGAATACTTCCTCACTAGAAGGGATTCCAATCCGGAGTCAAAATTCAAAAACCGGGGTTTCAGTTTTTAAATTAAAAAAAAACGGTTAACCGGTTTTAAAGCGGTTTAGGAGAAAAATAAATGTTTAAGATGTTTTATATCGATGGCAATAGCGCATAACCATGTTTTTGACCTTTTTACAGGAGGCGAAAAAAATCGGAAGAACTTGCCATATATATTTATATTATATACTACAAGGAACTAACCAAATTGAATAATTGTTCGTGTTTCAATGTTCTGCGTGCACAAATTTAATTAAAAACAAAGCAAACACTAGCTTACTTCCCGCTTAACCAATAAAACGATTTTGAGAAATTTTGTAGATATACGGTTATGCACTTCGGCCATCGATTAGGTTAGGTTAGGTTAGGTTAGGTTTGGGTGGCGGTCCACTAGGACCAGGCATAGACACAAAGAGGTCCGTAGCCATACCACAATTGACATCGATTAAGATTTTATTGTTTTATTTAACAAAACGGAACATACATAAATCACCGTAAAATAAAAATAAAATGTTATCACGTATTTCAATATTTTTCAATCAAAAAACTAATAATAATTTGCATTGACCTTATTTTCGTATAAATTTGGCCCGCTGATAAGAAAGCCCTCTCGGATTCGACACTGGTTGGTTGAATTGACATCAGTATGTCAACTCTAAATTATTACCGCGGACAGCGTGTTCGTCAAAATGAGTTAACTTTCTTCGAAGTCTTGTGGTAATCGTGGTATCAGCGAATTTACCAGACCGGACAGATAATTCTATATCGATAGAACTTTGCATCAATTCCTTTAAATTTTTTCCTGTTTCGATTTCCACACTTTGATATATTTTCAAACTTTCTTCATCGTCAAGTTCGTTACTGATAAAAATTTTAGATCTGATCGTTTCTTTATAGGTTTTTTCTAATAGTCACACCAGATTACGTAGAATTTAATTTTTTTTTAATTTCGGAAATATATTTTTATGTTCATGTACCTGTGCTTCCACATGCAAGTATCTGTTATGCAGATATTGTAATAAACTAGAACTTGTGGTACGCCTTTCGCTTATTCGAATCGTTAACGCTGATTTAATTTCGTCTGCAAACGAAGTTTTATATTTATGTAAAGTTAGCAGCACGAAATGGAATGTATCATCCGCTGATGAGAGGTAGCGCCTTGTCGACAGAGCGATTCAACTGCTAATTTTATTGGGTTGATTATTTCTAATAAGATCTGAAATTCCCCTTCGGAGAATGAATGGTTTATTTTTAGACGAATAAGCGGCTTTTGAATATAGAAATAATAACTTAGGAAGTTAAGTTACAATAAATGTAATAGGTACCATAAAACATAGAAGAATCGCTCCAAAAGAGAAATAGAAAACTGAATTTACATAGTAATCCTTAATACATATTGTAATAAAAAAAAAACCGGTTTTATGAAATATTTAAACCGGGTTTTCGATTTTAAGAAATATGCTAAAAACCGGTTTTACCGGTTTCCGGATACCGGTGTTGGAATCCCTACTCATCGCTATGGGACTCAAATTTTAGGTGATGAACAAGTTGTAACTCACAAATACAAACATAAAATAATAAAACATTTGATTGCGGTTTTTTTTTGTAAACTGGTTTTGCTTTTAATTTTTATTTCGAAATTTGAACAGTATACACCTCCTACAAAAAATAAATTAACAAAACACATACATACATAGATAAGTAACAACAATTTTATCATTTCGTCTAAACGCGAGGAGTTGTCGTGTTGCGTTGCAGTGTTAGCTTCGTGTGAATACCCCCCAATATTCCTCATTTCCTAACTAAGTAGTTATGAAAAATATGCCGTTTCACAACCTACTACGATTTTGGAAAGTCGTATTTTTGTAACAATATTGGTAAATAGTACATTGTGTCATTCGGATTAAAAGCGATACTTTGTTTGACAAGCAATTATATTTGCATGTGAGGCGACGCGCAGCGTAGCCGAGCAAGCACGAAGATTGCGAAGCCAAACAAAGCCAGTTTTAATCCGAATATCACTTACTATTTTTTCTCCACCGAAGAAAATTGATTGCATCCACTAATTATAAGTACAAATGACACGCATTCAAAATGTCTAGATTGAAAATTTTATTGAAACATTTTGTATAGCTAAGGAGGCCTTGACTTTTTTTCGTTTGTGTTTTTTACCAAGTTGTGACGTGTCAATTACTTTTAATATTGAAAACAGTACTAAAAGTACATTACGCCTAGGTCTGTTCCAACTCATCTTCAAAATTTGTTGAATCAATATCATGTTTCAGTGGCGTTTCGTCGTTGTGCGCTTTGGGTGTTCTGCGTGTTCTGCTTCGGATTTTGATTACCAAAAATAATTAAATTTACAATACCTATTAATGAAAAAAACTTTTATATGCGTATAATAATAAAATTTTTAGAAATACAATACAAAGCAAAAATAGTTTAGTTGTTCGGCGAACGAATAGAACACTACTAGAACCGCTGTCATCTTTATACACTTATTATATTAAAATATTAACCAATTTTTTCTTTTCTTCTACACACAATGTAAACACGAAAATTCCTATAGATATTTAGCCATTAGAAAAACTGGAAAGTTGGAGTTTTGCGGGCCTCTAGAAGTCGGGGGCCCCAGGCGCGCGCTCGGTGCGCCCACCGTTAAATCAGCCACTGCATATTCCAGAACTTCGTCAAAAATCAATTTAAAATACCACTTCCGTCGGACATGTCGAAATTCATCTTAAGAAATGATCTTTAGATAAAGGGTTTCCCAATAGGAATGATACAATTTAAAATGGTTATATTGGCAAATCTGCGTATTATTTTTTGACATTTCTTATGTCATTTGTGTTCGGTAGGTTATGCCATTTAATCATGGAAAGATACACGCTTCAACAACGTTTAGAAATTGTTAAATTGTTTTATCAAAATCAGTGAATCAAAATGATGAACATTTTTATCGACAAATTTTATTCAATGATGAAGCTCATTTTTGTTAAATGGTTATGTAATCAAACAGAATTGCAGAATTTGGAGTGATGAAAATCCACACGAAACTGTTCAAGACACCGTTACATCCAGATAAAGTCACTGTGTGGTGTGCAATTCATGCTGGTGGAGTTATTGGTCCATATGTCTTTGAAGAAAATGGTCGAAGAGTAACAGTCAATGGAGAACGATACAGAACAATGTTAGATGATTTTTTCTTCCTGCTGTTGTTGAGAATAATCTGGAAGATATGTGGTTTCAACAAGACGGTGCCTCCTGCCATACAGCCACCTTAACAATTGATTTATTGAAAACAAAATTTGGTAATGAAATTATCTCAAGATTTGGTCCAGTTAATTATCCTCCCAGGCCGTGTGATTTAACACCTTGTGATTTCTTTCTTTGGGGATATGTTAAGTCACTTGTTTATGTTGATAATCCAACAATAATTGAGCGTTTAAAAGTCAACATTGATGAAATACAGCCAAACTTATGTGAAAAAGTGATGATAAATTAGGCTGACAGAATGCAGTACGTACGGAGAAGTCGTGGTGGTCATTTGTATGATGTTATTTTCCATACATAATGGCATAGTGTAACCTTTCAAATAAAAAAAAATTTTGGGCTTACTGAATAATTTATGTGTTTTTTTTTAATTTTTTAATTGTATCATTCCTATTGGAAACCCCTATATAAATTGGACGAAACTCCGCATTACCATTCTTACGTGTGTTAACTATTGAGCTAAGAATCAATTTTTTCTAAACAAGATTTACCTAAACTGTTTTTACGAACTTAGTAGTGTATCCCACAATACTAAAAAAAAAGAAATCGATACATTATCCAATTATTGATCTACAACATTACCTAACTATGTTTCACCAAAACAGAGAACGAAACCAAAATTTTGATATTTATGTTCCAAAAATTTATAGTGAATTCATTTTTCCAACGTATAGATAGAAAGGAAGAAGATCAACAGAAATTAAATAACGTTCCCGTTTTTGAGAAACGAAAATAAATTTTTTATTCTGCCGTTCCCTCTAGAAAAAATATTTTTATTTTTTTTAACTATTGTTTCGAATAAAGAGATAGAAAAACAAAATGATTTGATTTTTTTCACTCTGGATAAAAGTGAAATTCCAAGCAAAAATGTTCAATCAAGTATGGATTCAACATTAAATTATAAAAATTAAAATAAAAATGCACCAAGTTGTTCAGACACAGCTCAAGTTGTAAGTATCAATTGCAACATTTTATAAATTTATAGGTGACTTGGATTTTGCACAAAAGACGAGAAGCGAGTTTATGTCTCTTATGTCGAATTCGATTGATTTTTACCATTAAATAAAAAAATTAAATTGGTGTTCGTGTGTCGATATATTGTTTTGTGTACTTAAAGGTACTATTCGACTAGAAAAATTTCTAAAATTTTACTGACAGTAACAAAAGAGGAAAAGAGAAAAAAGTTCGAAATTCTACAATATGTAATCTACAAAGACAACGTTTTTTTTTTAAGTTTTTTTTATAGCAAAATTTTAAGGAGAAATATTGACAGCACACAAAAACATAACCAATAATTATTTAAAAAATAATAATATTTCTATTAATTCGGTTATTTTACATATTTTTATTGTTTTATAGCAAAAGTTTTAAAGGGAAATTTGACATTAAACAAAAGCATAACCAACAATTGCTAAAAAATTTAAGTCTTTAGTAATTTAGTATTTATTCGATTATTTTTTCGTCTCAAAATTATCTAATAAATTAAATATTATTAATACTTATATCAGAATTTCATTTTTTTGAACAATTTCCGTCATATAAAAAAAAACTAACAAAAAATCTCTGCCATAAAAACGTCTTCCTATTAAAATTATTAGTGGGTGCGAGAATTATTTTTCATCATATACAAATTTTATGTACGTGTGCTGGTGACGCTCCTATAAAAATTTCTCGATTTGATACTTTTTATAGGAGTCTATACTACTACAGACACAAATATTTTTGTACTGAGAAGGTTTTTTGTTTCATTCCCCCATCTATCAAATATATATTTTTTTGTTCCTTTAATTTTACTTGCAGTTCATTTTTTCTGCTAATACCTGCTAAAATGGTGCTATTCCATGGGGATATTTTACTGAATAATAAAATTAAAGAGAGAAAAAAATATATATTTGCTAGATGGGGAATGAAACAAAAAACCGAATCAGTAAAAAAATATTTGTCTCTGTAGTTGTGGCACTCCTCTAAAAAGTATCAAATCGAGAACTTTTTATAGGAGTGTCACTAACATACGTACATAAAATTTGTATATGATGAAAAATAATTCTCGCACACACTTCTAAATTTAATAGGATGACGATTTTATGGTAGAGATTTTTTTTTTAAATTTTTTATTCTGTGACGGAAATTGTTCGAAAAAATGAAATTCTGATATGAGTATTATTAATATTTAATTTATTAGATAATTTTGAGACGAAAAGATATCGAATAAATACTAAATTACTAAAGACTTAAATTTTTTAGCAATTATTGGTTATTTTGTTGTTTAATGTCAAATTTCCTCTTAAAACTTTTGCTATAAGACAATAAATGACGTTTATGTTTGTTTCATCAAATCTTTATTCCGTACATTCTAACAAATTTATTTGTACGTAGGACAATTTTTAATCATCAACAAATGGAATTTAAACAACAAATCGAGATATATTAAAAATGTGAGTGAATAGAACTCTGTGGTTGATAAGAATTCTGTGAATTTATCGTATTTTTTTGTACTTCGTAAAGCGTACGTCCTTCAATAGCACTAATTCAATTGGCCACACCTAGAGGATTCTGTGATTTAATTCGATTGTACCACTTTAAGAAAATTAAACCGGTATTAAGAGGAATCCGTGAAAACAATAATATTATTAAGGTGGGCCTACCACCTCTTGATGATGCAGCTTTCTTGGCCAAATATTACGGAGTATGTGTAGCCACTAGCCAGCATGCGAGATTTGCGTTATGTTGCACAGCTCACTGGATTTAAACACGATAGACTAGCCAATTTAATTTCGAGTATATTAAATGTTGAGCTGGATAAAATTGGCGTATTCGATGCTCAGATTACATATTTCTAAATTGTATCATTAAATTTATAAATTTGATCGATTATAAATTCAAATCTGGTTTTAAATTGAAATCGGTCGTTTACATTTTATAAATTCAATTTATGTATTTAATTTACAATTCATGACATGTTTTAACTTTTTTACTTGGTGGAACTCTTCCCTCTGTCTCGCTTAGTATTTTCAACGAGTTTCCCCCATCACTGGTCTCGACAGCAAAGGTAACGCAATTCACGAATGCACATACAAGCATACCAAATTCACTTGTACAACAAGAATTAATTGATTTTTTGTAGGTTAAGTTACAATTGCTGTCAAAATTCCCTTAAAACTTTTGCTAAAAAAAAAATTTTAAAAATCACCTTGTCTTTGTCTATTATATGGTGTTTGATTTGTTTTCTCTTTTTGGCATATTTTACTATTCAGTAAAATATTCCCATGGAATACCGCCTTAATGGAAAAGAGCGTCATTTCTTGGTTGAAAACAGTATAGAAAACTGCTACTTTTCTCCTTAGCAACACATTTCATCGTAGAAACACTTTTCTTCAAGAAACACTTTTCTTTGCATTGATTTTGGAATTTTTGACTTTTATTTATTTGCTTACTGCAGTTGTTATCTATACGCTATGCTGACATACTTTGATCCAAACTAGATCTACCTTTTTCATTTTAAAAATTACCTGATTTGTCGTCAAATACACGAAAAAATAGCATGTCCTACGCGTAAGAAAAGTGATTTACCATGCTCGTAAATTTGTTAATTTACTCGCTCTCTAGCGCTCCCTCTAGCGAAAAATTTAGATTTCCATTATATTTGTAAAATAAAATCTTAATTTTCCAGAACTTAAATTTTGCTGAAAACGAAATTTTATTTTAAAATTATCTGGAAAATGGGATTTAATTTTAAAATTATAATGGAAATCTCCATTTTCCAGAATATTTCAACATAAAATACAATCTATTTATTCGATACCTGAAATATCTGTATCGTTTGAGAATTCAAGGAATTATGTAACTAAAATGGCCATCTCACTATACCTCACGTTTCATAAAGTTTACCCATACGAAAGGTACAAGCAATTTTAATGAAACATTTTACATAATCCATTGAGCTCACTCTGCCTTGTCTTGTACTCCGCAGCAGTGGTCCTGAGTTATTGTTCGTCTTTGACTGATCTGATCTTTTGATCTGTTTAGTTTGTCACCACTGTGAAAAAAAAAAATTGTCTATTTTTTCATAAGTGAGGCTCCAATCCCACCGCCCCTTGACTCTTTATATCTTTAATAAATGAATCCTTTAGAAAATAATTTTCAGCGTCATTGCTATAATTTATAATAAAAGATTTTCGAAAATTAGCTCTTTAATGCCGCTCTAAATGAAGATCAAAACAATTTTCGTATTCTAATATGATAAAGATACACACTTGCGTATTTTCCGTACGGCAATTTAAATATCATTAAAAATTATTTTGAGCCGTTAAATTGAAATGTGTGGATTGTCGACACCCCAAAATCCCTGATTAAATGTTAATTTATGCAAAATATTAATTAATTATAAGAAAATGGTGGATTATTATAATATTCGTATGTATGTATATACTCGTATAATAAGCAATAAATAATTAAAAATAAATCGTTTGTTTTTAGGAAGGTAAAAAAAATGAAATTAATACTTTTACAATATCCGTAAAATATGAAAATCGAACTCATTTTTGTTTATATAAAGAAGACACCCCATGCCTCTCCCCCTTTAAACACAATACACAATCATAACATCGTATCCATGAAATCGTATAATAATTAGTTGTTAGACAAAAGAAAATGTTAATTTTTTATTTTATTTTATGAAGAGATGCGCAGCTTGAAAACAAAAGCAAAATTAATTATAGAAGACAAACAAAGATTTCTCAGTTGGATAATTACGATATTTATTAAGATTTTTTTTATATTCGATAATTGAAGCGTAAACTTATTGAAATCTTATAAGCAATTTATTAAACAAGAAAAGAAATTAACACAACAACAATACTTTGATAAAACATTATTGATTGATAGACCAATAATAGAATGTGGAATGTTATTTAAGCAAAAATGACGCCCATCTATCATGATAATAAATTTATGAAGTTTTTATACTGGAGAGAAAAATTTAGAAGAATGTTGAAGGAAAATTAAAAAATGTATTTGAGTTTTACGAAAATTTAAACTTGGAAGCTTTTGGTAACACACCAAGTAAAGAAACCCTTTTAAATTTGTTGGTATCAAATAAATATTATAGCGTGAGAGATCATCATCTTTACAAATATTACACAACTTTGTTAGTTTTGTTTTATTCCAAAAGCTCATTTTTAATCGGCTTTTGTGTTTCATTTGAGTAAATTTTCGGAGCACGAATTTACGATAGTTTAAACCAGCATATATAAAAAATTGCTGCTCGCTAAACCCTAATTCAACTCCTACTCAGCTCCAATTCAACCCGCGCAAATGGAACCCAACTCAACCGCAAATTCAACGCCCAACTCAATTCACAAACCAGCGCATACATAAAGAATTGGTCAACGCGGTAATATCTCTATATGGTATGCGGTCAATTCGTATGGCAGGTAGCCGATCCTCTTGCCGTACAGCTACCAAAAGTTTTTCAATTTCCCACCTTGATCATAGAAACAGATTGGATAAAAAAAAATTCAAATCGGATAGTACATTCTCGAGGTGCCATATATAGGTAGGACGTGACGAAGCGTGACAATTTCCATTGGGGAAGCAATTTTACAAATTGTGAAAATAAGGAAAATATATTAAAATTTTGGATTAACAGTAAGCTCCGTTTCTAAAATTTAAAAACCAAATAAATGAGAATAAGTTTTTCTCAGACAACTAAATGCATCGTGTGGGAAGTCAATTTCAAAAGATGGAAATTTACTAATGTCTAGCAATTTTATGAACTTTATATGTTGTAAATCCTGAAACCGAAATTCAATTTCGTTCTGCATTTTTACCGTAATTTCAGATATAAGGTTTCTTACGTATTATTTTGCTTCACATGTAATTCGGGATCTACACCGTCTTGGATCAATTTTCTCTGCGATCTTTTTCCTTGGTTGGCTTTGTTCCAAAATGCGTCAAAATTACTTGAATGTTTTTCAATTATTTTCTAAAAATCGTCTAGACTTTCTAAAGAATGTGCAATATCGTTTGAATTTTTCTGAAGCACAAACCTGAAAAAAAAAATGGTTTACACTCAACAATTTTACTAAACGACTGAGAGAACCAAATTTAATTTGTGTGCAAAACAATGAATATAAATTGCTAACGGATAAATTTCTGTAATTTTTATTTGCAGACCTTTGGAGCTCCCAGGCATTATCGTACCATCATAACTGTGACAAATTATCTTTTCCTCTATTTTATGTTTTTTTAAAAACTCGATTACAAATTTTGAGAGACCATCTGCACTTCGATCGGAAAAAGCATCTATAAATTCTATAAATCTCTCTGGTACATTGCCAATTTCATCTACCTAACGTAGAACTACCGCGAGCTGAGTTTTTCTGGTGACGTCTAAGGTGTCATCTAAAATAATTTCAGCAAAATTCGACGAATCGATTTCCTTTTATATTTGCTTTTTAATTAGCGATGTGATACATGCTATCAAATCGTTTTTAATGTCGCTCGATATTCCCAAAAAACCCTTTGATGTTTCTAAATGATTCGATAACGAAGAA
Source organism: Tipula helvola (assembly GCA_963556165.1). Lineage (NCBI taxonomy): Eukaryota > Metazoa > Arthropoda > Insecta > Diptera > Tipulidae > Tipula > Tipula helvola. Next base: position 67,937,356 of record OY744481.1, on the reverse strand, counting down.
TAGTGCCGTGATAATAATTGTAAAAATTCGAAATAATTACCGCGATTATTTGAATCATGAGATTCATCATTCATCATTTCATTTCCTCTGAACTCGAGCCCTTGCATTCCCAAGAAACAAACGGTGTATTTATCGCTCAAATTCAAAATAAAACTTCTATCGGCTTATGAATCCAACATGAATAATTTCGTTAATAACAAAAACAAAAAGAGTCGCAATATAGATCTTGAAGAGTGAACATCTTTGTTAAACTGGTGGTCCCGGGTACTGCGCATTATCGTAAAAGGCCCGTTATATCGTGTACATAAGCGAGGGTATCACAAAATCAGATTTAACAAAATAGATAGTGGTACTGGGTACTGCATTTTTAATGTACAAGGCGCATATATCCGTGCTGGTCGGTTCGGTGGTATCACAAAGTGCGACTCAGTGAAATAAAATATACGTATAAAAAAAGTGAAATAATCTAAAAAAAAATAAAAATATATTCGGGGATGTTCAGAGCTTCTTTCTAGAAGTTTCTGGAATAACTGTAAAATAAATAATAAATAAAAATAATCTAAATCAACAACAGCATTCTAAACTTCCCTTGAGAAGTTTCTAGAAATAAATGCTAATCTAACTCGTCGGCCTTATGGATCGAAAGATCTGGCCTCATCAAATGGAAAAACAAACAAACAAACAAACAAACAAAAACAAAAAAAAAACTTCAAATCACTGCAAGGCTAAGTAGGACAAATATATCTTGTTTACTTTTTCTATTCAACAGTGTGTTTAAAAAAGAGAAGACAAAACATGAGAGTATTTTGTTTAAAAATTTTTAAATATTGTTTTGTTTCTACCTTTACCCTGTTTTATTTTTATTAAAAATATAGTCATCCCTTTTTTTCTCGATAGTTTCTTTCTCATTGTGTTTGTTTTGTTTTTCCAATTTGGTTTTATTGTGCAATAATATACTACACCAAAAGAATCAATGATTCTTTATAAGGGGAAATTGTGTGAAATAAAATGCAAGCAGTGAAAAATTTGGAGAAAAAATCCAAATAAAGTTTCAAAAACCTTTGCAGCAAATAAACAGATTAGACTTCTGATTATTTCTAATTGGAATACGAACATACTTATAGGATTTTTTATTTCAAGTTGGATTAATTTGAGTATTTACATTTCTAAAGGTTGAATGCAACTTTTATATTATTCTAATGGTTTATTGTTATTTTATAAAAAAGAAAAATGTTTCTATTGGAAAATATAAAATTTTAAGGGATGCAGTGCTTCCCTTGCTTCTATGGACACCTCGTCCCTGCTGGTAGGTACGGCAGACGGACGGACCTTGTTTTGCTGAATTTAATCTTAACCATTTAAGAATTCGATATGTTAAGAGTTCATGTCACTTTCCTTTTCCTATGCTTATTTACATCAAGACATTTTTAAGTTAGTACACATTTTATAAGAAATTATAGTTTTTACCAACAAAATTAGGTAAGTATAGAATCAACCAATTGCTCAATTGGTCGGGCGTTGGCCAATATGGTAACGTATCCAGAAGTATCACGTATACCGGAGACGATAAGAGATATTTAATCACTACGGCGAATATGACGTCTTAATTTTTCGGAAATTTCATATGCTAATACCTGATGATCGAGTTAACACGAATGGTGCATAGGAAGAGCTCAGCCGTGCCCTTAAGTAAATGGCGAACCATAAGATAACGATTACTGTCATCAGCGCGGAAACCACATAGTTTCTGTACCTCTAAACGTATAAACTAAACTAGTTATCCACATCCGAGGTATTCACTTTCCTTTTGATTATATTACTGAGGTTAATGGTGGTAAAGCTGCTGACTTTGGCTTCCATTTTCGCGATTTTGGCTCGTCACTCTAACTAACGTATAGTTAAAATAATATCTCGTTGAAAATTCCTATTCCTTCATTCTCGAGTAAAACAACAACAAAACCTGAATTTGTTGTTGTATTTACTCGGGAATGAAAGAATAGGAATTTTCAGCGAGATATTATTTTGACTATACACTAGTTTCCAATCTTCTAATTTCATCGGCCATATCTTCTAATTCTTCTTCGATGGTTTCAATCATAATTTTATGGCTGAGCTTAAGAGCTAACAGATCAAAACAAGCGGTAGTTGTGATCGCAGAAGCAATAGTATCGACGATCCGAAGCTGAACCATGACGGTTGGTATAACCAATGGTTAGCAATAAACTATCAACACAAACACTATGTTGAAACTGCTTAAGTTACTGTAGTTTGCATTGCGGAAGTTGAAAGTTTAGTTAGCATTAAACTTATTTACTAATTTTAGTTTGGTAAGTTCACTATAGGTCAAGTGGCCTCGTTCTTTGGAGTCTTCTTTCAACGACAGGGTTATCTATCATATGGCGAATATAGGGGTTTTCATGGTCCTGGAGCCTTATTTCGTATTTTGCGGCATGCATTTTTATTTCCTCTTTGATGTATTCCATCCGTAGGTCCCTGTGAAGGTCTTCATTTCTTGCGTACCACGGGCCATTGATGATGCTACGAAGAACCTTATTTTGAAACGTCTGTATCATTTTGGCATTTGTTTGCTTGGTACATCCCCAGAGTTGTATACCGTAGGTCCATATCGGCTTCAAAATTTGCCGATATATAGCAGCAGCTTATTGTGAATTGTAAGCTCAGAGCCTCTACCTATGAGCCAATACATTTTTCTGAACTTCATGTTAAGTTCTTCCTTTTTCTTTTTGACATGATCTCTCCACTTGAGCTTGGCATCAAGGGTCATGCCAAGGTATTTAGCTGTATTTGCATATGGCACGAGTCGCGAGTTAATTTCTATAGGTAGGTGGTAAGCCTTTTGATAAGTAAAGTTAATATGTGTGGATTTTGTCTCATTAAGTTTGATTCGCCAACGCTCTGTCCAGTTACAAACCGCATTGCGCATCCTCTGGAGTTTGCTCGTTGCATCAGCGATATTATTTCCAACTGCCATAATTGCTGTGTCATCTGCAAAGGTGGCTATGGTTCCTTCATTTGTGGTTGGTATGTCCTTTGTATATAGTAAATATAGGATTGGTCCTAAGACACTCCCTGCGGGACACCGGCAGAGATTTTCTTTAGCTCAGAGTATTCATCCTCATATTTCACTCGAAAGTGTCTATTGGATAAATAAGATCTTAGTATGGCATAGAATTGCCTCGGTAGATCTCTATGCAGCTTGTATTCCAGACCACTGTGCCAGACTTTATCGAATGCTTACGCGACGTCCAGGAATATGCTTGAGCATACTTTTTTACGTTCTAACGTTCTTTCAATTATGTTGGTGATTCTATGGACCTGTTCAATTGTAGAATGCTTTTCTCTGAATCCAAATTGATGTGGAGGAATTAGTTGTCGGTCCTCTATTATTGGTTTAAGTCTCTTTAGTAATAATTTTTCAAAGAGTTTTGACATAATTGGCAGCAGAGAAATTGGCCTGTATGATTTTTTATCGTTAGGTGGTTTATCAGGTTTTGGTATATCATGATTACTTCTGCTACTTTCCATTGATGCGGAACATATTTTAACCGAAAGGTCGCATTGATTATGTGTAGTAGCTTACGAAATCCTTTGTCTGGTAGAGCTTTGATAATTTGGCAAGTAATCAAGTCATACCCTGGGGCTTTTTTAACATTCATGTTACTTTTCACTTCTTCTTTTAATTCTTTGAGAGTTACTGGCCGTATTTCAAACTCATCCAACTTGTGAATAGATATTATATTTTCATTGGCAGTTTGTCTTGGTAGTGGTTGGAAGGTTTCCTGGAGATACTCCGCAAATAGATCAGCCTTCTCTTTGTGACCTCTTGCCCAGATTCCATCATCCTTTTTAAGTGGAGGCACTTGCATTTTGGGTCTTTTGAGTCCCTTCGTCGGTTTCCACAGTGAGTAATCAGAATTTTTTTTTGGCCATCTAGCCGCTTTGTAATAGCTTCGATGCTGTTCATAATGTTTTCCATAATTCGATTATTTTCAGAGCCCATATATTTGGTTGAACCCGAGCCGTTCACTGCCTGAGCAAATGTTCTTCTTTGCCCTACATTGCTTGGTTGTGGATTTTGATCCATCTGATTTGATGGTTGAATCCTTTGAATTTCATGATTTTGCGATTGATTTCGTGATTTATCTCTCAATTTTTGTAGGTGTTTAGCAAAATAGCAACCTCACAGCCCCGATAATTGGCCGGATGTTGGCCTTTACAATTTATCCACTTAGCTGGTACATCTCTCCCTATTGTACATGCCTGAGTAAAATGTTTACCTGAGCATTTTACACATCTCGGATCAGGGCTGCAATATTTTTGGGTGTGATTAAATTCCTGACATTTCTTGCATTGGGGTATCCCCCTTTAGCTTTCATAAAACCTTTTGTTTTATTTCATTTTGTAGTGACTCACGCATTGCAATCATATAAATTAATTATTTGATTTATATAAATTGCAATTCATTCGCCACCACATACACATTTTGGGTTTACGCATAAGATTCTTCTTAGCGTAACTAATTTCATTTTCACCTAGCGTAAATGATACGGAACTCTAAAATTATATTTAGTGATACTTGTTCCATCTCGTTTTCGCTAGCAGTTTCGAAATATTTCTTATTTGCTATTATTCTGTGTACTCCATCTCGTTTTCGTCACGACAACGATGATTTGACAATACGATTCTTCTCGTATGCCAACACCAATTTTTGGTGAGTTGGTATGTCAACACCATTTTGGCATGACGTAAAAAATATATAGTTGGATTTTCTACCTGGTGCAGAACCGTCTTCTGTACTACGTACATAAATATTAAATAAATTTTATTTCTTAAAAATATATAAGGCGTCAGCCATTATTAATCTTTTAATTAATCGGGCCCACGCTTTATGTGGTACATATTTTGTGATATAACGTGGTGGTAATTAATAATTAATTAAGTGAATTATATTGTATTAACGTAAAAAATTAATTTCTAATTATTATAAAATAATTTGTGTAACCAAAGTTTATTGTGTATTATTCAATAAATTATACTTTATAAAAACTTTTTATACTTTGAAAATTTAACGGTGGTGTTTAATTTTGGAGAAGATTAGTGCCGCTATCCCCACACGGGATATATATATATATATATAGGGTGCTTAAGCTGGTCCAAGAGTTGACCATATCACACGCACAACCCCTATAACTGGTGACCTACGACGGCCGTGTTTACGGTCCAACGAATTTATTAAATACACGCATTATTTAATACGCGCCTGGCACATAAGTGCCAGGTTAAAAGGTACGTAATTACTTTTCAAAATAAATTCAAACATAGCCACACAAAAATATTTTTGGTTACAAAATACCATCATTCACAAAAAAATTTTCTTTTTCTTTGATTTTATTCCTCTTTGAGAACGATCGAAGACAAACACACATACGAATATAAATGAGGTAAAAATCAACCTTGGAATTAGACGGTGTTTCATAATAACGGACATCAAACGAAAAAGAACAAAAGAACCGTACAAACTAAACAACTAGATATATCGTGGAAAATCTCCAGATAATATACGGATAACGCAAACAATTATACAAAGTAAACCAACGGAATTGGATCGAATAAAGGGTGCAACAAAATATCGCGCCTACACAAATTAATATAAAGTGTCGAAGTATAACGTGGACAACAACATTGCATAACGGAACTACGGGTACAATAAAAGTTTGGAACGTAAACTAGCGGAGCAGCGATTTCCATCATCAACAGAAGCAGCAACAGCAGTTACAAAAAGCTAAGTTTTTTTTTTGTTGTTTCAATATATTTTTTTTTACACTAAATTTTACAATTGAGCATAACAAATTAATTATTTTTTTTTTATTTAAAATTATATTACTAATTTTTGTAAATTCAAATCGTGTAAATTTTTTACCACCTCGCTCGCGCGTCATTTGTATCGTTGTTTACAAACTAGGAACGCATTAGTTTTGATTTCGTTTATTGAATTTGGTCCATTCTACGGACACGTGCGCATTGAACCGGGTTTATTTGTTCATATATTTAATTTTCTTTATTTCGATTAACATTTCAACGAGCCCCCCCCAATACGCAGTGACACACTCGTCTCGTAATTCGGGGGTATCTCGGCGGACATAACGTGCCACAATTATTTTTTTTTACAAACAAGGTATCCATTCCTTTATATATATTTTTTTTTCTATTTGTTTTTTTTTTTGGATTATTTCTCTATTGATTGATCATTGCATACATTTTGGTATTTCATTCAGTCAACTTTCCAGTCATTGGAAAAGGATAATATCTGGTAGTCGGTCGTAAAATTTAATTAAACATTCAGTGATTTTGGTTTCATTCACCAACCTTTTTGGTATTCACAGTTCATACACTTTGATCATTTGTTTCAAACAAACAATTTATTCACAATTGGCTTAAAATGGTCAACGGTGAAGAAAAAACTGAAACCAAAACTACACCACCCCAGGGTATGGATATTGGGGAGCAAGCACCCTTGGAGGTATCAGCCACTAATACGGTACTGAAATTGCAACCATTCTGGCCACGCAAGGCTCATAATTGGTTCCGTTTGGCTGAGATTCAATTCGACCTTCAAGGGGTTAAGACTGAGAAAGCTAAATACTTGCACACTCTGTCGTCTCTGGCGCCAGAAACATGCGATATCATCTCAGATTTTCTAACAGCCCCACCAAACACAGAACAATACACTCAATTAAAGGCAACTTTGTTGGATAGACTAGCGCCGTCATCAGAAAGACAATTAGAGGCTCTAATTACGGGCCAAAGTATTGGTGACCGTAGGCCATCTGACGCGCTACGACACATACGAACACTTGCGGGCAACAATTTTAACGATCAAACAATTAGATCGCTTTGGGTGAGACAGATGCCTGAAATTATTAAGATTGCTCTTGTTGCGCAGCCAGACCATATGGCTATCGATGCGTTAGCAAAAACGGCTGACCGTATGTTCGATGTGATCAATATTAACCAACAACACCAACCAAGTATTTCGCAAATCAATTCTAGGCAATCCCGTCCCACAGTGCGCGGTAATCAAGTTCCATCAACGAGCCAAAACACTGGATCGTTAGAAACCAGACTTGCTCGATTAGAAACAAAAATGAACGTATTGTTTCGCGATAAGTCAAGAGGACAACGCGAATCGTCTCATTCCCGGAATAGATCCCGCAGCTCCGCCAATTACTCGCGAAGACACGGCAGATGCTGGTACCATACAAAGTTTGGTCCAGCCGCAAAAAAATGTGTGCCACCTTGCGATTTCAAAACGTCGCGACCATCGACGTCGCAACACATCAATAAAATTGATGACAACGGAGGTAGTTCAAAAAACTACCAGGACACGGGGGCGGGATCCCTATAAATAAAAACAATGCAAAGACTTCTCGTTTATTCGCATTCGACCGAATAAATCGATACACTTTTTTAGTCGACACTGGCGCTGACCTTTCGGTTATTCCAGCTTTTAATTTCAAAAATGAATTCAGTATACTCAAACGTAATTCGAATCTAGTTTTGTCGGCCGCCAATGGCACGCACATCCATACTTACGGCACAAAGTTGCTTCAGTTGGATTTAGGACTAAAACGAACATTCACGCATGCTTTCATTCTAGCTGCCGTGAATCGTCCTATCATTGGTGCCGACTTCTTGGTAAAATTCGGACTTTTGGTTGATCTACGGAATAAACGGCTGGTTGATTCAGCGACAAAGCTGTCAATCGACGCCACAATGGTTCATGTCGACACACCGACTCCGATCCATTATTCCATCACCAACGGCTATGGTACTCTGCTTAAAAAGTTTCCTCAACTTACAGCAGAACCAAACTATAAATTGCCAGTCCGACACAATGTGGTCCATCACATTGTCACAGAAGGACATCTCCCTGTATCACGACCAAGAAGACTAGACCAAGTCCGCCATAAAGCCGCCTTTACGGAATTTCAACATATGGTGGAATTAGGGATTTGCAGGCCATCTGCATCTCCTGTCTCTTGTCCATTGCACATGGTTAAGAAAAAAGATCATGATTGGAGACCATGTGGGGATTATCGGCGTTTAAACACGGTAACAACACCGGATCGCTACCCGATACCTCACATTCAAAATTTCTCCATGCACTTGCATGGATGCAAATTTTTCTCTAAGATTGATTTAGTCAGAGCTTATCATTTGATTCCCGTTTCACCTGATGATGTTTTTAAAACTGCAATTACAACTCCTTTTGGTCTGTTCGAATTTACTCGAATGCCGTTTGGATTACGTAATGCCGCGCAAACATTTCAGCGTTTTATGAGCGAAGTCGTTCGTAACTTAGACTTTGTTTTCGTCTACATTGACGATATTCTTGTGGCATCACAATCTGAGGAACAGCACAAACTCCACCTGGAACAGCTTTTCCAAAGGTTATCTGAGTTTGATGTTCATATCAACAGTTCCAAATGCGTTTTTGGCGTAACAACTCTTGATTTCCTTAGCCACAAAATAACTCCTAATGGTATTCTGCCGTCTGAAGAACGAATTAATGCCATTAGGGAATTTCCAGCTCCAAGCTCAATCAAGCATATTCAGCGATTCATCGGTATGGTAAATTACTACCACCGATTTATACCAAAGCTTGCTGAAATACTCGCACCTATTCACAGCCATCTGGTCGTACTTCTACGTAAACCAAAAACTCCAAAGAATTTCTCTTGGACTGACGAATGTCAACAGGCATTTACGTCACTTAAGGCTGAACTTGCGAAAACAACACTGCTTGCACATCCACTGAGCGATTCAAAGCTTAGTTTAACTACTGACGCATCTAACACTGCTGTTGGGGCAGTACTGCAACAGTATAACAATGAGTGTTGGGAGCCATTGGGATTTTTCTCAAGAAAATTATCGGATGCTGAAAAGAAATATTCCGCATTCGATCGGGAATTACTCGCGATATATCTGGCAGTGAAACACTTCAGATATTTTGTCGAAGGTCGGGAATTTACTATTTTTACCGATCATAAGCCACTGACTAGAGCAATTCAGTCTAAAACTGAACGTAATCCGAGGCAAGCTCGCCACTTGGATTATATAAGTCAATTTACCACGGACATTCAGCATGTTCACGGACATGACAATGTTGTTGCAGATACACTCTCTCGCACAACAGACAATGAAACGGCCGCAGTCGAGACACAATTCGACTTAAACAAAATTGCAATGTTACAAAAAGCTGACCTAGAACTTCAGGATTTATTTTCTGGTTCCGAATGTCACTCTGGTTCATCTATGAAACTGGAACTTTTTCAATTGCCTGGCCTCGAAATCATCTGCGAAACATCAACTGGGTACAATCGCCCATTTATCGTAGAATCACTGCGTCGAACAATCTTCGATACTTTACATAACATTTCGCATCCTGGTGTTCGTGCTACTCGTAAATTGATTACTGCTCGATATTTTTGGCCTAGTATGAACAAAGACGTAAGCCAATGGGCTCAGTCTTGTTTATCCTGCCAACGTGCCAAAGTTCAACGGCATACTAAATCTATCCATGGACAATTCCAAACACCATCTGGTCGTTTTGAGCATATCCATATAGACATTGTAGGACCTCTTCCTCCTTCTAATGGATATTCATACTTATTAACTTGTGTCGATCGTTTCACTCGATGGCCCGAAGCCTACTGCATGACTAATATGTCGGCTTCAACCATTGCCTGGACTTTTGTCAACAATTACGTTTCACGATTCGGCGTGCCCCTTAATATCACTACTGATCAAGGAACGCAGTTTGAGTCCAAGCTTTTCAGCGAGTTAACGAAACTCCTTGGCTCACATCGGATTCGTACAACGGCTTACCACCCTCAAGCCAACGGCATGGTCGAACGCTTCCACCGGCAACTCAAAGCTGCGTTAATGGCCAGAGGAAACACGATCAACTGGAGTTCGGAAATACCCATCGTTCTACTGGGAATCCGAGCAACAGTAAAAGAAGATCTGAAGTGCTCACCAGCTGAAATGGTTTATGGACAAACCATCAAGCTACCAGGTGAGTTCTTCGTCGAAAATCCTCTTTTACCTCTACCAACCAGCGACACAGTTATCGACCAACTTCGTGACACTATGCAAAATCTTATCCCGAAATCAACTCGCCAAGTCAGACAAGACGACATTTTTGTTCCAAAGGCACTTGCCGACTGTGATTTTGTGTTCGTAAGAACAGATAAGGTTCGCACAGGCTTATCCACTCCCTATGAAGGCCCGTTTAAAGTCATTCGACGCCTTCGAAAACAATTTACCGTCTCAATTAATGGAAAGAATCAGACCATTTCAATTGATCGGCTCAAACCGGCTTACGGCATGCTGTGTTCCACTGATGCAAAATCAGTCCATTGCTCACATAAACATGTTCGTTTCGCAGCCGAAGATACTTTTCTTTAGGGAGGGGAACTCACTTGCGGGGGAGTCCTGTAGTGACTCACGCATTGCAATCATATAAATTAATTATTTGATTTATATAAATTGCAATTCATTCGCCACCACATACACATTTTGGGTTTACGCATAAGATTCTTCTTAGCGTAACTAATTTCATTTTCACCTAGCGTAAATGATACGGAACTCTAAAATTATATTTAGTGATACTTGTTCCATCTCGTTTTCGCTAGCAGTTTCGAAATATTTCTTATTTGCTATTATTCTGTGTACTCCATCTCGTTTTCGTCACGACAACGATGATTTGACAATACGATTCTTCTCGTATGCCAACACCAATTTTTGGTGAGTTGGTATGTCAACACCATTTTGGCATGACGTAAAAAATATATAGTTGGATTTTCTACCTGGTGCAGAACCGTCTTCTGTACTACGTACATAAATATTAAATAAATTTTATTTCTTAAAAATATATAAGGCGTCAGCCATTATTAATCTTTTAATTAATCGGGCCCACGCTTTATGTGGTACATATTTTGTGATATAACGTGGTGGTAATTAATAATTAATTAAGTGAATTATATTGTATTAACGTAAAAAATTAATTTCTAATTATTATAAAATAATTTGTGTAACCAAAGTTTATTGTGTATTATTCAATAAATTATACTTTATAAAAACTTTTTATACTTTGAAAATTTAACGGTGGTGTTTAATTTTGGAGAAGATTAGTGCCGCTATCCCCACACGGGATATATATATATATATATAGGGTGCTTAAGCTGGTCCAAGAGTTGACCATATCACACGCACAACCCCTATAATTTTTTGATTGAATTGATGAATAAAGTTTCGTATACAACAATATCAAACTGCGCCGGGCATAACTTTTTATTATCATCTATAGCGTGCAGTGTAAGTTCCCTTGTAAAATTTTGTTTTTTTGTGAAATAATTGGTTTAATTTAGAATATTGACATAATTTAATGAAAATAACCTGAATATTCTTCCGTTACTAAATTTCATCTGTTTTTACTAACTTACATCTTTACTAACGAACCATGTTGAAAAAGCTCCAAATTTCGGAACTGTTAATACTTTCCACAAAAATTAATTTCTAAATTAAACGGTTTCATCAGTAATATAATTACATCGGTATGGATATTAGGCCCGATTCTGCCTTCCAAAATTTTATGTTATGCTATGTTATTTTTGTTTTTTCAATACAAATTCATATAGGAAGCGGGGAAATAAAATAACATAACATGAATTTTATCGTTCCAGAATCGGGCCCATTATGTAATATAAGGTTCCACTTTTTTTGTTTAAGTTTAAACAGTTACACATTTTCCTGTGCATCATAAGTTGATGTGCTTCCGTTCCTAAAAATGTCACGCTTCGTCCAAGATACACGTAGTACATAAAGCGTTGTGAAAATAGTTTGTAATTGAATAGTAGACAAGAATTATAATGAAGGCGGTTAATCTTATGAATCTGTCGTTATTTTATTACCATATTCAAATCACTATATTTTCCAGCAAATTGATTTTTTCTTCTACATTAATAATTGATTTCTTAATAAAACAAAATGTTGTTGTTTTGATGTCCAATTTTGTTAGATTTCTTATTTATTTTTATTTCTTTAGATGATAGGATCGGTTGGTTGATGTCGGTTATAATTGAAACATAAAATCTATACATTTTTTCTTATGTTTGTTATGCTATAATACAAAAATATAAAACCAAATTTATTTAATTTGGGTCGGAACCACGAATTTAATCGGTTAGGATTTTATATAAATTATAATTGTAGACCCAAAAAATTCTGTTGTTTAAATTCATTTTGTAATTCATAGATCAAATGAAGTAAAGTAATTTACAATTTAACAGCGTACTGTTATTCTCAATTATAATTTGTCTAAAGGCTATAGACAATTTGAAAATCAAATTTGTAATTTATATAAAATAGGACAATATTTACTTTTATGTGTTCTCTAAAAGCTTTTATTGATTATGCGACTTGATTTTTTTAGGACCTAATTTTAGAAAATAATAATATATACTTAAAACCACATGGCAAAGCAATTTTGTATTTCCCTTATAACAACCTAATTTGGAAAAGCATAACATATCAAACAAAATGTTACATAAAAACATATCTCCGTAGTTAGTATAAAAATTCTTATTACAAAAGTATGCTCCACTTTAGAAATTATTCGCCTGTTAAATTTTAATGAAACCTTACATTTTTTTTTTGTATTTACACATAGTATTCAAAGCTATTTTATTTCTATACTAATTAATTATTTTTTATAGTTAGTTTGTTCATAGAGTTACAAAATTTTCTCATTATTATTATTTTATATCAATTAAATTAAACAATAAAACAAATACATAAACAAATAAGAGTAAAAAAGCAGCATAGAAACACAAATAAAGAACTATACCTTATTTTCTGCCATCAAATTTATTTTCTTTTGAATTTTCCCATTTTTTTATAATTTACATCACAAGTGCACTCAAAGAAAATGGAAAAACTCAATTCATTTCAGCAGACTTGTTAATTTTTGTTTTTTTATTTTCCGCAATTTTCGTTTTCATTTTTCAATTAATGATAACTACGACTTTTTTGTATTAAATAATTTATTTTTGAACACAAAACTTAATTAGGAAATATCTTTTTGTGTTATTTTCCATAAATTTTAATTAAATACAAACATTACATACAAACTGAGAGTGTTCAAGTATAGGTGTGTACTGTGTACAGTGAATGATGTAAGAAACATAATTTAATTAATAAAAACTTTACCATGCGACAACAAATCAAACGAAAAGGGTGAGGGGTCGGAAACGTACTTTCCCCATAGAAGATGAGTAAACTATAGGAAAGTATTTGCTTCAAATATTACCTGTACCTCTTGATATATCGTTTAATATATTCTGATTTACGTCTTTTTTCACTGGACTTCAACTTTCGAAAACAGAAAAAATGGCGCCACTTATGAGAAAATTGGTTTGAAATTATTCACTTGCTTTACAACTCGTTTTATTCTGAGATAAAAGGACCCAACAATTAATAAAAACTATCTGTTACGAAAACCTTTTCTTGTGCAAAATTACATAGAAAATTATTAGCATTGTGAGAATTGATCCTTGTGCAAAATTATATCCAAAACTATTAGCATTGTGTAAATTTCAAACAAAATTTGACGACTACAATATTTATTAACCAAAAATAATGATTGTAACTAATTAATTATAGGTTGCAAATACAATTTTTTTTTAAATTTAATTTATCTCAAAATGAATACCCAGGGCCGGCTTTACCCACTAAGCAGATTATGCCTCGCATAGAGGCGTCCACCAATTAGGGGCGCTGATAATTCTTCTCACGCTTCCTAAACAAATTCTTCTACTAAAAAAATATTTTTCATTAGAAATTTTGAACTTCAACTCAACTCGATTACACCAGTTTCATCGAGTTTACAATAACTCAACGAAAACCCAACTCAACTCTGTTTCTATGAACTCCAACTCGTTTTCAAACTATATCGAAACATGATAATAGTAATAGTTTCAATACTCATCGGCGAGAGCAGTAAACGCACCAAAAAATACAAAAACGCTCACGGGTTGGGTATGTAATCTCGCATTACAAAATCTCGCATTACAAAATCTCGCATTACAAAATCTTGCATTACAAAATCTCGCATGCAAGATTAAACGTATGAGAAATTGCAAAGCAAGGTTAACTACATATTGTATGTGGAAAATGTATGATAATGAAGCAGGCTGATAAATAACAAATAAATGAATATGTACACGTATGTATGTCAACATACATAATTAAAAAACGAAAACAAAATCATTAACACATATTTAGTTTGAATTAATTCCAGAATAATTAAATATGAATTATATATTCTAAAAGCTAAGGTGATTATTATAAATGAAATAAAATAAAAATTAATTAATAAATAAAAAATTAAATAATAAATTGAAATTTAATTAAATATATTACAAGTAATATTATATAAAATACATAATATGTAGGTTATTATGAATATTTCCAGTACCACGTCTAACAAAGGAGGGGATAAGTTATTTGTCGACGGCTATTGCTACCATCTAAACCGGAAAACGTACAATTGGCTTTGCAGCAAGCAAAAAAGTCAGTCATGTAAAGGGCGCGTGGTAACTCGTGGGGAAGGAGAAGAACACGAAATAGTAAAATGTACCTCAAACCATTCCCATTAGCCTATAGCACACGAGAAGATAGTCGGACAGCAAACGCAGATGTCAAACAATGTGCTAGAAATACGGAAACAATACCATCTCATATATTGAGAGAATCAATGATAATTACACTAAGCCACTCACATATTGTGTATCTTCCTACAAAAATGGCCCAAAAAATTAAAATTCAACGAGTTCGTGCTAATAAACCTAAAAAACCTGAAACTCTTGAAAATATAATAATTCCGGAAAATCTTCGTTACATTGAAGGAGAATTATTTCTATTAAATGAAGATTATTTTGACGGAGCAAAATTATTTTGAAGGGGACTATTTCTTCTTTAAAACTCCTTGGTGAATCAAGTTGTTGGATTATGGATGGAACTTTCGATCTAGTTCCATCTATAATGCGACAACTTTTTTCAATACATGGACGTATTGAGGGAAAAATAGTTCCGTTGATTTTTTGTTTAATGAGTAAAACATCTAAAAAAGTCTACGATCAGCGGGTGTATTCTGGTTTTCCTTAGGAATAGGAAAAGGAAAAAAAATTGACATTTTCATAGCAGTTTTATTTTTTCCCCCTAAATGCTTATTCTGGCAAGCTATCATATAATAGGAATTTTATTTTTCCTATTTATAGCAGTTTTGAAATTTATTTTCCCTTGCCTTTTTTGATACGGTAAATTAATTCCTATTGTAATTTTTACTTTAACACTAAGTAGGCATCTTGTTATTTGTATATGTTCGCCGAGACGTCAGATAAACAAATACATAATAAAAATGGGTATATGTATAAACCGACAAATTTCAGCGTAAAGGCATTTTCACATGAATCGCGATTTTTCTCGTACGAGTAAAAATGGTTCACCGATTTCTCTTCAATTACATGGTAAAATATTTATTTGTCACTTGAAAAATAGTAATTAAACGATTTTGGATGTAATATCATTGACAATTTTTTCGGCAAACGGACATTTCCTAATAATAATTGCAAAAGAGTGTTTTCTCGCGCGAACTTTCCAATATGGCGGCGATTTTAAAAATGTTTGTAGCTTTTATTAGGAAATGTACGTTTGCGGAAAAAATGTTCAATGATATTACATTCGAAATCGTTTAATTATTATTTTTCAAGTGAGTAATAAATATTTTACCATGTAATTGAAGAGAAATCGTTGAATCATTTTTACTCGTACGAGAAAAATCGCGATTCATGTGTATAGACCATAATAAAACAAATCCGTTTAATTATATCTTTATAATGTATAACAAAGTAAAACAAATTGTTTTTATTTATTTATATTAATAGAAAATTGTATTTCAACAAGAAAATGTTTGACATTTAATTACTTTTAACTAATCGCAGAGCCTCAGCGTAGGGAATTAAAACTAACAAAAAAATTCCTATTCCTTTTTTTTTTGTTCTTACGCCAGAATAAACCATAGGAAAAATAGTATAAGAAAAACTGCTATCAAAAATAATTCCTATATAGGAAAAAAATTCCAAATTCCTAAGGAAAACCAGAATACGCAGCTGAGCTCGTCTAAGAAATTTAATGACGAGGACGTAAAAAACATTGGAGTTTGGTTTTAAGAAACTTATATTGGAGAAGTCAGTCAACGAACGGCCCAGATATAAACCTGAATTTTGGGCTATCGGCGACAACGATTATGGATCGGGGATATTCCCGCGAACACAAAATAGCGTAGAAGCTTGGCACCGCTGTCTCAAGGTAATAGTCGGAAAACGTCACGCCGGTATATACAAAATATTGGAAGATTTGGGAAAGGAAAACATTTTAGCAAAGGCGCAGGTCGAGAAAATGCAATGTGGTGAAAATATACCAAACAACAAAAAATTTATAAAAAAAAAATAAAAATATAAAAAGAATTATTATGAAAAGGCTTAAAATTAAAAAAAACAGATTTTTTGTAGCGCAATGCCCATAATATTTTATTGGGATAGTTTTATTAATAAATTGTATATTAAATAAAATTTTTGAATTAAATTATTGTATGAAACAATTAAATAGATTATTTTTAAAAATATTAACAAGACTGTAATGCAAGATTTTTGAAAAATAATTTGCAAGATTTTGGAAGATTTTGCTAGAGTTTAATTTGCGAGATTATGTATTGCGAAATTTTGCAAATACGAGATTTTGAAATGCGAGATTTTTAATTTTCCAAATGCGAGATTTTGTAATGCGAGATTTTTAATTTTCCAAATGCGAGGATTTGTAATGCGAGATTTTATAATACGGGATTTCGTATCGCTCCCAGAAATTAATCCTCAATTTAAAGATAATGCTCTGCAAAAACGTAGAAAAAGGTTTTTTGATTACGAATGCTATATACGACGAAACTCCCACTGATCCACAACAACAATTTAAAATTTCGTTTTTATTTCCTATACCGTATACTGACTTAAAGATTTGAGGTCATAAATGCCCAAATTAATAATTTTCAGTTTTTAACCGATGTTGAAGGAGTTTGTAAATGGAATGAAGAGGGACTTAAAGCATATTTTGACGCGTTAGATCATATGTTAACCGACGGCGATGACAAAGATATTTTTGAAATAGAACTACACTAAGGACACAATAAAAAAGTGTACCAATATTAATACTGAGATCCATTGTTTATATTACAATACATTTACTCGAATGCACTAGAGTAGAGAATATATTTGTGAACGATTGCTCTATGGATACTTTTAAGTCTTCCATTTTCCGTAGCAAGTGGTGACCGATCATATTCAAAACTGAAAATAATCAAAAATTACTTGAGATCAAGTATATCGCAGGAAAGGTTGGTTGGATTATCGAGTATAGCAATTGAAAAAAAAATTGGTGATAAAATCGATTTAAGTCAAATGATTGATGAATTTGCTATTTTAAAGGCAAGAAAAGCTAAATGTTTGTACCTGAATTGGGAGCACCGCGAAATCTTGCATTACAAAATCTTGCATTTTTTAAAAATCATGCAAATCAAAATCTTGCCAACCCAAAATCTTGCAGTTACAAAATCTTGCAAGTACAAAATCTTTGCAAGTACAAAATCTTGCAAATACAATATCTTGCATATAAAAAGTTTTGCAGTTTTAGTATCTGTACCTGTCTTTAGTATCTAACATAATATTTATTGCGTATTCATAAAAGTTCAATATAATTAAAAAAAATTAAATAAAAAAAATTGTGCAGATAGCGATCCGGATAACTATGCGTCAAGAAATACGGCTAATATTAGAATTAGAATGGAAATCTCCATTTTCCAGAATATCTCAACATAATATTCTGGTTAAGAATATTTAATCCTGGACAATTGATTTTTGATATCTT
Organism: Tipula helvola; assembly: GCA_963556165.1. Classification (NCBI taxonomy): domain Eukaryota; kingdom Metazoa; phylum Arthropoda; class Insecta; order Diptera; family Tipulidae; genus Tipula; species Tipula helvola. The sequence goes on along the minus strand of OY744481.1, from coordinate 67,919,296 downwards.
AAGCAAAATTCTACTGTATAATTGTCATTATACAGTAGAATTTTGTCAATGCGATTTGTTATCTTGCATAACAATTTTCCGTATATTTATAGAATCGCGCGCGCGATTGTTATGCAAGATTTTGTAATGCAAGATTTTGATTTGCAAGATTTTGAAATGCAAGATTTTGTACTTACAAGATTTGGTAATGCAACATTTTGTAATGCAAGATTTTGTAACGCAACATATGTAATGCAGGATTAAGGGGCTAACCCACCTGAATTATACGATTATATTATTTATTATTAAATAAATTATTGCATTGTTGAACATATTTAGGTACTTGCTTAGTTTTTTTGTTTGTTTGTTTTTGCTTTTAAATTTAATAGCTTTTCTCCCACGATTAATGCTCTGGTCTCTCTGGTAATTTAAGTAATTTTTATTTACCTTTTAATTTAAAAAAAAGGGCGCCAAAGAAAAACTTGCATAGGGCCAAAACCTGCTAAAATTCTCTCTTGAGAAAGCCTGACTGCGTTGTAAAGCTCTCTTACACATATTTAAAAATATATACTGGTTAGTGTATTGGTGGTCGCTACGAAAAACCATATAAAAAAAATTCAATTTTTTTCGTTTCTTACCACTACTATTTCCAGTTGAGATCATAACCATATATATATATATACGATGTCTTAGTATACATTTAGTTGGGCTTTCTCAAGAGAGAATTGTAGAAGGTTTTGATAGAGCGCAAAGTGTTCTAGAGCCGGCACTGTGAATACCTACGTATTCTTGTATTTCGTTGAAAAAACTAACCAGTGATTTTTTCATCAAAAAATCCAACCAAAAAAATTCACTGACGATTTTTCCGTATTTTTGAAACTGATCGAATTTTATATTCACCAGTCTTAAATTCAAACCAACTTTACGTTATGAAAAAATGTATGTGGATTGATAAGTCTTGAGAATAACGCCATCTATGCATCACTAATAACAACTTCTTTTGTTTGTTCTGAAGTACCTACGTTTTTTTAAACGAAAGCTATCAAATTTTTATAACAATTGGTTGAATAGTTTCTTAGTAAGAGTCGTTTTTGTAAAGTCACTTTTGATTCTTTTTAAACAAATAAAATATGAACATGTTGGATTCAATACTTTCATTGAAAAGGTTTAAAACCAAAAGAAATCAAAAATGAAATAAAAACAGTGTTAGGTAAACATACACCTTCAAATGCAACCGTTTATAATTGGGTAAATGAATTTAAACGTAACCGCCCAAGCACAAGTAATGCTGAACGTTCAGGAAGGTCAAAAGAGGTAACAACACCAGAACTAGTTGAAAAAGTCTATCAAATTAAAATTAAGGAAAAACAGCATTTGAAGAAGAAAAAAATGCTCTTCCATCATGACAATGCACCATCACATTCATCATGGAACACACAGCAAAAATTTGATCAATTGAACTTCGAGAATCGCTTCCCAATTCACCATATTCAGTTATTCACCTGGTCTAGCCCCTAGTGACATTTTCCAATTTCCAAACATGAAAAAATGGCTCGGTGGAAAGAGATTTGGGTCAAATGATGAAATAATTAGCTGAAACGAACGCTTATTTTGAGGAGTATTTTTAAAGAGTGTAAGTATTTTTGAGCCCCGGTGGCACAGTGGTTAGCATTCTTGCTTTAAGCTCCGGAGGTCCCGGGTTCGATTCCCGGCGGGTGATGAAAAAATCACGGCTGGTTAATGTTGGATCAATGAATTAATCACTCATTATCCGTTAAAAAAAATGATTACGAAACTTCAAATGAAGCGGCCAAATCTCTCTATGGGATGTAGCGCCAGCGAAAAAAAAAAAAAAAAGTATTTTTGAGGAGATATTATTTTAAAGAAGCTTTAATGAAGTTGGAAAAACGTTGGAATAGGGGTATCGAGCTAAAAGGTGTACAAAAATAAAATGAATTTTACTTAACAAATTTATGTTTAATGTTTCATTTTAAAGACTTATCAATCCACTCTCGTTTCATTGTTTTAATCGTCTAAATCAAATTAAATTGTTAGATGGTGGGATCTAGAGATCTACTCATCTAGAGTTAGGGATAGTTTTGCTCATTTTGCCAAATGACGTAATTTGACAGTTCGTTAGTGAGTTTTTTCGACGGAAGTTCAAGAATATGAGCTCAGGAGCAGTATAAAGCAATTTGAATTTTCGACTGAAATGACGTTTTTCGCTAGAAAATTATCGGCTACTTTTTCGGATGAATTTAAAGAATACGGGCCCTGGGGCTTAACTATGCGATTCGACGCTATTTTCGGCGGCTATCATTTTGTATAGAAAGTACAGGAAAAAAAAGAAAAAAAAATGTATATTTGTTTCTTTTTCTTCTTGTAAATATTTTCCCAGTTGTACTATGCGTGAGTAATTCAGAAACTTTATTTGAGATGATACGTTAAAAACATAAAACGAAGTGTAAAGTAAAAAAAAATGTTCGTTCTTTTTTTATGAATAGCAGTGTTGGGCTAGAATCATAAAATTTTAAAATAATTTAGTTCTAAGATACCGGTATTCTGTCGAAAATGCATCGCAGTGAAAAAACTTTTAGTTTGACCATATCACTCATGGTATAAAATGATTATCATGGTGAGGAATATAATAGACCGAAAACCGTGATTGAACAATGACTGCTCATGAGGCGCGCTCTCTCTTAGAACAAGGTAGTACAACATACAAATAAGCGATAGCCGTCAAAAATTAGTCGAATTGCCAAGTTACATAGGCCCCCGTGTAGTTTTCATTATTAAGGTCATTTTGAAATTTAAACCAAGAAAGCTGTATTTGTTAAACTGAAGGGAGTATTTTTAAATTATGGAGTGCTGAAAATTACATGAAATTTTCTAACTCAGTAAACACAAGAAGCCTTCGCATTTTTAGATTCAGTGGAAGATTAAGGTAAACAAATTCGGTAAATCTCATTTTTAGAAGCTTTTAAAATGCCTGACATTTAGTTCTGCTTTATCCAGGAATTTTTTATCCGTTAATTAACAATTCTTAAGTAAAATTAATCACTCTGCATGAATTATTTTGTAAAGATTACTTGCGGTGTTACGTTAAGCTCTGACGTTTTCTTGCTCTACATTATCTATGGATAGGTGCTCTCTGAAACAATCTATTCAATTTGCTTTATGTTAGCATGATACTAGTATAGTATTACGTAACATGCTAGTACTACTATATATACTTCTCTGAGCTTTATGTGAGTTCTAATACTATGATGAATTACATTTCTGTTAAAATTTTATTTATGGTCGTTTGCTTCTATATCACATAATGAAAGGCAATCATTGGGATTAGTTTATTGGGGTTTTTGCCTATTTTAAATTGTTTAATATCTAACAGTTACGACAAATTAAACTTTAAAATAAAATAAAGCTTAAATATATGGGTGCGGCCTATAATTCAGCCGCTGCGCAATTTATGCCGCATAAAAAATGTAAAAGCTGCCGTTAGTTGCTTGATTTGAAATTTAGCATTTTCTTTTAGATTATAATTAGTGGAAGTGAAAAAGAAAATTTATTAAACGAGATTAGATGAGCAGCCAATTTTTAATTTCTGCGGCTGAATTCTTGACTGCGCGCTATATTCCACCAGTGATCTAAATGGATGCTCTGAGATAGGTTGATCGCATTTTGTCATACAATTGAATCGAATAAATACAACTTTTCGTTATCTATTCTCATATATTAAATTTAATGCTAAAAAATTATAGGATTACAAGTAAAACTCTTACAACACGTTTGAAAAATGCCGTGTTGAAGGAAATTGCTTTATGGGAAGCACGAAGTCGGTGGAGTGAATTAACGCCCGTTGTATTAAAGCTCACGGCCCTTATTTCCTTTTTTCAGGAATTAGGATCCTAGGGTATTATTTCCTTTCGGAAATGACATAACCGTCACCGTAGAAAGAAAATAAGGACCACGATTGTAATTACCTTATTGGATTACCACTAAAACCCATATCGTCGGCGAAACTCGCAGAATACGAAAATAAGTTCAGAATAAGTCCATTTTTGCCAATTTTGCGCTTTTCGTATCGAACGAAAGAAGAGAAAATTTTGATTCGATAAATTAATCTTAAGTTGAAAAACTTGGAAAGTAAATTAGTATTTGCGTGTAATAATAAGTAGCAGAGAGATAGTTTTCAATTGCCTCCTGAAAAAAATTGTTTTTGCACTTACGAATTTCGCGGACGATATGTGGTAATCTTGGAAAATGAAGATTTATTTTTGAAATATTATTCTGGAAAATAGTGATTTCTATTCAAATTTTGATTTTACATAGATCTTTATTTTCCAGAATATTCTAAAATTCTACTTTCCTTTTCCAGAATCAAATTTGCAATTGGCTCTTAGTATTCAATTCTATTCTCTAACACAAGGGATTAAGCCAACCAAAACCAACTTGAGATATTTGTCGCTTTTGTGGAAATTTTACGAATCAATTACCAATTGAAAAACCAGCAATCCGCTTCAATTTCATTCTTCGATTCTATTCTAACACAGCTAAGGCAGTTCTCTGTTTTAAAAAATGACTAATTATTTAAAAAAACATAAATTTTTGAATAATGTTCAAATTTCTATTGGTGTTGGAATTTCTACAAATCCCGTTTTGGGGCGACAGTCTCTTCCTCTAAGGTTTAAAATTATTATTATTATTTTTTTAATTTCGGGATTTTTCTTCTAAAGGAACAAAATACTCAGAAAAAAATTGGGATAATGCCCCTTGAGGGAGGGGGCTGAGTACTTTTGCCAATCTTATTAACGAAAAAGGCAATGAGGCCTGCCGGTGGTAATTCCACAAGTGTAAATAACACTCTAACATTTGAATACAAACAATTTTAGATTACTGCAAAACTCATTGGCTGTCGCTAATGCCGATGTTTGAAGGAACCTGAAAACTTTATAACTGTTGAACAGCTATTTTTTAATATAAAAAATATAACCAAAGTTGTATCAATTATAAACGATCTCAGAACCTTCATAAATTCCTATTTTTTATGTACTGTCTAATATGTACGTATGTACTAGAGCAAATGGCCCGTGCTACAAACAAATTTTCTCCAGCAATTCACTTTAAAAAGTTCGTTTTTATTATGCTTTACCTCGATTACTCAGTTTGACTGTCATCGACACAAGTTCCGAGTGTTTTGTGGACCATGTGATAGTGAAACCGTATTATAAAAGTACCGAGTTATGCGAGGGTTACCCGGATTTCAAATTAAATACATTGGACCTGTATTTTACAGCCTAACTCTTTCTTAAATCTTGCAATAGAGTGCAATTAAGGTATTTTATAGTATACATTTCTCTGCTACATGCTGGGATTAACACCTCCTCAGTTCATATAACAATAAAACAATTAAAAATCGATTTCCAAATGATTTCCGTTTCTATTCCGTTTACTCTCTTGTTGAGACAAGTAAATACATTTACCCAATTTAGCGTATTTACCGTCCGCATTCTCAGTTTGGTTCAAATGGCCTTAGTTATAGATTAATAAAGTTGGTATTAGACTGGAACCTGGGAGTAACCCTTAATTTTCTTATCCTATAAATATAGAATAAATTCATTTAGAACTGCCCTTGTAATCAGAAATGTAATGTTATTTTTATTTTTTTATCTACTAAACGTACACCAAAAACCTAATACAAAAAAATCGTGTAGTTCTGTCACTCCCGCCTAAAAATGAAATAACTCTATTATATTACAAGAAGTTTGCGCTGTAACAAAATCCCAAACATTTTCATGATTATGACGAAGATACATCAGTACAATTTGATTTAGAAAAAAATATTTCATCCCATCCAACAGATACGTTTTCGGCTGCAACGAATGCTACTCGCGTTCGCTGGCGAAGAAAGCAATCGACCTAGATTTAATTCAATTCATAATATGTTATTTTATTTCCCAGCCTATAGGAATTTTTAGTGAGAAAACAAAAATAACAGAAGATAAATTTTTAGAAGTCAGAATCACATCCATTATGCTCACGCACTATATGGTCTGGTAACACTGAATTGAAATTTTGTTATTTCGGTTATTTTATTGTTTCAAATGTTGATCCGAACTTCAGAATCTAGCAATCAAACTTCAAAAATCTAATAAAGCCGTAAAACCACTGAAAACCGCCAAAAACTGCATTTAATTTATTCGGAAAATGTATCGATCGACGTATTGCGTTTCCATCTTTTCATTTGATATTAACAATATGAAATACGAAAAGGCAACACAGAATCGTGTCGATTATCGGTCGACTCGTCAATCGTAATAAGGGTGAATACTATTATTTTTAATTTAAAAAAATCCAAAAAATATTTTGAGAAAAAGCACTAAAAAGTTGTTTCTATAAAAAATGAAAATTCATTTTTCTAAACCGTTAAAATAATTTTTCAATTTTTTAAATAAAAAATAGAATTGAGACCCAAACCCAAATCACCTAAAAATTTGAAAAATTTAATAAAAATATTTTTGGGCAATTCTTCATTTTTGTTTAGACGAAAAAGTAACAGAGAATTTTTTAATCAAAAATTAAATGAACAGTCACCCAAAATAAGAATTCAAAATCGGTCAAAACAAAATCACATAAAAACCGAAAATGATTAAAAATTATGGTTATTTTCGAAAATTTTCAAATTTTGCGAAAGTGGAATCGTTCGATGATTGTCAACTCTTTTTTGTGTATCGTTTTATTTCCAAAATTAAATATCATGTTTCCAGCGTTATTGCACATGAGCATGAAAGTTTATGCTAGCAGTGGCTGAAGCAAAACCACTTCTTTGTTTTTTAGGAAATATTGCTTAAGAACTTAATAAGACCAGCGGTCGACGGATGTTGACTTAAATTAGGGTGGTCATACGTACCACATTGTATGGTATTGTATCACATTTTGAACTAACGTACCACATAGGCAACTGTACCACATTTTGTACCACAAGAGGATCGAATGTACCACATTTCACACATAAATTTTCGACAGAATTATATTTCAACTTATGTACATACTTGCTTATGTAAATAAAATGCTAAAAGTTATGGAAAGAGGTTAAACATATATGCACACAAAGCAATTTAATCTGCAGCTTGTTATACCTAAAGATATACCATTGGAGTACTCGTAGTCGTACCTCAACAATTTTTTAATACAACTGATATTGAATACTGAATAGTTTTAGATTTCTGAAAAACTCGTTGCTTTTCGCTAATGCCGATGGCTGATGAATCTTGAAAAAAGCTCTTGAAAAGAGCAAACGTTAAAAATCAGGTTTACATCGTTAGAAGTATGTTCAAAGTTAGTAGAATTTTTTAACGATGATACCGCAGAATTAGGATTGAAGTAGACTGTAAAATGGCGCATGAAGTTTCTAACAGTACTGAAATGTATTTTAATTTGTACTTATGGAAAAAGAAACACTGTTCTGCCATTAACATTAGCAGTCCAAATGTAGTTTAATAAAATTAATGACTGAAGTGATGGAGCGATCACTTCGATTCCATGTTACCGACAAACATCAGGTTTACTTGAGAGAACATCTGACCAATTACAAGATGAAGTTATTCCGAGAGCGTCTCTATCCAAGAAAGGTACTAAAATTTAAACATATTTGGATTAAAAATGCCATCATTCGCCTTAGGAAAGATGACACAAGCAAAATCCATTTTATTGAGACCCAAAATGATGTCAGTAAAATTCGCAATTCCTTTCGAGATGTACTTAATGCAGCAGACGCAGCAGACAAACAACATTGCTATCATATTTTTGTTTTTTATTTTATTTTTAAATTTATTCATTTACATTCCTTTTTTTATATTATTAAGACATTATATTCCTTAACAATAGTTTATATAAGTGCATATTCATGGCAATTAACACATTACATACGATACAGAATTGTCCACCAAATGTTAGTTTCAAAACTTCAAATAATTTATTTTCGATTCATGTACTCCAGTAATCACAATCAGCACCAACACAACCTACTCAAAACGTTTATAATAGAAACTATAGTTGGCCCACTGAGATATATTTATAAATTCAATTTAAGTCGCCTTATTTTATTACTGAAGTTACACATTTTAATTGATTGCAATTTTCCATTTTTGTTTACAATAATTTTAAATATTTTCATGAATGTCCGCATTTTGACGTTTCAAAATCTTTTGTTTTGTTATGTTAATTTGGACTTAAAACCTTATAAATTTTATTTTGTAATGCTAAGGTCATATTATACTACCAAATTATAAAGGCTGAATTGCCCATATCTATTCAATTTTTATTATATCTAATGGTCAAATTACACGTACAATTACATCGTATTGCCGTATTTTTAGTATATTTTCTGGCTTATATCTTTACTTTAATTTTTATTATGTTTTAGCCTATTGACGATTAGAGTATCACGGATTCCACCTAGTGGACAATTTTTAAACTGAGCCACCTGATAATTTGACGTTCGAAATTATTGTAAATAATTCCCATTTTGAACTATAAACACAATTATTACTTACCGGATAGCTGATAATTGTAAATAATTCCAATTTTGGACTATAAAAAAACAATTTTTAATTGCCACATTGCTAAATTTTCTTTCGTCGCATTTGTGACAATGTCATTTTATCAGGTGCATCATTTTAATTTTTTTCCTCCAGAGGCGCTTTCTCTACTTTTACAATCGTCAATAGTTTGCATATAGTAAATATAGTATATTACACCAAAATATTCGAAGTTTAAGAGCAAATTTTGATATGTTTAGTACGTTTGTAGCCAGTCTGAAAACTCAACCTGATTTGGTTTTTGTTTCTGAAATTTGGATTTATTCGAACGAAAATACAGAATTTAATTTGCCTAATTACAACTTTAAAGCATGCTGTAATGATAATTACCGCGCCGGTGGAGTTGGCGTCTTTATAAATAAAAATTTAACATTTGCATCATGCTATACTTGTAATTGGAGTTCGGCTGATGTTCTTAGATTAGACATTCAACTAGGTAAAAGTGTTTGGATTTTTCTATGTGTTTACCGTTTTTGTAATAGTGATCTTAATGATTTTTGCAAGGATTTAGATAATTTGCTGGGAACAATTAACAATAATAACATAGTGATTTTAGGTGATCTTAACATAAATCTGTTGAACAACGTAAGTTGTTTTAACTATCAAACAATGCTTGCATCAAACGGATTCCTCAGTATGTCTAACAATCCAACTAGGAAACTATCATGTTTAAATCATGTATTTGTTAAATCCAGTAGTACATATTCTTTTAGTGTTGAGAATTTACCAATACATTTCGCTGATCATAATTTAATTACCCTCAATATTTGGGCAGAATCAAACAGACCTGTGACTTGCTATAGTGAAAACAATTCTAAAGTAAATTATGACAAACTTAGAGATCGTCTCCTAGTTAAAAACTGGGATCTTGTTTATCGTGAAAAAAATTGTAATACAGCATTCAATATTTTCTTAAAAAAATTCATTTCCCATATTGAATTTTCCAAAGACACAATTACTTACCACAATAACAAGAAGTTAAAGCCCTGGATGAATTATTATCTTTTGTGTAAAATTAATAAGCTTAAAAAATTTTCTAAAAAATTAAGAAAGTACCCAAATAACACTCGGTTAGAAAATTATGTAAGAAAACTCTCTAAGCATGTAAATATGACTGTTAAATGGGTCAAAAGAGTATATTACAGAGATAAATTTCGTTTAGTAGGGAATAATCCTAAGCTTATGTGGAAGGAAATTGATGATATTTTGGGTAGAAGCACGTACCAAAACAATAACCAAATAACGCAAATTTATGAAAATCAATCTAATGCTCTTCTAACAGATGATCAGAATATTTGTAATGAATTTAATAAATTTTTTATAAATGTTTCATCCGATATAATTCTTTGGAGATTATTTCTGAAATTCAGAAGTTAAAAAAACAAGCATTCTAAAGGATTTGATGGAGTAGATAATATCATTGTTAAAAATTGTGCCTGGTATTTGGTTGATGTATTAAAATTTTTGTTTAATTTAAGTCTAAAGAGTGGAATTTTTCCAGACGCCTTAAAAATAGCTGTTGTTATTCCAGTTTTTAAAAAGGGTGATGCTCTGCAATTGAATAATTACCGACCGATCTCACTATTGAGTACTTTTTCCAAATTTTTTGAGAAATTAATAAAACGACGATTGGTAAAATAAAATTTTTCAGTGATCACCAATTTGGATTTATAGCAGGAAAATCTGCGGAAGAAGCTCTTCTAAATTTTTTGAGCAATATTTATTTAGCCATTGACACTTCTCAGAAATGCTCAACAGTATTAATGGACATTTCAAAGGCATTTGATACTGTTAACCACGACATACTAATAATGAAATTGTCTAGTATTGGCGTTAGAGGCAAAATATTAGATTGGTTTATCAGTAGTAGTAGTAGTAGTTAGTATCACTAATTTTTTGGACAGGCTTTAAAATTGTTAATGCTAATTTCAACTTAATTTTTTTTTAAATAAAGTCCTTCCTAAAAAGTGTGGCAAGAATTTTATTTAAAAAATTAGGCCAAATTTAACATTAAAAACTTGACACGCCCCTCCAAAAAAATTAATGATTTACAGATGTAATATGTACTCTTAATTGGAAGCGACGATATGCGTCTAATGACTACGATCAAATTCAACAGTTAATTAATATTGATTTATGCACTCTAAGTAAATGGTTTTTTTATCACCGACTTGTTGCTAGTGAAAAATCTAGAGTTATGCATTTTAGACGACCTTACATAACAGTTGATCAAAACTTTTTCAAGTATCATGTTTACTCGTGCGATAAGAATGCATGTTTTGGACATTGTTTTGATCTGCCCTGCATAAATGAGTTTAAATACTTAGGTGTTACAATTGACTCACAGCTTAATTGGGCATCCCACCTAACTAATATCAGGAAAATTGTTATTACTGCAGTGCATAAATTTTATAACCTTCGACCTTTGTGCCCTTCTTATGTTTTAAGAAGGTTATATCATGCTCTTGTTGAGTCAATCATAATGTATGGTATAACTAGTTTGGGTGGAACTTACTTTGCTAACATTTCAGATCTTTTTATAGCGCAAAAAAGAATTGTCAAATTAATTTATGCTCGTCCAAGAAATACACCCACAATTTCAATTTTTCGTGAGTTAAATTTGCTACCTCTTAGGTATCTGTATGTTTTTAAGGTGTTAAAAATGTTTTTTGTTCGTAGCAATAGTTATCATAGTCGTATATTTCACGCGTATAGTATGAGAAATCCGAACAGTTTTGTCGGTCTTCGTTGTAACAATGAAAAGTTTAGGAGATTTTATTTATATATGGCACCTTATTGGTTTCATCTTTTATCTAAACATGTGAAAATGATTCCGTCTGTTCGGAAACACAAATTTTACAGGGAAATTTGGCCTTGGCTGCTTGACTTTGATGATATCGAGCAATATTTTTAGTATGAATATTAAATTGCACTATGTTCTATTTGTACCTTCGCATAATTAAATATATCTATTTAAATATAACGTAGTTTGTATTTTGTTGAAGTTTATTGTTTTCTTTTACAATGTTTCAATATATTATCTGTATTTTAATGTAACCATGATTTATATACATTTTATTTATATTTTGATTCAAATTGCTCCACTACAGACATAATGTCTATAGGAGCTGTACTTTATTTCTTATTCATATTGTATTGTTTTAATTAGCTATTGATTTTGTATTTATGTTTTTTTTTTGTTTGAAATAAAGATAATAATAATAATAATATATGCACAAATTTTAACGAAAGTAATTGTGATTATTCTACAATTATTACGCGGTATTCTTTTTAAATTTATTGGTTGGACAACGTTTTTTTTTTTTGGCGATTTGATTTTGGGCGAAAATTTGTGTCAACTAACAGTTTGCGAGTAGCGGTTAAATTACAAAATACATATTTACGACATTTCCGAGCTAAATTTGATAATATGTATTTACAAAATTTCCATTGTTAAAATTACAATCGGTAAATAATCGACAAACTTTGCGGACAAGTAATTTAATAATTTTGTATGTATAAAAAATTACATTTTTTTGAATTTATAAAATTTGAATATCAATGAATATTTAGACTGAACCATCTTTCTCTAGCTTAATAATGTTCTCAAAAAAATTTAGACGAGAATTCTAAAAATTTCTAATTGTTGTTTACTCATAGCCCTTAATTTTAAATCAGCAAACGATTTGTTAAACAAATTTGAGAAATTTGAAGCAAATTTTTCCAAGTTTGAAAACTTTAGGCCCTATTGTCTTATTCAATTTTATGCTTATGAGAAATAATGTGTGTTTGCAAAATTTTACGATTTTAGAATTAAACTCAATTTTTGTACGACACCTTTAAGTGCATTCACTTGAGAGAGTTCTTGAACTGGTTCCACTCCATGTAAAAATTAAATTAGTTTAACATCTTAAACTAAAGTTTTTCAATCCATCATCTTATTATAACCTTAAATGTAATAATATAAGATTCCTTAATCAGTATTCCTTACCCTTGTTATATAATTTTCAAGCTTCAATCATATTTTCAAAACCTCAAGAAAAAAAAAATAGACAGTAGATAATGCAAAATTAGACATGAATATTGAGTAGTGCAATTAAATCAGAAATGTTACAACATTCAAAAGTTTATGTTATGGCAACGTCAAAAATTTGACACAATCTTGCAACAACAAATTATGTATATCGTGTATACATTTACATTTTAAATTCAGCATTCAGTATTTATACACCAGAGACATAGAAAACTTAAGTGTGACACCGCTCACATATACTTTTACAATCCACCAGGTAAACACATTTCTACACAAGAAAAATTTCGTCTGCATGCTGAAATATTATCAAACGTAATTTTCTTAATTTTCAAAGCGCCTAGAGAGAATAAGTACAAGCAAATAGATAAGATATGGTACATGCACAATTTACACGTCACCTTAAATTTATTGAATAAGAAAGCAATAGAATAATTCATTTTATTCTCGATTCGTTTTACCATGAAATGAATCCTTTTTCTTCTAGATCTTTTGTTTTGCTGTACATAATATGATATTCCTATGTATATTATTTAAAAAACATATATGTAAGTAAATACTATAATACATACATCTATAGTTTGTTTATTTCCTTAAAGAATACAAGTTTATTATATGTTTGTGGAAACCAAATTTAACATTGTCTTGAATATAATATATCGTGAACATACAGTACTACAAAAAAAAAATACATTAAGAAATAAACTTCTGGAAAATAAAAAGATATCTTTATCCAAATAACATCTTTCAAGAGATAAAAAACATATTCGTATTTCACAAAAGAAAATAAATTTCTTTCGACATTTTATTGTTATTTACTTTTCTCTTAATATAGCGCACAAATTTAATTTTTCTTCTTTTGTTTAATTTTCTTTCAGATTTGACAATCCAGCGTCAGTAGCACCAGCACCAGCACGACAATTAACTTATAATTATCTTATTTCATTAAACTTATGGCTATTACTGTTTCCTTGCGATTTATGTTGTGATTGGACCATGGGTACAGTGCCGCTTATTGAAACGTTTACAGATCCCCGGAATATTGTCACATTGATGGCCTTTGGCTTATTATTATGTTTGGGATGGTTAGCATTGGTCAGTGAAAATCGTCAACAAGCAACAATTATTATTATGGTAAGCATGCAAGAATTTTGTAATTGATAATATTATTAGATCGTAACCATTTACAAATGTTTTCCCTTGCTTAGTAGTAATTTAGTAGTATCAAAATGTCAGTGAAAAAAAAAAATTCAACGTTAGAACTTTAAAGTCTAAATCTGTTCAAACGAATGTAGGTGTCATATTTTATTTTACATTTTAAGTGTAATGCTTATACCGGGTGTTTCTTTTAAACTGAGACGATCAAATATCTCGAAAAATAGCCACTCTACGGAAAAAATGTACATAATCAAAATTTAATCATACCGCGGGGGAAATACATTAGTGCAAAAAAATAGTCCCCCACCCCCCGCTTTGTAGGTGGGGCGGGGGTAACTTTTAAACTAAGATAGGAAGCCATATTTTTTATTGCAGATACGGATTCTACGACTAAAAGTACGTATGATTTGAATGAAATATTTTGTTCGGTTCATGATAGATGGCGTTGTAATCGACGAAATTCAATTTTTTCAATTTCTTCTTCTTAGAACACACGCATTTGATTCTGCAATACGTTTGAAATAAAAAACATCACGTTTTCATTGGAAATACTCGAAATTCGTCATCAAAACAATTTATTCAGTTTTGTAAATCACATTTAACGTTTGTGTTATTTCTTATCTTCATGTTTTTCGTAATTGCAAAATAAACGATAAAATACTTTAGAATGGACCGTTTAACTGTGCCAGAGAAAATTGATATCGTTCTGGTTTATGGAGAAGCTGGCAGAAATCTTGAAAATGCTGTTGCTATTTACGCTCAACGTTTTCCGGATAGGATTCGTTCACGTGCTTCATTTGGCCGTACTATCAAACAATTTATTGCTGATGGAAATGTTCAACCGAAAAAGAGCCGTAGAGCAACAGTCACTGGAGAAAATAATGAAATTGCTGTATTGGCTGCAGCGACTCATAATCCTCATGTTAGTACACGAGAAATAGTTCGCGATTCCGGATTGTCCCTCACCAGTGTTTGGAGAATTTTAAAACGGCACAAGTATCATCCATATCATGTGTCTTTACACCAAGATCTTCATGGTGCTGATTTCCAAAATCGGGTATTTCCAATGAAAACGTGATGTTTTTTATTTCAAACGTATTGCAGAATCAAATGCGTGTGTTCTAAGAAGAAGAAATTGAAAAAATTGAATTTCGTCGATTACAACGCCATCTATCATGAACCGAACAAAATATTTCATTCAAATCATACGTACTTTTAGTCGTAGAATCCGTATCTGCAATAAAAAATATGGCTTCCTATCTTAGTTTAAAAGTTACCCCCGCCCCACCTACAAAGCGGGGGGTGGGGGACTATTTTTTTGCACTAATGTATTTCCCCCGCGGTATGATTAAATTTTGATTATGTACATTTTTTCCGTAGAGTGGCTATTTTTCGAGATATTTGATCGTCTCAGTTTAAAAGAAACACCCGGTATATGCATTTAATTTCATATAAAAGGTGGACTTAGTAGAAGGAATCTAATCACTAACTAAATAGACCCCTCGAAGTAATATATTTTTTTTTTTTTTTTTTTTTTCGCTGGCGCTATATCCCATGGAGGGATTTGGCCGCTTCATTTTTGAAGTTTCGTAATCATTTTTACAACGGATAATGAGTGATTAGTTCATTGATCCTTACATTAAACCAGCCGTGATTTTTTCATCACCCGCCGGGAATCGAACCCGGGACCTCCGGAGCTTAAAGCAAGCATGCTAACAACTGTGCCACCGGGGCGGGAAGTAATA
This sequence comes from Tipula helvola, assembly GCA_963556165.1. NCBI lineage: Eukaryota > Metazoa > Arthropoda > Insecta > Diptera > Tipulidae > Tipula > Tipula helvola. The sequence continues at coordinate 67,903,784 of OY744481.1, read as the reverse complement.
TTTTAGTTATTTGTAAATCAAGGCTATCTTAAATTTACAAGTGCAATAGTCTAGAATTATACATCAAATTAAATAGACTTAATCCTTCGAAACCATTGAAAACAAAATTGGCAACTGGCACCTATCGAGATATATGTCAAGCAATAACCGGTCAATTACAAAGATAAAAATACCAAGCAACAACCATCGAAAGCTGCACCACTTGCCGCCTAATAAACTTACTCAACTTTTAATATAAACCCGAGCATCGCAAAAATCAACACCTATCTGGAGAAAAGAATAGCGGCTTTGAGGAAGTCGTACAACGAATACGTTGATGATGACAATAAAATAAGAGAATTCCAAGCACCACTGAAATCAACAAACCCGTACTAAAAAGGCAGATCAAAAATGGTGAATTTGGGTTAGCCCCTTAATCTTGCATTACAAAATGTTGCATTACAAAATGTTGCATTACAAAATGTTGCATTACAAAATCTTACATTACAAAATCTTGCAAGTACAGAATCTTGCATTTCAAAATCTTGCATTACAAAATCTTGCATTACAAAATCTTACATTACAAAATCTTGCAAGTACAGAATCTTGCATTTCAAAATCTTGCATTACAAAATCTTGCATTACAAAATCTTGCATAACAATTGCCCGTACATTTATAGAATCGCGCGCGCGATTCTATAAATGTACGGGAAATTGTTATGCAAGGTCACAAATCGCATTGACAAAATTCTACTGTAAAAAGATAATTATACAGTAGAATTTTGCTTGAGATATCAAAAATCAAATGTCCAGGGTTAAATATTCTTAACCAGAATATTATGATGAGATATTCTGGAAAATGGAGATTTCCATTTTAATTTTAATATTAAATCTTCATTAATCAGAAACGAAAATTTAAATTCTGGAAAATGAAGATTAAATCTTCCAGAATAAATATTATGTTAAATACTAAAGACAGGTACAGATACTAAAACTGCAAAATTGTTTAAATGCAAGATATTGTATTTGCCAGATTTTGTATTTGCAAGATATTGTACTTGCAAGATTTTGTACTTGCAAAATTTTGTAACTGCAAGATTTTGGGTTGGCAAGATTTTGATTTGCATGATTTTTAAAAAATGCAAGATTTTGTAATGCAAGATTTCGGGGCGCTCATCAATATTCATTATTTCTTCTCGACAAAATGTTTGAATAATTTTGGAGAATTTGTTTTTTATTATCGATCTGTAATTATGAAACCGATTAAAAACAATGCACTAGGAGCCATAAAATTGGCTGGAATAGTATGATACAAGGAACTGGTTATATTTGGTGTTTGTTATTAGAAAAATGTTATATGTACAGGCAACATAAGTAATGTTTTATGGAAGCAGCACCCATTAGACACCAGCTGCCTATTTACTAACAGAATTTTACCTTTACCATCTAATATTATCTACCAAACATACTTATATAGTACAACAAACCTTAACCAACTCTAATAAATAAATGAAACTCGTACCCTTTTTAACGTTTCAGCCAGACAATATTTTCTCGATATTTTTTTACCCCTAAATAAAAAACCATTACATGAATTGGATTTTTTTATACACAATAAATAAAATTGAAAATTTCTTTTTTAGAACACATTGTTGTGTTGCTGTATTTAGTGTACGCAAGAAAAACATAAAAGTATGTATGCATGAAAATTAAATTTCCCATTTTTGTAATCATACACGAATCTCCTTTCAACGATATAATAACGAAGAAAATCAATTTGCATATGATTACCCTCTACTAGACTCCACCATGTACCATACATTATGATGTTACGTACAATCGGCGAGACATATAAACGTACTTAGGTATATATATAATTTACGACAACGACCTGGTATATTGGTTTTTTCTCGTTTTTGTGTCGAGAGTTCCGACGATTCACTCCAGAAGGAAAAAAAAATCCACAAAATTAGTGTAGGGTAAAATGAAAATATACCAATCGATTTTAAACGACAAAAGGAAAATTTTTGATTTGCTCTAACATCTAATACATCTGTGTATTTTTACTTCTTCGTTTTCTTTTGATAAGACGCAGAAAATATAAAATGAAATTTTAATTTTATAATGGTCTAATTTAATTTACGTAATAGAGAAAATTTGGGCCAATGATTTTCAATCAAGATGGTGTACAATTCCTTTTTTTTATGATTAGATTTTATTTTAATAACGATTAGTAACAATGTTGAGTGGATCAAGCAATTTTTAATTAAATCATTATGAAATTTTCCTAGGTCCTTACGACCTATATACTTTTATAATTCAAACAAGCATATTTTAACAATAGTTTAGCATAACTTTTTGATTTGGTTTGAATTAATGAAACAGATCCATCCTGGTAGAGAAATCAGAAAAATTATGTTGAAGCAATTTAATTACAGATCAATTGAGAATTACAAATAATCTAGCACTCGAGAAAATAACCAATGAATTCCGGAATTCGAACAAATCTTTGCAAAGAAGTTGTTTTTTTTAAGTTTTGAAATCTGAAGGGTTTAAATTAATTCTAATCAGTAAAGTTGAGGCTTAGATTTATAATTGAGACTACAAATGTGAAAACCTAAAAGTTCTGATTTATTTATTTTAAAAACCAATAGGTATGTAATGTACATTTGAACCGCCATAATAAGTATAAATACATTCTACAGGTTTTAGGCTACAATTAGCCTAGAAGAAAGCACTGTTATCCGTTACGTGCTTTTCAACTCGGTTCCGCTAGTTTCAAAATTCACTTACTCAAATAAGGTTAAAACAACCATCCGAAGGGGGGGGGGGGGGGGGGCACCAAATTTCTTGGTAGCATAAATGCGGCATTAGGGCTTCACTCTTTCCAGCTTAATATTCGGAGTATGGAGCATTTCATAGATTTATTTAGATTGTTGCATCGTTTGTCTAGAAATTATTTACTAACACACAATTGGTTTAAAAAGTTTCAAAATTTTTCCAAATAATTGTTTACAAACAATTACCAATTTTTTACTCCAATTTTTAAATAATTAACTAATTCGGATTTCGGTAATTCGCTAATACAACCTGTACATGGCACATTCAGTATATACAGTGTATCAAAAAAGTATTTTTACAGTTGAAATAATTGTTTATCAGTAATGTTATGCTATATGGGGATGTATGGGTAATGATGGTGTCGGATGCATCACTTTTATAGACTAAATTTTAACCGAAGAAGGTTATGTTAATATTTTGAAAAACAAATTGTTTCGATTAGCTCAAAAATTTGGGATTCGAGGTGACTTAATATTTCAGCAAGACTAGGATTTAATGCACACTGCCAAAGTTGTGAAGAAATGGTTTACTTCCCTGGGCCGCCCAATCATCGGATTAAAATCCGATAGAGCATTTATGAACGTTGTGAGAGCGTACAATTGCTACCAGAAATCCTTAGATGACGCAATATTCCAACAAAATATTAAAAACGTATGTACTTGTTCGTCGTGAATTTTCGCCGTTTTAGATTAAATTAGGTCTTATTACCTGATTCAATAATTTAGTTAATATTAAAGTGGGATAGGTACTAAAATTATTTGAAAATGAAGACTGTGTCCGAAACCTGTGATAAATAGTTGTTAGTACTACTTCTTGACATTTATTTGAAAAAAATCCGCAGACACCCAAATTATCATTTTGACACATAAAAATAAATTCATTGACTGATTGTTGTAGTGGGTAGTGGCCTTAACTTTTTATTTCGATGCATTTTTCAACCGGGACGTGATTTTAATTATTTCACTGAGAAAAATTGCATCTTAAAAACAAAAGTTTTTACCTTATTTCTGAAGGATTTGTGACTATGGATTTTGCGCAAAATCTTTTTGGTTTTAGATAAAAGAAATCAGAAACTTTAAATTAATGCTTTCATAAATCTTTAATCCAAACCGTTATGAATTTTAAATCAAATCATTTCTACTTTATTTCAAAGGATCGCGAGAATTGCAGATAGTTTGAAATGAAGAAATTATTTTTTGTTTTAAAACCAAAAAAATATTTAAATTAAAGAATTTTACAGATTAATTTAATGAATTTCTATGACTTTAGCTCAAAACATGTTCGGTATTGGTTTAAAAAACAGAAAAACTTAGATTTGAATTCCACTTTTACTTTGATTTAAACATAGAAATTAGCTTTAATTTCAAAAATTTTGTTTTGTTTCTTTTAAATAACCGAATTCTTTCCTTGGTGGTACATAACTGAATTAAATCTCATTAAACTAAACTTTTTGTGTATTGTTTGATGGTTCCTAATTTCGATAAAATGTTTGAGTACTTTATGTCTCTATCCGGCATCGAAAAGTATTATTTGTAAGATCAAATTCATTTTGGAAAAATTGTTTAGATATTAAAAGGTTAGAAATACTTAAAGACGTCTTTATTGATAACCCACTTTATTGATATACCACTTATATTGAACCGTGAGGTAATATTTCTTGCATACTGCTTATGTATTTGATGTTCAGCTTCGTAACGAAAACGGATAGTGAACGACAAAGTGGTATTTTGGCTTTAATTTTTCATTAAATAATTGTACGTAAAGAGCGTTATGCTCTTTAATTAAATTTTCCATTTGTCTTAAAGTAATTTCGTTATAAAAACTTTGTACAAATAAATCAATTAATCTAACGCATATAAGTAAAAATGTGTATACTTTATCACTGGGTGGAATACTACCTCCTATAATCAGAGCGAAAAAAGTATACAAAGTCCAAATTTTCCGAGCCGTCATTTTAAAGTTTCCATATTTATATGGTTTTTTTTCAATAGGTTCACTTACGTTTCCAATTTCTATCTCGCCATAGTTGAACATTTGTTTTTTAAAATTAAAATTTTTGAGAGATAATAATACTTCTTTTCGTAAATGAAGTAATCAAGGATACTACGCAGGTTATATTTACAAACTCCTAGAAATACATCATGCATGTTGTCGCAAGCGAAATTGTCCGTCACATGAAATGACAGAATTTTGTTAAAAATAGAATCTTCTTTAATTTCAGTTTGATGAATATCCGATAATACTAAATCTGCAGTAAAATTTTGCTTATTTCTTAAAAATTCAGAAAATTCTGATACGTCAGTAGTAGTTTGCTGCTTGTTGCGTTTACACAATCGACAGAAGCAAGATGCATTAAATGACGAAGAATATCTCAAAATTGTGTTAAGCCCCGGGTTATCATCTAATATTTAATCCAAGAGAAAGTGTATTTGACTAAGTAGTTGACTTTGAAGTTTTAATTTCTAAACCGCCAGTTTCTATGTCATTTATTATATCAATCAGTGGCTTAGAGGCTTGACCAATACCAAATTCCTTAATATCTCTAGATTTTATAAATCCGGCCACGAATATATTATTTAGTTTAGAAATTTGAAACTGTGGTATCGTTGGAAAAGCATAATAAATACCACAAAATGAGTGTTCCAGCATGTGAACTAAGAGGGTAATTTACTTCGAAATCATCAAAGTAGAGATTGAAAGGAATTACAATTTTTCCTCTTTAATAGTTGTGATATTTTTTGTTTCCACAAAGAAGCAGTAATGAAATTATTTATATCGTTTTTTGAACTTAGCAGATCCATGTTACTTAAAGTTTGTTTTAATATGTCACCAGTCTCAAAATATTTCCTGACCTGAAACTTGACATCAAGAAAGCATCCTTCAACTTTACTATTATCCAAAGAACACCATTAACAAAACTTCAACTAAATCATTATTTATCAAAAAGGATTTCGGCTTTGAGTATATGCCTAAACGTTCAACATGTTGGAAAAATTTGTATTCAGAACTTATTAGTTCGAATGGGTTTTTCAAGAATTCTAAACATTTATTAAAGTAATTAGCTTAGTCCTCAGGTAAATTGTTTGAAAATGGTAACAGCCAGGAATTTAGTGGATTGAAGAGACAATCCTTAATTGACTTGTGAATAGAAAATACCATATTTCTTGGTAAAGATTTTTCGCTTTGTAAATTTAGAGAAAATTCCATTTTCCAATTTTTGATTGTTTCAAATCTTCTACTGCTACTTTATTGTGGTTTTGATGATTTGAAGGGGCATTGAATAAACTAACAGTAATACCATAGACATTCATACTAGATTTCTCATTTCATTATAACTAAAGGAAAAAAACAAAACTTCTGATAATTCCAATGTATCGTTGTGTTGTATATTTTATAAGGTAATGAGGGACTTTCCCAATATCGATTTTAGTTCATTTGTCCCTACGCTTGGGCAGCGCTGACTACTTTTTTTTTTTACATGCAAAAACAAATAAAATCATGTTTACAAATACAAGTTTCTTGTCTAAATTAGTGGATGTCCCCCTATTATTTTTTTATGATTAATAAAGATGAGTATGATGCGATTAATAATAAATATCAAATTTTAAAATTAATTTAGTCGAAATTAATAATTTACTGAAACATTCAAGACACATTTTGACCATATAAAACTACATACGAAATATTTTAGCCGCCAGTCAGCAAGCGTTGGAATTATATTTGGGAAAATCACTAATGATTTTAGAATGCGTTGCAAATATAATACGTATAATGCAATACACCGATAACATTTGAATATGGAAAATTTTTATTTTTATTTTGTGTTTTTAGTCAAATGAGAAATCTATTCTGATTGTCTATGGTAATTCTATTAGAATTTTCATTTAAACAATAAAGCATTTTTATTTCAAAATAAACTCAAACCCAATTTAAACTAAAAATCCAAAAAAAATTGCTATAATAATTCAAAACAATGATTGTGTTCAGGCAATGTTTTAGAAAATTAAGAAAAAAGTTGCACATATTTCTTAATTCTATTTTGATTTGATTCCAGTTCAATTTAAACTAAAAATCCAAAAAAAGTTGCTATAATAATTCAAAACAATGATTGTGTTCAGGCAATGTTTTAGAAAATTAAGAAAAAAGTTGCACATATTTCTTAATTCTATTTTGATTTGATTCCAGTTCAAAAAAATATTCTTGTAAAAAGTACCAAACCTCTTAACTGACAGTTGAGTATTCTAAGTTGAATACGAATGATAATTTTAATAGTATACCCAAGCACTTGCGAAATAATCCACATTTATACTTGATAACAAACATTTCTTCGATTGCATCCCATTTGCGGCCAATGACCACTATTTCTGGTTGCAAAGTTCCAAATATCTTTTTTATTTCTTCCAGTTTTCCATTCAGCTCGTTGAAATTAGTAATAAAGACAACAAAGTCTTCCTGTGCATCAGATATTGTTGGTTGTAATTTTTGGTTTATTCTTTTAGGCTGAATTATTGCATGTAATAGCAAACATACAATAAGATCTTTGATGTCTATAAGAAATACAAGGGATTTCATTAGAATCCTACAGGAAATTTAACTATACATTTTTAAAACTTACTGTGATCTAAATTCTCTAATTCATTTAGTTGTGTCAAGAGTAATTTGTTCTTTTTATCTCGAATTTCGGTAAGAAAAATTTTATTCGTACAGATCTTGACGAATGTGTCGAAACGTTCTAACAAGGTGTTGCCTTTTGACGGAAATTCGGTATTAAAAACAATTTTGATCTAGAATACAATAAAATGGTTAATTTATTTGAAAAAGATGTTTTATTAAAAATAAAGTATGTAGTATTTTATTGATTTTTTACATTTTAAAATTGCTATACTATGTATTCTCAAAATTATGATTGCAGGCTAAAATTGATCTGATAAAGCTTGATTTAAAACTATTTGGGCATTGAAATTTTGAGTTTTGATTCAAAAACTTTTGTGCACATTAAAAATTAAGACAAACAATATAAAATGAATAGTTAAAATTATTTTTGGCTAATTAAATAGAGATTTATTCACTAATGTTTTGTATGCTCATGGTAATTTTTAATACATCCCTATATCATCTCGCAAGTGACCCAAAAGTTTGTTGATAAAATCAGCTAGAATTATATCTCCCAAGCGTTTAAGATATATACAAAACATAAGTGACTAAATCACGATTTAATTAGCCAATAATTATTTTAAATTTAATTGATTTACTTTATTTTTGTCTTAATTTTAAATGTGCACAAACAATTTTGAATCGACAGATCGGATGTTTATATCTCATATAATTATTGTATTAACAATGAAATGAGCTAGCATTTCTTCCTCGTGCAATTTTTAACAATTAAATAGTAAGAAGCTAAATTTTGGGATTTATTCAATATTTCATTGATCGTTCACATTTATAGAAACATAAACAGCCCAAATTATTCTTTAAATATGCCACTACCAAGCCACAATATCAAACAGCCATGAAGCTTACTTTTATTGACGTCAAAAGTTGTCATTTTCTATCTACAAATCTCCGTGTTTCTCGGAAGTTATTGTATTTAAAGTTAGACCACAAATATGAGAGGAGGGGAAATTTTCCAAAAAATTATTACACAATTCGGACAGCGTAATACAAAATTGTGAATGTAGGGGAATATTTTTTAAACAAATGTCAAAAATTAGTCCAAAAAATTATTTATCACAGGTTTTGGACACAGTCTAAGTAAAAAATTATGTGAACGTATAAATACTTTTTTTGTACACTGTATAGAACGTGAATTACGACACAATCAGTCCAGTCGCCATCGCCTGATGAGAGGATTTATTTTTCATAATAATAGGCTTATTATTTCAAAACTGGATTGATTAAATTCTCTTACATTTTTCGGTAATATTAACTTCAAATCAAAAAGTTAAAAATTGTTTACAATTAATGTTGAAAATATCCAAACTAATAAGGTTCAGATTTTTACTGATACATATTTCACTATAAATTTGAAATTTCTGATTCAATTTAAGTTTTTTAAATACATACAAGGCAACATTTTAAATACATAAATACAAGGCAATTAAAGATGAATTCCAGTGAATAAAGTTTTTGGATAGTTTAGTTGTGATTGCTCGACCAGTTTTATGATTTAGCCGTCTTAGAGATTTAGAAATGCTTTATTATTTCATTAGTGGTGATCACAGTTCTTTAGATAATTATCTGTGACAATTTGGATTAGCAATTTAGATTTTTTCATCTAACATCACCAAGTTGGAATGTTTTTTGCCGCAATATTTTTCATTGAATTCGGACCTAGATATAAATTGAGATAATTGGTCGATGTATTTACAGTATAGTTTTAAAGTTTGTTACAGAAAGTTAACTTATTCTATTATCGAGAAATTCGAAAAAAATATTATGATCACGTTAAGTGGAACGTTCCGAAGGTACAGTGATTGTTACGTTATTTATTTTGATTCTAAAATCTCTTGTTCGCCATCTGCTTACAACTAACTTAGCTTCGGCGGATATTGTTAAGGTTGAATGGAGATTGAAATGAATGAGAGATAGAATGTTCCTAATTGTGTGAATAACTCTTCATCTACATATTGTGCCTATCATTTCTTTGCCCGTCTTAGGCCAAATGACCTCTCATGTTTATGAACTTCGGTAATCGATTTTAAGATTTTGGATCAATATTTTATTAAAGATTACTAAAGATTTGCCATTTTAGACTTATTCGCTATTTTAGATTGTATTCGAGCAATATTGCACACTCCCTAGTTAAAAAATTCAGTATTTTACCGGCATCGATTTCTTATGAATAAAAATAATTAAAAAATCGACTGGTTAATTTGAATCTTCATACAATCTATAAAAAAAAGGATTGAAGTGTATTACACAAATCGTTTTCAGACAAACGCGGTGATGGTAAAGAAAAACTGGAGACACGCCAATAAAATTTTTACTAAAAAACATAAGCCAGCAATAAGCCATTACAAATATTCTACCGGATAAGATAGTATGTGGGTCATTTATTAATAATGAGCTTAATAATTATTTTACAAGTATTGCTGATAATTTAAGAATTAAACGTTTTACGAATGTCGTTCCAGCTAACTTGAAATTGTATCCATGAGTAATTTCATTTTGAAAGCGATTTCTAAATTCGTTTGTGCCGCCATTATCTCATATGTTCAACCTGTCTTCTCTCCAAAGAATTGTACCTGTAACCTGTGATACTCAAATCGGCGACGATTATTTCTATATTCAAAAATGGTGACCGCAACCATAAAAAAAACTATAGACTATAGAAGTTGTTTTATTGGAGTTCCTGGATACCATTTATAATGGGTTAAAATGCGATAAAGTTTCCACAATGTTCCGAAATTTAATAATGAACACTTTCGCCACTATTTTCTTATTAAGTTAAAAAACAAACTAATTGAAATATCGGACGTTTCTTTTATGTATCGTGTTATTAATTAATGGAATGTCTACTAAACATGGTGTAGAGCTTAAAAGGCAAACAAAAATTCAATAAATAAAATAAGCATGAACATATAAATGTGATCTGTTCCAATTGTTTGAGGATGCTCAATTAATTTTCGTAAATAAAATCCGACTATAAGGGACCACAAAATTATACCAAATCGACGGGGGGAGCGGGGCATCATAAATTACTAAAATCGAACTCAATAGAGCTTTTTGACAAAAGGAAGTTCTTAAATATCGGAGCCAACGAATAAGGACTTTAATTTAGGTGCATTAAAACGAAAAATTTATTTGGGGAGGCGAATTTAAAAAAAAGCTTTCCAGACAGTAAAAATGCAGATACGTAAAAAGATAGACCTCGTTCTCTACGATCGCAAAGTATACCCTAATCCAAGTTGACTCGTAACAGGTCCTTGCCAGAATCAAGTAACGGATCCAAAACCAGTCGAAATGACAACAGTTTCAAGCCATATACACTACTCCAAAAAATTAAAGGAACACTAATTTTTTTCAATTTTTTTAGTGTTTTTTGAAGAGCTGTATCTTTGTAAAATACGGTCGTACAGAGATGAAAAGAAAAGCATTTTAAAGCTTCAAATCTCTAGTTTTGAGACTTTTGAGCGGAACATTTTTGTGAGATACCGTTATCACCCAATCATAAGAAAGAGCGCGAAATAAAAAAATTCAATTTTTTTTTTTTTTTGTAAGGATCCATGGGCGCGGGAATTTTTTTTAAGTTAAACCAATGCATAGGTCGGTTAGCCTGTTAATTAGGCGTAAATTTAATTTCATTCTGGTCTCTCTATGTCAACTTTTTGCTGAGATATCTGACTTTGAATCAAAAAAGATCCTTTTGCCTTTGATCATCGATATCTCAGCAACCAATAATTGCACAGTAAACTTTAGGGGCAGCCTTAAAAACTTCAGTAAATTTCCTACAAGACCCTTTAATGATAAGTTGAGAACAAATTTTTTTTCACCCTCAATACTGATTTGAAAAAAGTACAAAAAAACGACTTTTTAGGTTGTCTTAGTAAATCTACCTTTACTTTACAAATATTGATGAAAAGACTAATGTTGCCAGGTCATTTTACAGTTAAATGTACTCCTAATAGCCCTGTATTATTTTCAAATTGATCCATCCAACCGTTTTTCCGGACAGATTGATCAAAGTTTTGCAAAACAATTAAAGGAACAAATGATCATCAAAATAAAAAAACGACTTTTTTCACATTTTGCATTAGTTACTTGTTAACCCTTAAAGATCGTAAGATTTTTTTGCAATACTCGCCCATAAGAGACGACAGAAAATTAAATAAAGTTCTGCAATATGACCAATTATTATGGAACTTGGCAATTTCTCATCCGATTTTAGTGAAATTTGGTATGCGTTATTGAAATGGGATTCTAAAACGATTCGTGGATGAAGTTCTGGAAAATGGCGAACTAGGAAGGAACTTAGCCATTTCTTATCCGATTTTGATGAAATTCAGTATGTACCATGGAATGGGATTCTAAACTGGTTTTTGGATGAAATTCTGGAAAATGGCCAACTAGGATGGAACTTTGCCATTTCTTATCCGATTTTAATGTAATTCAGCATGTACGATGGAAATGGGATTCTAAAATCTATGGGAATCTAAAAGTGTTTCTTTAATTTTTTGGAGTAGTGTATAACCCTGAAGGTATCGATTCAATTTGCGTCACAGACGTTAAGAGTACCGTTTGCAATGCTTTCAGAAAAACGCACGCAACATTTTTCGCCAGCTTTCTTCAATCAAACAAAGTTATCAAAAGATTGACCATTGAAGCTGACGTTAATTACCAGATAACTAGAAGATATCGAATACAAACACTGTAATATTGGAAAAATTGCATAAGCACACTTCACTAGCAAGGAGTTTTTGTTGGTAGCCCAGACTTGACATAAATATTGAAAAAATGCAAACAGATAAACATGGGAAGCAACCGAAACAGCTTTCGAGTGCATGTTGATTTTGTTGGATCTTTTAAGGATATCTAGTTTTAGTTTTATTAAGCAACCACCCCATAAAATTTGCGGTGTATTAAGTCAGTTCCCTGCAATATACCTTTAGTTATTAAAAAATTAATTCGCGGCGCAAATTCGTGCAAAATTAATACGGTTAAGAGCCTTTTCCTACATCCTTATATTAGGAACAAATAATATCAATTACGTAACCGGTACTTAAATGAATTCAGAATAGAATAACCAAAAATGTTTAGTAGTGGTAGATGTGTGTATATCATTGGTCACGTAAGTGTTGTTTATTTATTAAGCTTCAAACTTTAAGTGTTAAAGTTAAATTTTGTGTAACATTATTAAATCCTATGTTTTCGAAAAAATGGTCGGAAAGGACATCAGCGACAAAGAAAAATCTGGTGCAACCGCTGTCATTGAAACTGAGCAACAATCTTATAGTGCCATAGCCAGAAAACTGTGCATATTTTTTCTAAATGTAAACAGTGTAATCGATTTTTAAAAATAATATTTATGGAGTTTCAATAGGTGCGCAAATTTTTTGGCCAACGACTGTAAACTGCGATATATAGGAGTTATAAATTAACATCCGTGCTCCGTAGTCGGGTGCCTCTACGAAATTAAGACTAACTGTTGATAATCTAAAAATTTTTAAAAATGTGTGAATGTATGTTTAGGATCACTACCAGTAAAGCATGCCTACAATAAATATGTGTTTGCTGTAGAAGATTCGGGAAAGATCGAAAACATTAGGAAATTGACCGTAAAGTTCTAATGGGAACCTCAAATCTAACGATTTCAAATATTGCTTCAAAGATGGACCAAAATTCTTCTAGCTGGGTCGAGTAAAGGATTATCCAATCAACCTCAGAAACTATTTGGGGCTACGTAAAAAAATACTCACAGAAGAAATAATAAATTGAAAAAAATTGTTTACGTGTTTAACTTTGCTCGCTCTCTCATTTTCGTGTTTTAAAAAAAAAATTGTTTATTCTACTTGTGAGTTAAATTTTGAAGTAAAGGTAAAATTTGTTTTTAAACGGATGGAATTACAATCGTATCGCTTCTACTGATAGTTCCATTTTCACCATAAATGTTTCAAGTTGTATTTTGGTTAGCTTAATTCGTTGAGTTAGTGTAGCAATGACGAATTAACTGGAGCGTTTTGCGAATTTATTTTAAATTGAAAAATGCTTCGTCAACGTGAGTTAATTTTTGAAGTAGCACCAACTATTTTATATGAATTTAGACACACTGACTTTGTTGAGAAGTAGCTTCTAAATTGTAAGCAACGATGACTTTGCCACAAATTTTTGCGGCCCCGAAACGTTTTGTCATTCTAGCGGTTTTTTAATATCGTTGTTACCGTAAGATAGTCTCATTCAATAGTATTACTCAAGAGTGTCATTTGATAGTCTTACTCAAGTTACACTTCTTTTGCGAAACAATTCTGTTTGTGGTTGAATCTTCCCTTCGTCATTCATTTATAATCTTATAACCATTTTACTGCAGATTAACTTACCAACAGCTTACCTTAATTTCATACAACTAATAACAAAATCAACAAAATTAATAAATACAAGAAAATGGAGTAAAATTCAATTTTGGTCTACAGAACAGATAACATTAAACTAAAAACAAAACCAATTAATTAAAAATTCTCGGTCAATTTAATTTGCCATAGATATGAATTAAAACCATGTTGCATGTCATGTCACTTGTCAACTGTTTAATGCTTTGGCAAAACAAACAAAGATAAAAAAAACTCTTAAATGTAAAACTAATTGAAAATTGTTGATGTGGTATTTTATAACGGTACAAAAAAAAATGTGAATTTCATTTCAATTTGCCGTCGAAAAGTTTTATGACATTTTTTATTTATACAAGCAAACAGCAGAAAACAAAAAGTTTTCCTATTTTATGTATGCCGCTTTGTTGTACTGCAAAAAAAAAACACAGGAATAACTTTTATTCTATTAGCTCATAATGAAATAATTTTAAATATTAATTTTTTTGTTGGAATTTGTTGGGTAAAGGAACCGAACCGACCCACATATAGACACGTATAAAAATGAAAAAATTTGTTTATTCGATTTTAATTTGAATTTTTATTTCGTTTCAGGGTCTTGCTTTTCTTGTACTACCATTCCTGCCCGCATCAAATTTATTTTTCCCCGTAGGATTTGTAATCGCCGAGCGCGTCTTGTACATGCCCTCGATGGGGTTTTGCCTACTAGTCGGCTATGGATTTCATTTGTTGTCGGAAAAATTTACGAAAAAAATTGCATGGTCATGTATGATTGGTTTGCTAATATGCCATGCGGCCAAAACATTTACGCGAAATAGTGATTGGGAAACAGAATACTCTATATTTATGAGCGGACTAAAAGTTAATCAACGTAATGCAAAATTATTTAATAATGTTGGTCATGCCCTGGAGAGTGAGGGTAAATTTAACGAAGCATTAAATTATTTTCATGCCGCTGTACATGTACAAGAGGATGATGTGGGCGCACATATAAATGTGGGCCGAACATACAATCATTTGAAAATGTTTAAAGAGGCGGAAGATGCATATTTACGAGCCAAATCATTGCTGCCCAAGGCTAAACCGGGGGAATCATATCAGGCACGAATTGCCCCGAATCATTTGAATGTTTTTCTTAATTTGGCCAATTTAATATCGAAGAATCATACGCGATTGGAAGAGGCGGATATGTTGTATAGACAAGCGATTAGTATGAGAGCCGACTATACACAGGCGTACATAAATCGGGGCGATATTCTGATAAAATTGAATCGAACAAAAGAGGCACAGGAGGTTTATGAGCGGGCGCTTTTATATGACTCGACTAATCCGGACATATACTACAACGTAAGTAACTGTATATAGATATATTCATTTTAATGATCCAAATTTGATCCCTACGCATAAAATGGTAAACACGGTTTCATGCAACCCATAGACATAAAAAAATCAATACCATTAAATCCATTCTTATACCGATTTTCCTTTTCCTTTTACATAATACACTTTCCTTGTATGTCTATTGTTTGTGGATTTCTGGAAAATGAAAAATCATATTTTCTTCATTAAAAAAAAAATTATTTTATTATCATCGATAGTTGGGTGTTGTATTTTTGGAACAAGGCAAGGCATCCCAAGCATTGGCTTATTTGGATAAAGCACTAGAATTTGATCCAGAACATGAGCAAGCATTATTAAATTCGGCCATACTTCTACAAGAATTGGGCCGTGTCGAACTGAGAAAATTGGCCCGCGAACGATTACTCAAACTTTTGTCCAAAGATAGTAGCAATGAACGGGTACATTTTAATTTGGGTATGCTGGCAATGGACGACAAAAACATCGAGGAGGCCGAAAATTGGTTTAGACGTGCAGTCCATTTAAAACATGATTTCAGAAGTGCCCTATTTAATTTGGCCCTTTTACTGGCCGATGATCATCGACCACTTGAGGCAGCACCATTTTTGAATCAATTAGTTAAACATCATCCTGATCATATAAAAGGATTAATTCTATTGGGCGATATTTACATTAATAACATTAAGGATTTGGATGCGGCAGAAAATGTACGTAATGTCCTCAATAATTTAGTGTGCAACTCCTAATTAATGAACATTTTTAATTATCATAGTGCTACAAAAGGATTCTACAGCTAGATCCGGTCAATATTCAAGGCTTACATAACCTATGTGTTGTGTACGTCGAACGAGGTAAGTTAGCCCAAGCCCAATCATGTTTGCAGCATGCTCATCAATTGGCACCACACGAAGACTACATATTGCGCCATCTACAAATTGTGCAAACTCGCATCGTTAAATTGAAAACAACACCAGGTAATTCAAAAGAAAAAGAAATCGCATTCACCGAATTCGATCCAAAAGAATTTGGTGGCGGTAACGGTAAACTGATCAATTATATAAAAACACCAAACCCTCTTGATAGTAATAATGACCTAGATAATAGTAATAATATAAATAGTAATAGTAATAATAATCAAACACCGCCGGTTCGATCATCCACCTCAACCACAACATCATCAACGTCGGCTTCATCGACTATGACAAAAACGACAATTACAAAACCTAAACCTGATACAGCGGTAAATGATCCGATTTTTATTGAAGCCGATAAAATGATCCCAAAAATCGATAATGAGTATCGGGCGAGTAATAGTGGTCGAACTGGTCCCGGACGATTTAATCATCAGCATCATCATCTGCATCATCATAATTACCAACAACATGTGACACGGGCTAATGGTGGCGCCAGTAGTAGTAATAGAAATACTGATGCACTGAAGCAACACAGTCATTCAATAATAGAAAATGATATTGATGATCCGTCGTCGGGTATGTCGTAGCATCCAATGTTATGCCCGGGACAATCAAATTGTCTTAAATAATTATCTCGTCGCGATGATGATGATTAAAGAAAGAAATTCAAATAATTTTTAGTTTTATAAATCTGTGATCGAAATTTTAATTTTTTTTTTTTTTTTTGTACCGCGATGAGCGGACTTGATTCAAGCGGCTAGTGGAGGAAAAATACATTCAATCATAATACATAATATTGTTGTGATCTACGACAATGTTATATAAATATTAAAATATAATTTTTTTTTTTTTTTTTGGGAATAAAAGTGCTAAAATAATTAATTAGGAATAAATTAAAAGTTTCGTAAATGATTAATAGCAGACATTTAAATTATTATGTACGTAATGTATATGAAATGGGGATACGTATGATATGTATATACATTATGATCTGATAATGATTGATTAATTGAAATTAAATATAATTTTTTTTTTAATATATAATAATAATAAGAAATGAATTAAGAAGACTGTGTTTTCTATTATTAAAAATAATTTGTTTAAATTATATTAAAAAATCATTAAATAACTGATATTAGTTTTCTTTTTGAATTATGTTTAATAAAATTGAAATATGGTTAAAGTAGTATGTATGTAAACGTGTGACGAGTGGTGGATTTGTAAAAAAAATTGAGCTTTACGTTGATTTATTTCGCCCTTAAGAGTATCGACTTAAGAAACAGGTTCCATCTAATATTTTATAAGTTTGGAATTACTTTGAAATTGAGAAAAAAAAATTCAAGTGTGAACGGATTACATTAAAAATAATTGTTTCCCAAGCTGAACAATTTCATGCAAACCGTCCTTTTCCGCCTAATTTTAAACATAAAACGATAATCGGAAACACCACTTTTCGATACGTTCGCCGAAAATAAAATTGTGCATGTATGTACTTTAATAATCTAATAAGTAAGATTAGCATTTGCTAAATCAATCAACATGCCGCTTCAAGGTATTTCCATCCATTTCGGTATTGCCAAAGCATGGAAATATTGGAAATGAAAATTAATTCTATCTCTCAGCGAATGTTTATTATATTAATGATCAATGATCCACTATAGTGAACTCAACTCAACAAAGCTAACAGGCCCAAAGGATGATTTGATTTAAAAGAGAGATAAGTTTTCTCTTTTTCAATATAACCATAAAATTCTTCTAAAACCCGGACTTAATGTAAGTAGCTAAATAAAGCATTTGTAATAAAGTATTTTTTTAACGCTATGACCCGCTTAAAAATATTTTACCTTTTCTTATAAATTATTCACAAAATTTAGCTTTTTCAGGGAATAATATACGAAAGCAGTTTTCTAACTCACCATCAAAATTACCCCAAATATTTCGCAAAATAATCAAAAGTAGCTTATTTAAATAGCAGAGAATTTTCTATAATTTAATCGATAATTTTCACTAAACTGTTGTATTATTCCAAGTTTTCCTTGACTTAATAAATGCTTTACGTTATGCGAAAGCAGCAAGTTATTAGTTTCTGCAAAATTGCTTGGTTGTTGACTGGCTCACGCATGAATCTCCGATAAAAATCTACTATAGCCAGAAAACGTTTTAATTCGGCAGCAGCTGATGGTCGCTTGTATTCCTCTATTGTTCTAATCTTTTCTGACAGTAGTTTTACCTCCTACTTACAATGTATATACATTTTGCGGCATTTATACTGAGACCGTATTTTCGCAAACGGTAATTCTTTTAATAATTCTCGTTCATTAGGAATTAAGGCAATTGAAATAATCTGAACGATGGTAAGGTTGCGATACTGGTTCCACTGGGATTTGGTGCTAACAACCATGCAATATGTTGGAAAAACCCTGAATGAACCCCTCCCCCCCCCTCCCCAATTACTTTTCGATGGCCGATATATTCCCATTTTTGGGAAATATTCAAATTCGGTATGGACGATTTTCAATTTATCTGGTGCGAGTCAACGGAGCCGGAAAATAATGGATGGCCCGTCGTGGTTATGTGATTAGTCACTTTTGATGAACTTCGATGATCGCATGTCACTGTGATGTCTTTATATTTTGGTGGGATATCTGCTATTGGTGGTGCTTTCTATCAAGCGATTTCCTTACATATCGATTATCATCGTTTAATAACATTTGTCCCGATATAGATTGATTTAAATCGGCCACGAAAAATGTCCACGGAATTTCTCGTCTCCTTCCGACATTTATTGAAATTCTCCTTTCATCGTATGTAACAATGGATGTGCCATTTGCGGCAAATAGTTAAAATAAAGGCAAATAGGTTAAAAACTATTACTATTAATCTGCTGCTCCTGCTACAATACTCCCTTCCAAGTTAATGTCCGAATCAAACGAGAGCATTAACTAACAAAGTCAACTGCTTTAGAATTTTTGTCGGAAACATTTTGTTCAAAAGAACTAATGATACCAAAAGCAGGCTTCAATCTATCGATCGAGATATTATGATTTTTATCCTTGACCGAAATAATAAATTGTTTTCGAAGGCGTTTAATAACTTTAAAGGGTCCTTCGTATGGGGGGGAAAGTCCAACTCGAACTTTATCTGTCCTTACAAAAACAAAATCACAATTGTTAAGAGTTTTTGGAACAAATATGCCATCTTGTTTCGCTTTACGCGTAGTGTGTTGTCAGGTGTATAGGTGAAGGAGGATTGTCGACAAAAAATTCACCAGGGAGTTTAATGGATTGACCATAAACCATTTCTGTCGGTGATCACTTAAGATCTTCCTTCACTGCAGCTCGAATACCTAGTAAAATAATTGGTATTTCAGAGCTCCAATTAATTGTATTACCTCTGGCCATAAGAGCAGCTTTAAGCTGTCTATGAAAACGTTCGACCATGCTTTAGGATTGTAAGCAGTTGTACGAATCCGATGAGATCCAAGTAGTACTGTAAGTTCAGTAAAGAGCTTAGATTCAAATTGTGAACCCTGGTCAGTTGTTATTTCTACCGGGACACCAAATCGCGAAATATAGTTATTAACAAATGTAGTGGCAATGGTATTAGCGGACATATTGCTCATGCAATAAGCCTCAGGCTAGCGAGTAAACCTATCAACACACGTTAAAATATAAGAACAATTGTTGGAAACCGGAAGTGGTCCAACGATATCCAAATGGATATGTTCGAATCGACCTTTTGGAATATTAAATTGTCCATGTGGTGAGACTGTGTGCCTTTGTACTTTGGCACGTTGGCAGGATAAACAAGAAGTAGCCCATTGAGTTACATCTTTGTTTATACTTGGCCAAAAATCACGAGCCGTAATCAATTTACGAGTAGCTCTAACTCCAGGATGTGCTAAATTGTGTAAAGAGTCGAAAACTATCCGACGCAATGAATTTGCAATGTATGGACGGTTTTTACCTATCGATACTTCACAATAGACTTCAAGGCCTGGCAACATAAATAACTCAAGTTTATAACTAGAAGTCGATCGACGATCATTTGAACCAGATAATAAAATCTGAAGTTCATCGTCGTTTAATTGTGCTTTAATTATATCTCTATAATTGAAAAATATTTCGTTAGTAGCCGAGTCAGTGTTTAAACTGACTAATGTAATCCAAATGGCGTGATTGCCTTGGATTTCTTTCAGTTTTAGACTGAAGCTCTTGTTAGTGGCTTATGATCGGTATAAATTGTGAAATCCCGATCTTC
This sequence comes from Tipula helvola, assembly GCA_963556165.1. Lineage (NCBI taxonomy): Eukaryota > Metazoa > Arthropoda > Insecta > Diptera > Tipulidae > Tipula > Tipula helvola. Next base: position 67,883,392 of record OY744481.1, on the reverse strand, counting down.
TACATAATATCTAAATTGTTTAACAGCCAGAAAAATTACTAGGAGCTCCCTATCAAATGCCGAATATTTTATATCAGCACTCATTAATTTCTTCGAATAGAACGCTAATGGTTCCAACCGATTCTCTTTCTCATTAAACTGTTGCAAGACAGCGCCAACGGCAATGTTCGATGCATCAGTTGTAATACTTATTTTAGCGTTCCCAATTGGTTGCGCGAGAAGAGTAATTTTAATCAATTCCGCAATTACTTGGTTAACTGCGATATTACATTCATCCGTCCAAGAAAAGTTCTTGGTTAGCTATGGCGACTTATTTAGTACTGCCAAATGTGCGTGAATTGGAGCTAACATTTCCGCTACCTTAGGTATAAATCGGTGATAGTAATTAACCATCCCGATAAAACGTTGAATGTGCTTTATAGAAGTTGAAACTGGAAACTTACTAATTGCCCGAATTCTATCCTCAGAAGGTAGAATTCCATCTGCTGTAATTTTATGGCTCAGAAAATCTAATGATGGAACGCCAAAAACACATTTTGATGTTTTAATATGCAGTATGCACGTCATATTGGGCTAATCTTTTAAATATTTGTTCTAAGTGCATTATATGTTGTTCCTCATTTTGTGAAGCCACCAGTAAATCATCAATATAAGCATAAATGAAATCTAGCCCGCGGACTACTTCGTTAATAAATCTTTGAAATGTCTGTGCGGCATTACGCAACCCAAAAGGCATACGTGTGAATTCATACAATCCGAACGGAGTTGTAATTGCCGTCTTATAGATATCCTCAGGTGCTACTGGTATTAGATGGTAAGCCCTAACTAAATCGATCTTAGAGAATATTTTACAACAATGTAAATTCATTGAGAAATTCTGTATATGAGATATCGGATATCTATCTGGTGTTGTCACCTAATTTAATTATCGATAATCTCCACATGGCCTCCAATCGAGATCTTTTTTCCTCACCATATGTAATGGATATGAAACTGGGGATGACGATGGTCAAGAAATCCCCAAATCCACCATATGTTGTGGAATTCAGTAAAAGCGGCTTTATGCCGATCAGTATCTAGTCTTCGTGGTCTTGCCATCGGTAAATGACCATTAGTCACAATATGATGAACCACCGAATGGCAAACTGGCAAATTAAAAGTTGGTACCTTAATAACATACCATAACCATACCCATTATCAATCGAAAAATGCACAGGTGTAGGAGTTTCACAATTTCTCACTGTCGCATTAATTGATAATTTTGTAGTTGTGTCTATTAATTGTCTTCTTTTGAGATCTACTAACAGACCAAATTTTGCCAAGAAATCGGCGGCAATGATCGGGCGACTCACGGATGCTATAATAAAAGCATGTGTAAAGTCCCTTTTAAGTCCTAAATTGACTTTAAGCAATTTCGTACCGAATGTACGAATAATTGATCCATTGGCTGCCGTAAGTGACAGATCCTGCGAATAACTATTTTGATTTATACTATAAAATTTGACCGGGATTACTGATATGTCAGCTCCCGTGTCAATTAAGAAAATTAAACTATTGTTCTTATCGTTGATAAAGAGCCGGCGGACGAGCGCAAATTCAATAATGTCCCGGACTCTGCTCCGCTTACGTCTACCCGTTTTTTGCTTCATGTTTTTGGGCGGCAGCTTTTTCTATCTGCTCAACCCGCTGTTTAAAATATGAGCATGGCTGTTTACAAGACCAAGCTTGATTTCCATATTTCTTATGGTTGAAACACCAATCTGGATGTTCTTTCCAATTGTTTTGTTTGGTGTTGTTTGTGGACATTTGGTTATTGCTACTATTAGTGCTACTCGACCGATTTTGGTTGTTGTTACCTCGGGAGTTGGAACGAGAACGACCCTTGTTGCTTATCGCATTCAAGCGGTTTTCGAGTGTATTGAGCCTAGCCTCAATTCTCGAGATGTAATTTGGTTTGCTCTGTTGGCCGCTAGTAGATGGTCTATCCATCGACGCCACTTTAGGCGCGTGATACATAGCCGCATGAATTCTAATCTTACCACATTGCTCTAAAGTTTCAGTTTCTTGTAATCCAGCCATTGCGGCTCGGATTACTTCAGGTAATTTCCTGGTTCACATAGTTTTGATGACAGATTCGCTAAATTCGTTTTTAGCCAACACTTGAATCTGTCTTAAAAGTTCAGCCGGCCTCCGATTGGCCAAGATCAATTCCTGTCAACAAAAGTTCCAGGTCATGTTCTGGCGATGGTGTTAATCTGTCGAGCAACCGGGATTTAATGGCTTCATAATAATTTTCTAAATCCGAATATAGCAATTTGTCGAATTAAAAAAATCGTATAATTCAGAAATGATCTGTGTTTTATTCTATATTCATATTGAATTTTTAAAACTGTTAATGGGTATTGGTAAAAGTGGAAATATCAATGTAATAATGAATTTTCAATTTTTAGAGAGAAGCAATTTTTATAAAAATAAATTCATTTTGGAATATCGAACAAATTTATCGATATTTTAAAAATTTGAAAATTTTCGACACAAAATTCACCTAAATTTGAAATTTTGGATATTTTGAAATGCCAGACAAGTGAAATTTAGATTTATAGGATTTAAAATATATTTTAATTAAGAAACGTTGATGCGGGACAACCTATTTAATTTTCGTTTAGGCGTCGTATTAATTTTACTAGCACAGCCACCGAAAATCGTATCAATTTGCCCGAAACCAAACCCACATAGCTTTTGTCTATTGCACCTTATCAAAATACTTACTTATTTCAAAGAGTTAAAACAAAATTCCTATTATCGGAACATTTATAAAATGTACAAAATCAAAACTGAATCTGAAATTAGATGAATACATTTACATTTTCGAATTATTAATTATGAAATTCAGTTAAAAAATTTCACAAATTTTTAAAAATGTTATAAAAAAATTTAAGTAATTTTGAGTCATGTTTTAAGTCAAAATCGGCTTTCGCATTGGTAAACAATCAATTAAGTTCAGATTTACAATCGTTTCATTATAATTTAAAGTTAACCATCTAAATATTTTGAGTACATAGTTTTCGAAACTATAAATTTCTTAGGAACCGATCCAGGGGTACGATTCTGGTTCGATGATATGATAATGAAAAAACAAAAATATCATCGGATTTTTTATTTGCTTTTATCATTATATTTTATCATAGTAGATTTCACCATAATAAAATGCGATTCTGGTTCGATGATAATTAAAAATTATATCATTATCATCGATGAAATACAAATAGCGATTCCGATTTGACGATGTATGATAAACTTATGTCAAAATTGGTGAAAAATTTTTTTTTTTTTTTTTTTTTTTTTTTTTTTTGTTAAAATAAATTTTATTTATTTATTTAATGTTATTACAATCTAGTCTCCTGGACTAATGAGCAATTTGTTTCTGACTTAATTTACTAACTTAATATTAATCTATGGCTTCTTCCCATTGGCGTTCCATAGAGTCTGGTAAATTGAATTAAACCACATCTTTGTAGTGGGCTTTACACAGCACAATGCTGTTTAAGCTAACAATTACACCAACTCAAAGGTTTGGTTCTTTTAAGTCTACGTATTAAATTCGTGTTGCTTAGAAGCTGAGTTGCCTCAATGTTCACATGATGCCGGAGCCTCTCTTCATGTCTCCGCGCTTTCTCCTGAATTTCATTTACGATGAGGTTCACTTTAAGGTCCCTATGGAGATCATTGTTCCTGACATACCAAGGTGCATCAACGATGTTCCTTAATACCATATTCTGAAATCTTTGGATGATATTTACGTTGCTCTGTTTGGTACAACCCCAAAGTTGAATACCATACGTCCAAACGGGTTTCAATATTTGCTTATAAAGTAGCAGCTTGTTGTATGTTGATAAAGAAGAGTTCCTTCCCATCAGCCAATACATCTTTCTGTATTTAATTCTTAGTTCTTCACTTTTCTTTTTGACATGTGCTTTCCATCGCAGTTTAGCATCCAGGGTCATGCCGAGATACTTAGCTGTGTTCGCATACGGTACTATTTCTTGATTTATGGTAATCGGGATATGTTCGAATCGCCTGTTTGTAAAGTTGATGTGAACTGATTTAGTTTCATTTAGTTTTATTCGCCAACTTTTTGTCCATTTATAAATTTTAGTTATTGCTGTTTGTAACTTTTGTGTTGACTCTTCGTTGCTTGTGCCAACAGCTAAGATCGCCGTGTCATCTGCAAAAGTCGCCACTGTATTGTTTTCTAATACAGGAAGATCATAAGTGTATATTAGGTACAAAACCGGCCCTAATACACTGCCCTGTGGAACTCCTGCGTTGATTTCTTTCAATTCAGAGAAAGTGTCATCTAACTTAATCCTGAAGAATCTATCTTTTAAGTAAGATTCCAGTATATTAGCAAATTGGATTGGTAGAAGATTTCTTAATTTATGGTTAAGTCCTTCATGCCACACTCTATCAAATGCTTGGGCAACGTCTAGAAATATTGCTGAACAGATTTTTTTCTCCTCTAGTGCTTTCTCAATTATACTGGTTATTCGGTGAACTTGATCAATTGTTGAGTGTTGGTTACGAAAACCGAACTGATGATTTGGGATTAAGTTTTTACTCTCGATTATCGGATTTAACCTTTTTACCAGAAGCTTCTCAAAGAGTTTGGACATGACTGGCAATAGCGAAATTGGCCTATAAGATGAGGTTATGTGTGGTGGTTTCCCAGGTTTTGGGATCATGATTACTTCTGCAATTTTCCACAAGCTTGGTACATATTTGATTCTAAATGCTGCATTTATAAGATTGGTGAGCTTTACCAGAGCTTTCCTTGGCAGTTCTTTTAAGATTTCTGCTGTAATAAGATCGTAGCCAGGAGCTTTTTTCATATTCATATTAGTTTTTATCTCACACGCGACTTCTTTTGGTGTTGTCGGTAGGATTTCTTTACTTTCTTGGACAGCTTGTACAGCTATTATCTCGGCTTCTAATGTTTCATCTTGATGTGGCTGGAATATTTTTTCAAGATGTTCAGCAAATTCTCGAGCTTTGTCTTCATTATTCCTAGCCCATTTATCACCTGCTACTCTTATTGGAGGGTTCTGTATTATTGGTCTTTTAATTCTTTTGGTTGCTTTCCAAAGAGAATAATCAGTACTGCTATCATTAGTTAATTTTCTTAAATAGTTGCTGACTGATTCATTTTTCAATTCTTTGATTTCTCTTCTTAATTGTTGAGTGAGATTGTTCAAATTAGTTTTATCTTGAGGGGCCCTTGTTTGTTGCCATACTCTTCTCGCTCTTCTTTTTTCTGCTAGGAGTTCCCTAATTTCCAAAGGGTAGTTGTTTCCCTTGATTTTCTTTTTAACCTCAGGGGTATTTTCCCAAGCTGATTGCTGTATATCGTCTACAAATTTGTGAACTTCTTTGTCTAATTGCTCCTCGGTCTTTAATGGAACCATTAAGTTAATTTTTTCTTCTAGCGATAGTCTAAAGCATTCCCAATTAGTGTGATTATTTACTAGAAAAGGGTTCCTTTCTTTCTGAATAATTTTTTCACTTAACGTTAAAAGTATCGGTGAATGATCAGAGTTTAGGTTGTGGCTTTCATCTACTTGTATATAATTTACAGATATCTTCTTTATTATAAAGAAATCAATCAGGTCTGGTACTTTATTTGGATCAGTAGGCCAGTAAGTTGGTTTTCCAGTTGAGAGAGCTTCACAACTGCATTTCCTAATGGCTTTTAGGAGTTCTTTACCCTTAGTTGTTGTTAATCTGGAGCCCCAGTGGACATTTTTGGCATTAAAGTCTCCTCCAAGTATAAACCGTTTTCCTAATTTACTGAGGAACTCGAGATAATCCTTTTCTTTCAACGAGTGCTTCGGTGGGCAGTACACACCAGCAATACAAATAGAACCATTTTTGGTTTTGACGTTAACAGCAGTTGCTTGTATTTCTTCTGTTTCATATTTTAACTCTTCATAGTGGTGGATACTATTTCTGATTATAACCGCACTACCTCCTTTAGCAGTGTTTTCCGGATGAATGGTATGATATATATGATAATTTTTAAATTTAATGATTGTTTGTCTAGTGAAATGTGTTTCCGTGATGAGACATACATCGATTTTTTCTGTGTCCAGGACCACTTGCAATTCTTGTTGATGTTGCATAAGTCCATTGGCATTCCAACATAAGATTCTAAGATCACCTGCCATTTTTCTGTTTAGGGATGGCTCCCTTAGTGCTGTATTCTAATTTCTGTAATCGCTCATCAAATGTATTGAGCCTGCTTAAAATTAATTTAAGTGTTTGACTTATTTCGTCATTTTGACCAGTTTTCCCTGGATTTCCGTTACTCATCGTTACTTGAGCATAAGTCATTTTACCCAATTGTCCATGAGTAGTTCCCAACTCTCTACGATTTACTTCGGGTTGGGTCATCTTAACTGCCTGCTGCCTGAATAATCTTGGATTTTTAGCAATCACATTCCTATTTTTGATGTTTTGCAGTTCAATGGCAACGCTGCATCCTCTATAGTTAGCCGGATGGTTTTCTCCACAGTGAACACATTTAGGCTGAACATTTCTATCTTTTACACAATCTTTGGTATGATGTTTACCTAAACATTTGACACACCTGGGTTCCCTGCTGCAATATTTTTGTGTATGTCCATAGGCTTGACATTGTTTACATTGTGGTATAAGTTTAGACCGTCTTAGAGGCTGAATAACTACTTTGCACCCTAAGATGTACTTAATTTGATAAATTTTTTCGATATCTTCATCATTATCGAAGGTCAACATAAACATGTTGAGAGGTACTTTGCCTCTCCGTTTTAGCTTAATTGATGCTTCAGTAGCCTTAAATCCTTTTGCTTTCAGATCATCAATTATTTTTTCTGGTTTACACGTAGAGTGTAGATTTTTAGCCATAACCCTTATTGGTCTGGTTTGTTTATCTTCAAACGTGTGCCAAGCACGGTTTTCTTCATTTAACATACTTGTCATTTTTCTGTAAGTTTCACCATCTTCCAAGTTTATTTTGATGGTGTTTCCATTCATCACCTTTGCATTAAACTTATCAGTTGTTGTAATTTTTTTTAATTTCTCATAGAGTAGATTGTAGTCTTTGACTTCATCTATTACTATTGGTGGTGGTGGAGGTATTTTTTTTGATGGTTTCTGGATAATATTAGGAACATCATCCTTTAATTGAGGTGGGGAGGGCGTATTATTCAATTTTCTTTTTTTTCTTCTAACTCCTTTAACTCTTATCCACTCAGTTTCTCGAGCTAGTTCGTCTTCATCCGTATGGTACTCTTGTTCAATTGTAGTCTGGCTAGGAGTAGGATAGATTGCCTCCTTTGGCTTAAGAGCTTTAACTTCGTTTTCAAGCATTTTCATACGCTCCTGCATCAATGCAATTGTATCATTCAATTGCTTGTTAATATTGTTGGCTTCAACTAGTGCATTATTAGCTCTACACAATTCATTGTGAAGCTTTTCTTCGTTTGTAGAACGAATGTTCTTGCTACTGGCCCCAATGGAAGGACTACGGCCTCTTATCGGAGAATACGATACTTTATTACTCCTATCGAAGGGATTTATAATATTATTTTCTGATTCGCTCAGTTGAGCTTGTTTATTCACCAACATATCTTGTGATTTGTTAAAATATTTGTAGTTTAGCAATGGCTGGTCTCCCCCAGAATCCACGAGACCGACCTCCGAAGAGGGTGGATTTACCTGATTAACAGGTGTACCACCTGGGGTATTATTTTCCATATCCGTTCCGCTCATTGCTCATTTATAGTGTACTGCACTCGCATCTAGTATTTAGCCGACGTATTCACATCGTTGCCCGGGTGTTACCACTTGGAGGTATACTAGACACATTTGGTGGTTTCTACATAGTTGCAGCGTTGGAATATAGACCACGAGATACATGGCTATAGACGGTCAACCCCTACCCTATTGAGACGCACCCAACACCCGGTGAAAAAAATGAATATTTTTTCATTTTATTTTTGTCGCTTTATGGCCGATGATAAAAATTATTTTCTTCGCCTATTCGTGTTTTTAGTAGCGCGTGGATAGATTAATCGATCAACAAATATACAATTTATACTACCTACAACATTGAAAAAGTAAAAATAATTTTCTAAGAAAATAATATTTAATAGTTTCACTGATTTATTAAAAATTAAAAACAATAATTAATGGAAAAGGAAGATTTAACTTTGAAATATTCTGGAAAATGGAGATTTTCATTCTAATTTTAAATCTAAATGTCCATTTTCCAGAATATTTGTAAAATAGATCTTAATTTTAAAGAAGGTTGAACAGTTTTAAATAATTTTTGGGGTATTATTTCTTATCCGATATAACGACTATGATGAAAATATAAATATTTCCGATTTGAAAACCAATATGAATATTTATGATTGTAAAGAGAGAAACTCTCTTGACAAAATGTTAATGTGCAGTGCGCATACTCAAACCCATTTTTTTGGAAAACGAAACCAATTAACCAATATTTACTATCATCAAGAGAGGAAACTCTCTTTGAAGAATAATAATTTTATCATTTTTTATTATCATCGAACCAGAATCGCTTTTGATATGTTGATGATCAAATAGAATAAAAAGATAAAAAGCAAAGGCGAAAGCAAAATGACAAAAACAATTGATAAATTCGATGATATTTTTGTTTTTTCATTATCATATCATCGAACCGGAATCGCACCCCAGCAACCTGATTCTCTGAAAAATAAGATAATGTGTAATAGCTGATTTTCATTCAACGACATTCGACGTCCGCAAAAAAAGTTGAACACACAATATAGGATTACAAAGACAAAAAGAGAAAAAATGATCATCTGCTTAAAAAAGGCAATGGAAACCCAAGAAACAAACCCAAAAATCGTCGTCGGCTTTTTTTTTTGCAAAAGTCGAGTTTCATCTTTTTCTGTAAAATCCGCGATGCGTCAATAAATGACTATAATAAGGTTACAAAACAAGAAAACTATTCATTTGTATTGGTTTATGACATTTTTTATTTAAATTTATTTTTTATGTGTAAAGAAAACGAGTTTTTTCACATCTGCATCTGCGAAAATCGTTAAATGTGAATCAGTCCTAAATGTGATAACTTGTCTAAAGCAAAGCTTCCTTTAAGAGTTTGCAGTTTTTCGATTTGACCTACTAGTAAGTAAATTTTGCTTTTCACAAGTTAACACGTTTACACATTATCTTATTTTTTTAGAGTATCAGGGTGCAGGACTATTAATAAATAAATGTACGTAATGTACAGTTTATCCAGAACAAGAGTATAACGAGCAATCAAACTAATATTTTGGGTGGATTTTTTTACCTGGTTTAATTCGGGAGCGCCCCGAAATCTTGCATTTTTTAAAAATCATGCAAATCAAAATCTTGCCAACCCAAAATCTTGCAGTTACAAAATCTTGCAAGTACAAAATCTTTCAAGTACAAAATCTTGCAAATACAAAATCTTGCAAATACAATATCTTGCATTTAAAAAATTTTGCAGTTTTAGTATCTGTACCTGTCTTTAGTATCTAACAGAATATTTATTGCGTATTCATAAAAGTTCAATATAATTTAAAAAAATAAAATAAAAAAAATTGTGCAGATAGCGATCCGGATAACTATGCGTCAAGAAATACGGCTAATATTAGAATTAGAATGGAAATTTCCATTTTTCAAAATATTTCAACAAAATATTCTAGATAAAGAAGATTTAATCTTCATTTTCCAGAATTTAAATTTTCATTTCCGATTAACCCGTAAAGTGCGTCGTGGAAAAAGTTGCATGACAAGAGTGGTGTGTTCCAGCGGACCACAATTTTATATTAATAATTTTTTGTTCAATTAGAACGATACTAAAAATTTCGATTAGGAAAGATACCAAAAATTTCAGAAAAAAAATAAACGGAGTGGGGATAATTTTTGTTTTTTGAAAAGAAGAGCGGTCCCAGGGACCGCACAACGCTCTTTAGGAGTAAAATAATATTAAAATTAAAAAGGAAATCTCCATTTTCCAGAATATCTCAACATAATATTCTGGTTAAGAATATTTAATCCTGAACATTTGATTTTTGATATCTCAAGCAAAATTCTACTGTATAATTATCATTATACAGTAGAGTTTTGTCAATGCGATTTGTTATCTTGCATAAAAATTTCCCGTACATTTATAGAATCGCGCGCGCGATTGTTATACAAGATTTTGCAATGCAAGATTTTGTAATGCAAGATTTTGAAATGCAAGATTTTGTACTTGCAAGATTTTGTAATGCAAGATTAATGAGCTAACCCATTTAATTCAAACATTTGACAACATTTGATTTTAATATAACTAAATTGGAATAATTACTATCGCGACCTAGAGCAGACACGAATACTAAAATACGCCTATTATAAAAGAAATATTTGAAAATTATATTTGACACAAAATATCCAATAATTTCTTTATTTTTGGCGTATTCGTTAAGCGAACTGTTAATCTGTCACTTGGGGTCGAGTCCATTTCCAAAATTCCATTCAAATAAAATGTTTTTAAAAAGTCGATCTTATAGGATGAATAAATTTGATTTCAGCAACATTCTAGTCCAACATACAATCTGTCGGTCCCTCTAGTCACACTTACATAAATGAGATTCAAACTATTTTGTTTTTCAAATAAAAATAAACAAAATCAATTATTATTACTATTACTATATTAATAACTACAGAAAACCCCAATTATGACTAACATTAATTGCAAAAACAACCCTAAAAATTAGAATTTTAATAATTCCTACATTTACAATATATACAAAAATATAAATATAAAAACTTGAATGTGAGTAAAAATAAAAACAAAACTAAAATATACAATTTATAGTTTATTATTATGTACACAAATTTTAATTAATTTTATTGAATTTTCTCGCGCCGCGATCGATCATTATAACTTGCATGTGTGCCTTACCAAAATATTTAAAAAAAAAAACAACAACAACAACAAAAATTATACTATTCGGTACACTAGTTACGTAAACATTCTACGTTTATTTATTTATGCACACATCTATCATCATTTCAATATCAATAAAAAAAAAAAAAAAATCTATGTTCTATCTGTTTTGTGTCTTAATTAATCAATCACCATCTAGCTTTAGCCTATATGTTATACTATATGTATGTATTTGATTTAGGTAGCTGGTCAAACACCAAACGCTTTGCAACCTTTATAAAAATTGTTTTATTATTATTTTGCAAACCACACAAAACTTTATCTATATTCATAACGTTCCTAAAAAAACATCATTTAATAATTTTGTTTTATTTTTCATGTTAAATCCAATAAAATTAATTAAAATTAGTTGATAATTAATTAATTAATTTAAAAATAGTTGATAAATTATATTTTACGTCTTTTTACTGTATATCGGTGCCTTGTAAAAAAAAATAATGAAAATAGAAAAAAAAAACAAAAAAAAAAATATATTTATAAATAAATAAAATTATGATTATAAATAAATAAACACGAAGGAAAAAATTAAATAAAAAACAATTTCTTAAGGCCGTTAAAATAAATACATAAAGTAAAAATTAAAAAAAAAAAAAATTGTAAATTAACTAAATAAATAATAAATAAATAAAATAAAAATAAAAAAAAATTATTTTTCTATGTTCAAAAATAAAACAAAAATGAAATAATATATTATATAAATAAATGGAATAAATAATAAATTAAATTGAAAATCTTTTTAAAATTAAAACAATAAAATAATGTTGAAATATTATTAAAAATTTTAATAGAAACAATTTTATAATTTCGAGAAAATTTTTAAAATTTCAATCAATTTAATTGGGAAATATGGGAGTATGCGTTTCATGAATCATTGAGGCAGAAGCGAAATGAAATTATTGTGCGATGTGAGTGAAGATAAAAAATATTTGTTTAACAATTTTATTTATTTTTCTAGGATAGACTATCCTGCAGAATCAGTACATAGTTGTTTTGTACCACACAGATTACTCATGATCAAATCAAATGAATGCAGAATTGTTGAATGAACTCGGGAACTCTCCTAAATTATTATAATTTGTAGGTAATGAATTAAACCCGTTATTGATAAGGTGAGACATTTAAATTGAGACAAGCAACTAACACGAAAACGGGCAACACTATAGAAAAAAGCAAATCAATCAGCAATCTTTGAAAGGTAATCCTCATTTTGTTAGATACAGAGGACGAATGTATGACATGTCCCATTTTCTTACGATATTTTAAAACTGAACATACGGCAACGTACCTTTTTGCGAAAATTAATTAGGTTTCACATTAGCAGACGTTTTAACAATTTCAAATGACAAGGTTTTAAATAAGCAGAAGATCATCATACAAACAATTCTAATTCAGAATTTCAAACCGTATATTGTAACTTCTAGATTTTAAAGCATCTCGCTCTTTTAACATAAAATTATTAGAATAAAATTTCATAATTTGAACAAAACCCAATGTTCCTATCCTAGTATCCCAAAATAAAATGCAAAGTTATCAGTACAAAAATCGAGACGGAAGCTGATATTGATGACTTTAATTTCGATTCTTGTAAGGAAAACTTTGAATTTGATTTTGGGACACCTATATTAGCAACGTTGGTTTTTGTTAAAATTAGTTTGGTTCCAATCCATCATTAGATTTGAAATTAACAGAAACTCTTCTTATGCTAAAATTGTGTAAGCCAAATGAAAATTTGGTAAAATGCCAGTTCGAAATACAAATCGTTAAATGCTTAAATAATCAAAGTTTAATCTTTAGCTGTAAAATTTAGTTAGTTAATGAAACAATCGTTTGAAAACATATTAATTTAAAATGTTTCTTAATTTGATGTGAAAACGAAGATTTAAAGTTAACATGTCAAATAGTCGAATATCAGTGCATCAAGAATTATTCAGCCTTCATTCAGTAAAATTTTTAAATCGAGTCAAAAACTCAAAACGTCAGCCGAATTTGGAAATTAAACAAATTCTAAATTAGGTAATAATCAACAAAGCCTAATTTATCACGTCTTAGCCTCTCGAATATCGACATAACAAACAAACAACATCGGCATTTTATTTTAAGTTCTAAATTATATGCAGATACTTAAATTTGTTTGATATTTTATTTGCCGTAAAATGCCTCAAATCGTTATTGCCTTAAACTCAGTTTATCCATCAAAAATTCTAATGTTCATTCTTTGCCAACTATAATACCATTTGTCACTTTATGAAAATAATTTCATATCAAGACAACCAACAAATTTAACAAACGAGATAATAAAAAAATAAACGAATGTTGTGCCAAATGCATGTAAGTAATAAAAAGTAAAAAAAAATTTTTCTAAACTTAAAAAAAATGTTGAGCCAATAAAATGAGCTAGAACATTCATAATCAGCAATTTCTTTAACAAAACATGAACGTATTATTATTTTTTATTTTGGTTTGCGTTACAGATAAGATACAATGAAAACGTACCACCAAAATAAAAATTGTCACCTCCACAATAATGTAAACAATAAAAGTTTTCCCCAGCGAACGTGGATGGATATTCTTTTTTGTACAAAATAACACAACTTTTATAAGAGAGAAATTGACACGAAAATTGTACACGACAAGTCACGTTACTATTTTAAATCGTGATATCATTTTTCTTCGAAAGACGATACCGACTGGCAAAAACTATATTTTTCTTTGCTTGATAAGTAAAAAGGCGGCAAAAAAATACTCAGCTCCTGTATGTTTCCCACATTAAATTTAATTTTCTTATTTATTTCTATAAGTAAAAAATATATTATTTCAAAAAAAAAAATCTTTAGGACAAAAATAAATTATATAAAAGAAAAACCCAAAATAAATAGGAAATACAAAATCTAATAATATTATTAAGTATATATTAAATAAATTTATGAAATAATTATTATTATTATTATTACATACTAATAAATTAAATGTTTAAGTGGAAGAAATCAATGTTGTTTATAATAAAATATTTAAAAAAAAAAACTAAAAAAAAATGTCTTTAATAAAATGAATTTATTTTAATTTTTTATTTTTTAATTTTAATATCTTAATTTTATGTTAGTAAGAATAAAAACAAAACTCTATTATAAAAATTATATTATATATTTATGATAAACAAAATGAGAGAGAGAGAATGAATCATTAAACACAAATATTATGAAACAAATAAATAAATAAATGAAAAAAATATGATAAATATTTAAGTAAATTTATTATATATAATTTAACAAAAAAAAATTATATATAAGTAAATTAATATTAATAAATTTGTAAATAAGAAAAAAAAACAAAAAATATATTTAAATAAAAACGCAAACTTGTATACTTAAAATGAACAACAAATTGTTTTATTTATTGCAATATTGGATGTATAATTCATACCATCTTTCATCAAGGCAATGGCTAAGACCACATGTGGCAAGCGTAAATTATAACTTTTTTTAAATATTCAGGAGATAAAAAATTGTTCAGCTCTATTATTCCAGATGTGCTCTTTTTTGACTGTTGAAAATTAAAATTTATTAATTTGTAAAATCACCGGAAACTATGCAAAATGGAAGTTGATACAAAGATGTATCTAACGAAACAAGAGAAGTAAATGTAAAATTTAAATGCAAAATATAAAGGGCTGAACCTTATTAGGTGATTAGAACTTCGGTCTTCAAAATTAAGTCTACTCCCAAATCAATCCCAAACAGTAAGACAATTACAGGTCTCAACGCCTATTGATAGAGGTATCAATTATCGAAATCGGAGCACATTTGCAGATTTTCGATTTTTGTGGCTCTGAATTTGTGGGTATAGTTCAGTTGATTTTCAAGAAATTTAGATTTTCCACGGAACGTGTAGAAATATTCGACCGATCCAAATGGCCGTTTGTATGACAATTACAGGTCTCAACGCCTATTGATAGAGGTATCAATCATCGAAATCGGAGCACATTTGCAGATTTTCGAATTTTGTGGCTCTGAATTTGTGGGCTATAGATCAGTTGATTTTCAAAAAAATTGAATTTTCCACGGAACGTGTCAGAATATTCGACTGATCCAAATGGCCGTTTGTATGACAATTACAGGTCTCAACGCCTATTGATAGAGGTATCAATCATCGAAATCGGAGCACATTTGCAGATTTTCGAATTTTGTGGCTCTGAATTTGTGGGCAATAAATAGTTCAGTTGATTTTCAAAAAAATTCAATTTTCTACGAAACGTGTAGAAATATTCGACCGATCCAAATGACTGTTTGTATGACAATTACATGTCTCAACGCCTATTGATAGAGGTATCAATCATCGAAATCGGAGCACATTTGCAGATTTTCGAATTTTGTGGCTCTGAATTTGTGGGCTATAGTTCAGTTGATTTTCAAAAAAATTGAATTTTCTACGAAACGTGTAGAAATATTCGACCGATCCAAATGGCCGTTTGTATGACAATTACAGGTCTCAACGCCTATTGATAGAGGTATCAATCATCGAAATCGGAGCACATTTGCAGATTTTCGATTTTTGTGGCTCTGAATTTGTGGGCTATAGTTCAGTTGATTTTCAAAAAAATTGAATTTTCTACGAAACGTGTAGAAACATTTGACCGATCCAAATGGCCGTTTGTATGACAATTACAGGTCTCAACGCCTATTGATAGAGGTATCAATCATCGAAATCGGAGCACATTTGCAGATTTTCGAATTTTGTGGCTCTGAATTTGTGGGCTATAGTTCAGTTGATTTTCAAAAAAATTGAATTTTCTACGAAACATGTAGAAATATTCGACCGATCCAAATGGCCGTTTGTAAGATAATTACAGGTCTCAACGCCTATTGATAGAGGTATCAATCATCGAAATCGGAGCACATTTGCAGATTTTCGAATTTTGTGGCTCTGAATTTGTGGGCTATAGTTCAGTTGATTTTCAAAAAAATTGAATTTTCTACGAAACGTGTAGAAATATTCGACCGATCCAAATGGCCGTTTGTATGACAATTACAGGTCTCAACGCCTATTGATAGAGGTATCAATCATCGAAATCGGAGCACATTTGCAGATTTTCAATTTTTGTGGCTCTGAATTTGTGGGCTATAGTTCAGTTGATTTTCAAAAAAATTGAATTTTCCACGAAACGTGTAGAAACATTTGACCGATCCAAATGGCCGTTTGTATGACAATTACAGGTCTCAACGCCTATTGATAGAGGTATCAATCATCGAAATCGGAGCACATTTGCAGATTTTCGAATTTTGTGGCTCTGAATTTGTGGGCTATAGTTCAGTTGATTTTCAAAAAAATTGAATTTTCTACGAAACGTGTAGAAACATTTGACCGATCCAAATGGCCGTTTGTATGACAATTATAGGTCTCAACGCCTATTGATAGAGGTATCAATCATCAAAATCGGAGCACATTTGCAGATTTTCGAATTTTGTGGCTCTGAATTTGTGGGCTATAGTTCAGTTGATTTTCAAAAAAATTGAATTTTCCACGGAACGTGTCGGAATATTCGACTGATCCAAATGGCCGTTTGTATGACAATTACAGGTCTCAACGCCTATTGATAGAGGTATCAATAATCGAAATCGGAGCACATTTGAAGATTTTCGATTTTTGTGGCTCTGAAGTTGTGGGTTATAGTTCAGTTGATTTTCAAAAAAATTGAATTTTCTACGAAACGTGTAGAAACATTTGACCGATCCAAATGGCCGTTTGTATGACAATTACAGGTCTCAACGCCTATTGATAGAGGTACCAATCATCGAAATCGGAGCACATTTGAAGTTTTTCGATTTTTGTGGCTCTGAATTTGTGGGCTATAGTTCAGTTGATTTTCAAAAAAATTGAATTTTCTACGAAACGTGTAGTAACATTTGACCGATCCAAATGGCCGTTTGTATGACAATTATAGGTCTCAACGCCTATTGATAGAGGTACCAATCATCGAAATCGGAGCACATTTGCAGATTTTCGATTTTTGTGGCTCTGAATTTGTGGGCTATAGTTCAGTTGATTTTCAAAAAATTGAATTTTCTACGAAACGTGTAGAAACATTTGACCGATCCAAATGGCCGTTTGTATGACAATTACAGGTCTCAACGCCTATTGATAGAGGTACCAATCATCGAAATCGGAGCACATTTGAAGATTTTCGATTTTTGTGGCTCTGAATTTGTGGGTTATAGTTCAGTTGATTTTCAAAAAAATTGAATTTTCTACGAAACGTGTAGAAACATTTGACCGATCCAAATGGCCGTTTGTATGACAATTACAGGTCTCAACGCCTATTGATAGAGGTACCAATCATCGAAATCGGAGCACATTTGAAGATTTTCGATTTTTGTGGCTCTGAATTTGTGGGCTATAGTTCAGTTGATTTTCAAAAAAATTGAATTTTCTACGAAACGTGTAGTAACATTTGACCGATCCAAATGGCCGTTTGTATGACAATTACAGGTCTCAACGCCTATTGATAGAGGTACCAATCATCGAAATCGGAGCACATTTGAAGATTTTCGATTTTTGTGGCTCTGAATTTGTGGGCTATAGTTCAGTTGATTTTCAAAAAAAATGAATTTTCTACGAAACGTGTAGAAACATTTGACCGATCCAAATGGCCACTTGTATGACAATTACAGGTCTCAACGCCTATTGATAGAGGTATCAATCATCGAAATCGGAGCACATTTGCAGATTTTCGAATTTTGTGGCTCTGAATTTGTGGGTTATAGTTCAGTTGATTTTCAAAAAAATTGAATTTTCTACGGAACATGTCGGAATATTCAACCGATCCAAATGGCCGTTTGTATGACAATTATAGGTCTCAACGCCTATTGATAGAGGTATCAATCATCGAAATCGGAGCACATTTGCAGATTTTCGAATTTTGTGGCTCTGAATTTGTGGGCTATAGTTCAGTTGATTTTCAAAAAAATTGAATTTTCTACGAAACGTGTAGAAATATTTGGCCGATCCAAATGGCCGTTTGTATGACAATTACAGGTCTCAACGCCTATTGATAGAGGTATCAATCATCGAAATCGGAGCACAATTGAAGATTTTCGATTTTTGTGGCTCTGAATTTGTGGGCTATAGTTCAGTTGATTTTCAAAAAAATTGTATTTTCTACGAAACGTGTAGAAATATTTGACCGATCCAAATGGCCGTTTGTATGACAATTACAGGTCTCAACGCCTATTGATAGAGGTATCAATCATCAAAATCGGAGCACATTTGCAGATTTTCGAATTTTGTGGCTCTGAATTTGTGGGCTATAGTTCAGTTGATTTTCAAAAAAATTGAATTTTCTACGGAACGTGTCGGAATATTCAACCGATCCAAATGGCCGTTTGTATGACAATTATAGGTCTCAACGCCTATTGATAGAGGTATCAATCATCGAAATCGGAGCACATTTGCAGATTTTCGAATTTTGTGGCTCTGAATTTGTGGGCTATAGTTCAGTTGATTTTCAAAAAAATTGAATTTTCTATTTGGCCGTTTGTATGACAATTACAGGTCTCAACGCCTATTGATAGAGGTACCAATCATCGAAATCGGAGCACATTTGAAGATTTTCGATTTTTGTGGCTCTGAATTTGTGGGCTATAGTTCAGTTGATTTTAAAAAAAATTGAATTTTCTACGAAACGTGTACAAACATTTGACCGATCCAAATGGCCGTTTGTATGACAATTACAGGTCTCAACGCCTATTGATAGAGGTACCAATCATCGAAATCGGAGCACATTTGAAGATTTTCGATTTTTGTGGCTCTGAATTTGTGGGCTATAGTTCAGTTGATTTTCAAAAAAATTGAATTTTCTATTTGGCCGTTTGTATGACAATTACAGGTCTCAACGCCTATTGATAGAGGTACCAATCATCGAAATCGGAGCACATTTGAAGATTTTCGATTTTTGTGGCTCTGAATTTGTGGGCTATAGTTCAGTTGATTTTCAAAAAATTGAATTTTCTACGAAACGTGTAGAAACATTTGACCGATCCAAATGGCCATTTGTATGACAATTACAGGTCTCAACGCCTATTGATAGAGGTATCAATCATCGAAATCGGAGCACATTTGCAGATTTTCGAATTTTGTGGCTCTGAATTTGTGGGCTATAGTTCAGTTGATTTTCAAAAAAATTGAATTTTCTACGGAACGTGTCGGAATATTCAACCGATCCAAATGGCCGTTTGTATGACAATTATAGGTCTCAACGCCTATTGATAGAGGTATCAATCATCGAAATCGGAGCACATTTGCAGATTTTCGAATTTTGTGGTTCTGAATTTGTGGGCTATAGTTCAGTTAATTTTCAAAAAAATTGAATTTTCTACGGAACGTGTCGGAATATTCAACCGATCCAAATGGCCGTTTGTATGACAATTATAGGTCTCAACGCCTATTGATAGAGGTATCAATCATCGAAATCGGAGCACATTTGCAGATTTTCGAATTTTGTGGCTCTGAATTTGTGGGCTATAGTTCAGTTGATTTTCAAAAAAATTGAATTTTCTACGGAACGTTTCGGAATATTCAACCGATCCAAATGGCCGTTTGTATGACAATTATAGGTCTCAACGCCTATTGATAGAGGTATCAATCATCGAAATCGGAGCACATTTGAAGATTTTCGATTTTTGTGGCTCTGAATTTGTGGGCTATAGTTCAGTTGATTTTCAAAAAAATTGAATTTTCTACGAAACGTGTAGAAATATTTGGCCGATCCAAATGGCCGTTTGTATGACAATTATAGGTCTCAACGCCTATTGATAGAGGTACCAATCATCGAAATCGGAGCACATTTGCAGATTTTCGAATTTTGTGGTTCTGAATTTGTGGGCTATAGTTCAGTTGATTTTCAAAAAAATTGAATTTTCTACGGAACGTGTCGGAATATTCAACCGATCCAAATGGCCGTTTGTATGACAATTATAGGTCTCAACGCCTATTGATAGAGGTATCAATCATCGAAATCGGAGCACATTTGCAGATTTTCGAATTTTGTGGCTCTGAATTTGTGGGCTATAGTTCAGTTGATTTTCAAAAAAATTGAATTTTCTACGGAACGTGTCGGAATATTCAACCGATCCAAATGGCCGTTTGTATGACAATTATAGGTCTCAACGCCTATTGATAGAGGTATCAATCATCGAAATCGGAGCACATTTGCAGATTTTCGAATTTTGTGGTTCTGAATTTGTGGGCTATAGTTCAGTTGATTTTCAAAAAAATTGAATTTTCTACGGAACGTGTCGGAATATTCAACCGATCCAAATGGCCGTTTGTATGACAATTATAGGTCTCAACGCCTATTGATAGAGGTATCAATCATCGAAATCGGAGCACATTTGCAGATTTTTGAATTTTGTGGCTCTGAATTTGTGGGCTATAGTTCAGTTGATTTTCAAAAAAATTGAATTTTCTACGGAACGTGTCGGAATATTCAACCGATCCAAATGGCCGTTTGCATGACAATTATAGGTCTCAACGCCTATTGATAGAGGTATCAATCATCGAAATCGGAGCACATTTGAAGATTTTCGATTTTTGTGGCTCTGAATTTGTGGGCTATAGTTCAGTTGATTTTCAAAAAAATTGAATTTTCTACGAAACGTGTAGAAATATTTGGCCGATCCAAATGGCCGTTTGTATGACAATTACAGGTCTCAACGCCTATTGATAGAGGTATCAATCATCGAAATCGGAGCACATTTGCAGATTTTCGAATTTTGTGGCTCTGAATTTGTGGGCTATAGTTCAGTTGATTTTCAAAAAAATTGTATTTTCTACGGAACGTGTCGGAATATTCAACCGATCCAAATGGCCGTTTGTATGACAATTATAGGTCTCAACGCCTATTGATAGAGGTATCAATCATCGAAATCGGAGCACATTTGAAGATTTTCGATTTTTGTGGCTCTGAATTTGTGGGCTATAGTTCAGTTGATTTTCAAAAAAATTGAATTTTCTACGAAACGTGTAGAAATATTTGGCCGATCCAAATGGCCGTTTGTATGACAATTACAGGTCTCAACGCCTATTGATAGAGGTACCAATCATCGAAATCGGAGCACATTTGAAGATTTTCGATTTTTGTGGCTCTGAATTTGTGGGCTATAGTTCAGTTGATTTTCAAAAAAATTGAATTTTCTACGGAACGTGTCGGAATATTCAACCGATCCAAATGGCCGTTTGTATGACAATTATAGGTCTCAACGCCTATTGATAGAGGTATCAATCATCGAAATCGGAGCACATTTGCAGATTTTCGAATTTTGTGGTTCTGAATTTGTGGGCTATAGTTCAGTTGATTTTCAAAAAAATTGAATTTTCTACGGAACGTGTCGGAATATTCAACCGATCCAAATGGCCGTTTGTATGACAATTATAGGTCTCAACGCCTATTGATAGAGGTATCAATCATCGAAATCGGAGCACATTTGCAGATTTTCGAATTTTGTGGCTCTGAATTTGTGGGCTATAGTTCAGTTGATTTTAAAAAAAATTGAATTTTCTACGAAACGTGTAGAAATATTTGACCGATCCAAATGGCCGTTTGTATGACAATTACAGGTCTCAACGCCTATTGATAGAGGTATCAATCATCGAAATCGGAGCACATTTGCAGATTTTCGAATTTTGTGGTTCTGAATTTGTGGGCTATAGTTCAGTTGATTTTCAAAAAAATTGAATTTTCTACGGAACGTGTCGGAATATTCAACCGATCCAAATGGCCGTTTGTATGACAATTATAGGTCTCAACGCCTATTGATAGAGGTATCAATCATCGAAATCGGAGCACATTTGCAGATTTTCGAATTTTGTGGCTCTGAATTTGTGGGCTATAGTTCAGTTGATTTTCAAAAAAATTGAATTTTCTACGGAACGTGTCGGAATATTCAACCGATCCAAATGGCCGTTTGTATGACAATTATAGGGCTCAACGCCTATTGATAGAGGTATCAATCATCGAAATCGGAGCACATTTGCAGATTTTCGAATTTTGTGGCTCTGAATTTGTGGGCTATAGTTCAGTTGATTTTCAAAAAAATTGAATTTTCTACGAAACGTGTAGAAACATTTGACCGATCCAAATGGCCATTTGTATGACAATTACAGGTCTCAACGCCTATTGATAGAGGTATCAATCATCGAAATCGGAGCACATTTGCAGATTTTCGAATTTTGTGGTTCTGAATTTGTGGGCTATAGTTCAGTTGATTTTCAAAAAAATTGAATTTTCTACGAAACGTGTAGAAATATTTGACCGATCCAAATGGCCGTTTGTATGACAATTACAGGTCTCAACGCCTATTGATAGAGGTATCAATCATCGAAATCGGAGCACATTTGCAGATTTTCGAATTTTGTGGTTCTGAATTTGTGGGCTATAGTTCAGTTGATTTTCAAAAAAATTGAATTTTCTACGGAACGTGTCGGAATATTCAACCGATCCAAATGGCCGTTTGTATGACAATTACAGGTCTCAACGCCTATTGATAGAGGTATCAATCATCGAAATCGGAGCACATTTGCAGATTTTCGAATTTTGTGGCTCTGAATTTGTGGGTTATAGTTCAGTTGATTTTCAAAAAAATTGAATTTTCTACGAAACGTGTAGAAATATTTGACCGAGCCAAATGGCCGTTTGTATGACAATTACAGGTCTCAACGCCTATTGATAGAGGTATCAATCATCGAAATCGGAGCACATTTGCAGATTTTCGAATTTTGTGGTTCTGAATTTGTGGGCTATAGTTCAGTTGATTTTCAAAAAAATTGAATTTTCTACGAAACGTGTAGAAACATTTGACCGATCCAAATGGCCATTTGTATGACAATTACAGGTCTCAACGCCTATTGATAGAGGTATCAATCATCGAAATCGGAGCACATTTGCAGATTTTCGAATTTTGTGGCTCTGAATTTGTGGGCTATAGTTCAGTTGATTTTCAAAAAAATTGAATTTTCTACGGAACGTGTCGGAATATTCAACCGATCCAAATGGCCGTTTGTATGACAATTATAGGTCTCAACGCCTATTGATAGAGGTATCAATCATCGAAATCGGAGCACATTTGCAGATTTTCGAATTTTGTGGTTCTGAATTTGTGGGCTATAGTTCAGTTGATTTTCAAAAAAATTGAATTTTCTACGGAACGTGTCGGAATATTCAACCGATCCAAATGGCCGTTTGTATGACAATTATAGGTCTCAACGCCTATTGATAGAGGTATCAATCATCGAAATCGGAGCACATTTGCAGATTTTCGAATTTTGTGGCTCTGAATTTGTGGGCTATAGTTCAGTTGATTTTAAAAAAAATTGAATTTTCTACGAAACGTGTAGAAATATTTGACCGATCCAAATGGCCGTTTGTATGACAATTACAGGTCTCAACGCCTATTGATAGAGGTATCAATCATCGAAATCGGAGCACATTTGCAGATTTTCGAATTTTGTGGTTCTGAATTTGTGGGCTATAGTTCAGTTGATTTTCAAAAAAATTGAATTTTCTACGGAACGTGTCGGAATATTCAACCGATCCAAATGGCCGTTTGTATGACATTTATAGGTCTCAACGCCTATTGATAGAGGTATCAATAATCGAAATCGGAGCACATTTGAAGATTTTCGATTTTTGTGGCTCTGAATTTGTGGGCTATAGTTCAGTTGATTTTCAAAAAAATTGAATTTTCTACGAAACGTGTAGAAATATTTGGCCGATCCAAATGGCCGTTTGTATGACAATTACAGGTCTCAACGCCTATTGATAGAGGTATCAATCATCGAAATCGGAGCACATTTGCAGATTTTCGAATTTTGTGGCTCTGAATTTGTGGGCTATAGTTCAGTTGATTTTCAAAAAAATTGAATTTTCTACGGAACGTGTCGGAATATTCAACCGATCCAAATGGCCGTTTGTATGACAATTATAGGTCTCAACGCCTATTGATAGAGGTATCAATCATCGAAATCGGAGCACATTTGAAGATTTTCGATTTTTGTGGCTCTGAATTTGTGGGCTATAGTTCAGTTGATTTTCAAAAAAATTGAATTTTCTACGAAACGTGTAGAAACATTTGACCGATCCAAATGGCCATTTGTATGACAATTACAGGTCTCAACGCCTATTGATAGAGGTATCAATCATCGAAATCGGAGCACATTTGCAGATTTTCGAATTTTGTGGTTCTGAATTTGTGGGCTATAGTTCAGTTGATTTTCAAAAAAATTGAATTTTCTACGGAACGTGTCGGAATATTCAACCGATCCAAATGGCCGTTTGTATGACAATTATAGGTCTCAACGCCTATTGATAGAGGTATCAATCATCGAAATCGGAGCACATTTGCAGATTTTCGAATTTTGTGGCTCTGAATTTGTGGGCTATAGTTCAGTTGATTTTCAAAAAAATTGAATTTTCTACGGAACGTGTCGGAATATTCAACCGATCCAAATGGCCGTTTGTATGACAATTATAGGTCGCAACGCCTATTGATAGAGGTATCAATCATCGAAATCGGAGCACATTTGCAGATTTTCGAATTTTGTGGTTCTGAATTTGTGGGCTATAGTTCAGTTGATTTTCAAAAAAATTGAATTTTCTACGGAACGTGTCGGAATATTCAACCGATTCAAATGGCCGTTTGTATGACAATTATAGGTCTCAACGCCTATTGATAGAGGTATCAATCATCGAAATCGGAGCACATTTGCAGATTTTCGAATTTTGTGGCTCTGAATTTGTGGGCTATAGTTCAGTTGATTTTCAAAAAAATTGAATTTTCTATTTGGCCGTTTGTATGACAATTACAGGTCTCAACGCCTATTGATAGAGGTACCAATCATCGAAATCGGAGCACATTTGAAGATTTTCGATTTTTGTGGCTCTGAATTTGTGGGCTATAGTTCAGTTGATTTTCAAAAAAATTGAATTTTCTACGAAACGTGTAGAAACATTTGACCGATCCAAATGGCCATTTGTATGACAATTACAGGTCTCAACGCCTATTGATAGAGGTACCAATCATCGAAATCGGAGCACATTTGAAGATTTTCGATTTTTGTGGCTCTGAATTTGTGGGCTATAGTTCAGTTGATTTTCAAAAAAATTGAATTTTCTATTTGGCCGTTTGTATGATAATTACAGGTCTCAACGCCTATTGATAGAGGTACCAATCATCGAAATCGGAGCACATTTGAAGATTTTCGATTTTTGTGGCTCTGAATTTGTGGGCTATAGTTCAGTTGATTTTCAAAAAAATTGAATTTTCTACGAAACGTGTAGAAACATTTGACCGATCCAAATGGCCATTTGTATGACAATTACAGGGCTCAACGTCTATTGATAGAGGTATCAATCATCGAAATCGGAGCACATTTGCAGATTTTCGAATTTTGTGGCTCTGAATTTGTGGGCTATAGTTCAGTTGATTTTCAAAAAAATTGAATTTTCTACGGAACGTGTCGGAATATTCAACCGATCCAAATGGCCGTTTGTATGACAATTATAGGTCTCAACGCCTATTGATAGAGGTATCAATCATCGAAATCGGAGCACATTTGAAGATTTTCGATTTTTGTGGCTCTGAATTTGTGGGCTATAGTTCAGTTGATTTTCAAAAAAATTGAATTTTCTACGAAACGTGTAGAAATATTTGGCCGATCCAAATGGCCGTTTGTATGACAATTACAGGTCTCAACGCCTATTGATAGAGGTACCAATCATCGAAATCGGAGCACATTTGAAGATTTTCGATTTTTGTGGCTCTGAATTTGTGGGCTATAGTTCAGTTGATTTTCAAAAAAATTGAATTTTCTACGAAACGTGTAGAAACATTTGACCGATCCAAATGGCCATTTGTATGACAATTACAGGTCTCAACGCCTATTGATAGAGGTATCAATCATCGAAATCGGAGCACATTTGCAGATTTTCGAATTTTGTGGTTCTGAATTTGTGGGCTATAGTTCAGTTGATTTTCAAAAAAATTGAATTTTCTACGGAACGTGTCGGAATATTCAACCGATCCAAATGGCCGTTTGTATGACAATTATAGGTCTCAACGCCTATTGATAGAGGTATCAATCATCGAAATCGGAGCACATTTGCAGATTTTCGAATTTTGTGGCTCTGAATTTGTGGGCTATAGTTCAGTTGATTTTCAAAAAAATTGAATTTTCTACGAAACGTGTAGAAATATTTGGCCGATCCAAATGGCCGTTTGTATGACAATTACAGGTCTCAACGCCTATTGATAGAGGTATCAATCATCGAAATCGGAGCACATTTGCAGATTTTAGAATTTTGTGGCTCTGAATTTGTGGGCAATAAATAGTTCAGTTGATTTTCAAAAAAATTGAATTTTCTACGAAACATGTAGAAATAATCGACCTATCCAAATGGCCGTTTGTATGACAATTACAGGTCTCAACGCCTATTGATAGAGGTATCAATCATCGAAATCGGAGCACATTTGCAGATTTTCGAATTTTGTGGCTCTGAATTTGTGGGCTATAGTTCAGTTGATTTTCAAAAAAATCGAATTTTCTACGAAACATGTAGAAATATTCGACCGATCCAAATGGCCGTTTGTATGACAATTACAGGTTTCAACGCCTATTGATAGAGGTATCAATCATCGAAATCGGAGCACATTTGCAGATTTTCGAATTTTGTGGCTCTGAATTTGTGGGCTATAGTTCAGTTGATTTTCAAAAAAATTGAATTTTTTACGAAACGTGTAGAAATATTCGACCGATCCAAATGGCCGTTTGTATGACAATTACAGGTCTCAACGCCTATTGATAGAGGTATCAATCATCGAAATCAGAGTACATTTGAAGATTTCGAAATTTGGGGCTCTGAATTTGTGGGCTTTAGTTCAGTTGATTTTCAAAAAAATTCAATCATCGAGATCGGAGCACATTTGCAGATTTCCGAATTTTGTGGCTCTGAATTTGTGGGCTATAGTTCAGTTGATTTTCAAAAAAAAATTATTTTCCACGAAATGTCTAGAAATATTCGACCGACCCAAATGGCCGTTTGTATGACAATTACAGGTCTCAACGCCTATTGGTAGACGTATCAATCATCGAAATCGGAGCACATTTGCAGATTTTCGAATTTTGTAGCTCTGAATTTGTGGGCTATAGTTCAGTTGATTTTCAAAAAAATTCAATCATCGAGATCGTAGCACATTTGCAGATTTCCGAATTTTGTGGCTCTGAATTTGTGGGCTGTAGTTCAGTTGATTTTCAAAAAAATTCAATTTTCCACGGAACGTGTCGGAATATTCGACTGATCCAAATGGCCGTTTGTATGACAATTACAGGTCTCAACGCCTATTGATAGAGGTATCAATCATCGAAATCGGAGCACATTTGCAGATTTTCGAATTTTGTGGCTCTGAATTTGTGGGCTATAGTTCAGTTGATTTTCAAAAAAATTCAATTTTCCACGGAACGTGTCGGAATATTCGACCGATCCAAATGGCCGTTTGTATGACAATTACAGGTCTCAACGCCTATTGATAGAGGTATCAATCATCGAAATCGGAGCACATTTGAAGATTTTCGATTTTTGTGGCTCTGAAGTTGTGGGTTACAGTTCAGTTGATTTTCAAAAAAATTGAATTTTCTACGAAACGTGTAGAAATATTTGACCGATCCAAATGGCCGTTTGTATGACAATTACAGGTCTCAACGCCTATTGATAGAGGTACCAATCATCGAAATCGGAGCACATTTGAAGATTTTCGATTTTTGTGGCTCTGAATTTGTGGGCTATAGTTCAGTTGATTTTCAAAAAAATTGAATTTTCTACGAAACGTGTAGTAACATTTGACCGATCCAAATGGCCGTTTGTATGACAATTATAGGTCTCAACGCCTATTGATAGAGGTATCAATCATCGAAATCGGATCACATTTGAAGATTTCGAAATTTGGGGCTCTGAATTTGTGGGCTATAGTTCAGTTGATTTTCAAAAAAATTCAATAATCGAGATCGGAGCACATTTGCAGATTTCCGAATTTTGTGGCTCTGAATTTGTGGGCTATAGTTCAGTTGATTTTCAAAAAAATTGAATTTTCTACGAAACGTGTAGTAACATTTGACCGATCCAAATGGCCGTTTGTTTGACAATTACAGGTCTCAACGCCTATTGATAGAGGTACCAATCATCGAAATCGGAGCACATTTGAAGATTTTCGATTTTTGTGGCTCTGAATTTGTGGGCTATAGTTCAGTTGATTTTCAAAAAAATTGAATTTTCTACGAAACGTGTAGTAACATTTGACCGATCCAAATGGCCGTTTGTATGACAATTATAGGTCTCAACGCCTATTGATAGAGGTATCAATCATCGAAATCGGATCACATTTGAAGATTTCGAAATTTGGGGCTCTGAATTTGTGGGCTATAGTTCAGTTGATTTTCAAAAAAATTCAATAATCGAGATCGGAGCACATTTGCAGATTTCGAATTTTGTGGCTCTGAATTTGTGGGCTATAGTTCAGTTGATTTTCAAAAAAATTGAATTTTCTACGAAACGTGTAGTAACATTTGACCGATCCAAATGGCCGTTTGTATGACAATTACAGGTCTCAACGCCTATTGATAGAGGTACCAATCATCGAAATCGGAGCACATTTGAAGATTTTCGAATTTTGTGGCTCTGAATTTGTGGGCTATAGTTCAGTTGATTTTCAAAAAAATTGAATTTTCTACGAAACGTGTAGTAACATTTGACCGATCCAAATGGCCGTTTGTATGACAATTACAGGTCTCAACGCCTATTGATAGAGGTACCAATCATCGAAATCGGAGCACATTTGAAGATTTTCGAATTTTGTGGCTCTGAATTTGTGGGCTATAGTTCAGTTGATTTTCAAAAAAATTGAATTTTCTACGAAACGTGTAGAAATATTTGACCGATCCAAATGGCCGTTTGTATGACAATTACAGGTCTCAACGCCTATTGATAGAGGTATCAATCATCGAAATCGGAGCACATTTGCAGATTTTCGAATTTTGTGGCTCTGAATTTGTGGGCTATAGTTCAGTTGATTTTCAAAAAAATTGAATTTTCTATTTGCCCGATTGTATGACAATTACAGGTCTCAACGCCTATTGATAGAGGTACCAATCATCGAAATCGGAGCACATTTGAAGATTTTCGATTTTTGTGGCTCTGAATTTGTGGGCTATAGTTCAGTTGATTTTCAAAAAAATTGAATTTTCTACGAAACGTGTAGAAACATTTGACCGATCCAAATGGCCGTTTGTATGACAATTACAGGTCTCAACGCCTATTGATAGAGGTACCAATCATCGAAATCGGAGCACATTTGAAGATTTTCGATTTTTGTGGCTCTGAATTTGTGGGCTATAGTTCAGTTGATTTTCAAAAAAATTGAATTTTCTATTTGGCCGTTTGTATGACAATTACAGGTCTCAACGCCTATTGATAGAGGTACCAATCATCGAAATCGGAGCACATTTGAAGATTTTCGATTTTTGTGGCTCTGAATTTGTGGGCTATAGTTCAGTTGATTTTCAAAAAAATTGAATTTTCTATTTGGCCGTTTGTATGACAATTACAGGTCTCAACGCCTATTGATAGAGGTACCAATCATCGAAATCGGAGCACATTTGAAGATTTTCGATTTTTGTGGCTCTGAATTTGTGGGCTATAGTTCAGTTGATTTTCAAAAAATTGAATTTTCTACGAAACGTGTAGTAACATTTGACCGATCCAAATGGCCGTTTGTATGACAATTACAGGTCTCAACGCCTATTGATAGAGGTACCAATCATCGAAATCGGAGCACATTTGCAGATTTTCGAATTTTGTGGCTCTGAATTTGTGGGCTATAGTTCAGTTGATTTTCAAAAAAATTGAATTTTCTGCGAAACGTGTAGAAACATTTGACCGATCCAAATGGCCATTTGTATGACAATTATAGGTCTCAACGCCTATTGATAGAGGTATCAATCATCGAAATCGGAGTACATTTGCAGATTTTCGATTTTTGTGGCTCTGAATTTGTGGGCTATAGTTCAGTTGAATTTAAAAAAAATTGAATTTTCTACGAAACGTGTAGAAATATTTGACCGATCCAAATGGCCGTTTGTATGACAATTACAGGTCTCAACGCCTATTGATAGAGGTATCAATCATCGAAATCGGAGCACATTTGCAGATTTTCGAATTTTGTGGTTCTGAATTTGTGGGCTATAGTTCAGTTGATTTTCAAAAAAATTGAATTTTCTACGGAACGTGTCGGAATATTCAACCGATCCAAATGGCCGTTTGTATGACAATTATAGGTCTCAACGCCTATTGATAGAGGTATCAATCATCGAAATCGGAGCACATTTGCAGATTTTCGATTTTTGTGGCTCTGAATTTGTGGGCTATAGTTCAGTTGATTTTCAAAAAAATTGAATTTTCTACGAAACGTGTAGAAATATTTGGCCGATCCAAATGGCCGTTTGTATGACAATTACAGGTCTCAACGCCTATTGATAGAGGTATCAATCATCGAAATCGGAGCACATTTGCAGATTTTCGAATTTTGTGGCTCTGAATTTGTGGGCTATAGTTCAGTTGATTTTCAAAAAAATTGAATTTTCTACGAAACGTGTAGAAATATTTGGCCGATCCAAATGGCCGTTTGTATGACAATTACAGGTCTCAACGCCTATTGATAGAGGTACCAATCATCGAAATCGGAGCACATTTGAAGATTTTCGATTTTTGTGGCTCTGAATTTGTGGGCTATAGTTCAGTTGATTTTCAAAAAAATTGAATTTTCTACGAAACGTGTAGAAACATTTGACCGATCCAAATGGCCGTTTGTATGACAATTACAGGTCTCAACGCCTATTGATAGAGGTACCAATCATCGAAATCGGAGCACATTTGAAGATTTTCGATTTTTGTGGCTCTGAATTTGTGGGCTATAGTTCAGTTGATTTTCAAAAAAATTGAATTTTCTACGAAACGTGTAGAAACATTTGACCGATCCAAATGGCCATTTGTATGACAATTACAGGTCTCAACGCCTATTGATAGAGGTATCAATCATCGAAATCGGAGCACATTTGCAGATTTTCGAATTTTGTGGTTCTGAATTTGTGGGCTATAGTTCAGTTGATTTTCAAAAAAATTGAATTTTCTACGGAACGTGTCGGAATATTCAACCGATCCAAATGGCCGTTTGTATGACAATTATAGGTCTCAACGCCTATTGATAGAGGTATCAATCATCGAAATCGGAGCACATTTGCAGATTTTCGAATTTTGTGGCTCTGAATTTGTGGGCTATAGTTCAGTTGATTTTCAAAAAAATTGAATTTTCTACGAAACGTGTAGAAACATTTGACCGATCCAAATGGCCATTTGTATGACAATTACAGGTCTCAACGCCTATTGATAGAGGTATCAATCATCGAAATCGGAGTACATTTGCAGATTTTCGATTTTAGTGGCTCTGAATTTGTGGGCTATAGTTCAGTTGATTTTAAAAAAAATTGAATTTTCTACGAAACGTGTAGAAATATTTGACCGATCCAAATGGCCGTTTGTATGACAATTACAGGTCTCAACGCCTATTGATAGAGGTATCAATCATCGAAATCGGAGCACATTTGCAGATTTTCGAATTTTGTGGTTCTGAATTTGTGGGCTATAGTTCAGTTGATTTTCAAAAAAATTGAATTTTCTACGGAACGTGGCGGAATATTCAACCGATCCAAATGGCCGTTTGTATGACAATTATAGGTCTCAACGCCTATTGATAGAGGTATCAATCATCGAAATCGGAGCACATTTGAAGATTTTCGATTTTTGTGGCTCTGAATTTGTGGGCTATAGTTCAGTTGATTTTCAAAAAAATTGAATTTTCTACGAAACGTGTAGAAATATTTGGCCGATCCAAATGGCCGTTTGTATGACAATTACAGGTCTCAACGCCTATTGATAGAGGTATCAATCATCGAAATCGGAGCACATTTGCAGATTTTCGAATTTTGTGGCTCTGAATTTGTGGGCTATAGTTCAGTTGATTTTCAAAAAAATTGAATTTTCTACGGAACGTGTCGGAATATTCAACCGATCCGAATGGCCGTTTGTATGACAATTATAGGTCTCAACGCCTATTGATAGAGGTATCAATCATCGAAATCGGAGCACATTTGAAGATTTTCGATTTTTGTGGCTCTGAATTTGTGGGCTATAGTTCAGTTGATTTTCAAAAAAATTGAATTTTCTACGAAACGTGTAGAAATATTTGGCCGATCCAAATGGCCGTTTGTATGACAATTACAGGTCTCAACGCCTATTGATAGAGGTACCAATCATCGAAATCGGAGCACATTTGAAGATTTTCGATTTTTGTGGCTCTGAATTTGTGGGCTATAGTTCAGTTGATTTTCAAAAAAATTGAATTTTCTACGAAACGTGTAGAAACATTTGACCGATCCAAATGGCCATTTGTATGACAATTACAGGTCTCAACGCCTATTGATAGAGGTATCAATCATCGAAATCGGAGCACATTTGCAGATTTTCGAATTTTGTGGCTCTGAATTTGTGGGCTATAGTTCAGTTGATTTTCAAAAAAATTGAATTTTCTACGGAACGTGTCGGAATATTCAACCGATCCAAATGGCCGTTTGTATGACAATTATAGGTCTCAACGCCTATTGATAGAGGTATCAATCATCGAAATCGGAGCACATTTGAAGATTTTCGATTTTTGTGGCTCTGAATTTGTGGGCTATAGTTCAGTTGATTTTCAAAAAAATTGAATTTTCTACGAAACGTGTAGAAATATTTGGCCGATCCAAATGGCCGTTTGTATGACAATTACAGGTCTCAACGCCTATTGATAGAGGTACCAATCATCGAAATCGGAGCACATTTGAAGATTTTCGATTTTTGTGGCTCTGAATTTGTGGGCTATAGTTCAGTTGATTTTCAAAAAAATTGAATTTTCTACGAAACGTGTAGAAACATTTGACCGATCCAAATGGCCATTTGTATGACAATTACAGGTCTCAACGCCTATTGATAGAGGTATCAATCATCGAAATCGGAGTACATTTGCAGATTTTCGATTTTAGTGGCCCTGAATTTGTGGGCTATAGTTCAGTTGATTTTAAAAAAAATTGAATTTTCTACGAAACGTGTAGAAATATTTGACCGATCCAAATGGCCGTTTGTATGACAATTATAGGTCTCAACGCCTATTGATAGAGGTATCAATCATCGAAATCGGAGCACATTTGAAGATTTTCGAATTTTGTGGTTCTGAATTTGTGGGCTATAGTTCAGTTGATTTTCAAAAAAATTGAATTTTCTACGGAACGTGTCGGAATATTCAACCGATCCAAATGGCCGTTTGTATGACAATTATAGGTCTCAACGCCTATTGATAGAGGTATCAATCATCGAAATCGGAGCACATTTGCAGATTTTCGAATTTTGTGGCTCTGAATTTGTGGGCTATAGTTCAGTTGATTTTCAAAAAAATTGAATTTTCTACGAAACGTGTAGAAACATTTGACCGATCCAAATGGCCATTTGTATGACAATTACAGGTCTCAACGCCTATTGATAGAGGTATCAATCATCGAAATCGGAGTACATTTGCAGATTTTCGATTTTAGTGGCTCTGAATTTGTGGGCTATAGTTCAGTTGATTTTAAAAAAAATTGAATTTTCTACGGAACGTGTAGAAATATTTGACCGATCCAAATGGCCGTTTGTATGACAATTATAGGTCTCAACGCCTATTGATAGAGGTATCAATCATCGAAATCGGAGCACATTTGCAGATTTTCGAATTTTGTGGCTCTGAATTTGTGGGCTATAGTTCAGTTGATTTTCAAAAAAATTGAATTTTCTATTTGGCCGTTTGTATGACAATTACAGGTCTCAACGCCTATTGATAGAGGTACCAATCATCGAAATCGGAGCACATTTGAAGATTTTCGATTTTTGTGGGTCTGAATTTGTGGGCTATAGTTCAGTTGATTTTCAAAAAAATTGAATTTTCTACGAAACGTGTAGAAACATTTGACAGATCCAAATGGCCGTTTGTATGACAATTACAGGTCTCAACGCCTATTGATAGAGGTACCAATCATCGAAATCGGAGCACATTTGAAGATTTTCGATTTTTGTGGCTCTGAATTTGTGGGCTATAGTTCAGTTGATTTTCAAAAAAATTGAATTTTCTATTTGGCCGTTTGTATGACAATTACAGGTCTCAACGCCTATTGATAGAGGTACCAATCATCGAAATCGGAGCACATTTGAAGATTTTCGATTTTTGTGGCTCTGAATTTGTGGGCTATAGTTCAGTTGATTTTCAAAAAAATTGAATTTTCTACGAAACGTGTAGAAACATTTGACCGATCCAAATGGCCATTTGTATGACAATTACAGGTCTCAACGCCTATTGATAGAGGTATCAATCATCGAAATCGGAGCACATTTGCAGATTTTCGAATTTTGTGGTTCTGAATTTGTGGGCTATAGTTCAGTTGATTTTCAAAAAAATTGAATTTTCTACGGAACGTGTCGGAATATTCAACCGATCCAAATGGCCGTTTGTATGACAATTATAGGTCTCAACGCCTATTGATAGAGGTATCAATCATCGAAATCGGAGCACATTTGCAGATTTTCGAATTTTGTGGTTCTGAATTTGTGGGCTATAGTTCAGTTGATTTTCAAAAAAATTGAATTTTCTACGGAACGTGTCGGAATATTCAACCGATCCAAATGGCCGTTTGTATGACAATTATAGGTCTCAACGCCTATTGATAGAGGTATCAATCATCGAAATCGGAGCACATTTGCAGATTTTCGAATTTTGTGGCTCTGAATTTGTGGGCTATAGTTCAGTTGATTTTCAAAAAAATTGAATTTTCTATTTGGCCGTTTGTATGACAATTACAGGTCTCAACGCCTATTGATAGAGGTACCAATCATCGAAATCGGAGCACATTTGAAGATTTTCGATTTTTGTGGCTCTGAATTTGTGGGCTATAGTTCAGTTGATTTTCAAAAAAATTGAATTTTCTACGAAACGTGTAGAAACATTTGACCGATCCAAATGGCCGTTTGTATGACAATTACAGGTCTCAACGCCTATTGATAGAGGTACCAATCATCGAAATCGGAGCACATTTGAAGATTTTCGAATTTTGTGGCTCTGAATTTGTGGGCTATAGTTCAGTTGATTTTCAAAAAAATTGAATTTTCTATTTGGCCGTTTGTATGATAATTACAGGTCTCAACGCCTATTGATAGAGGTACCAATCATCGAAATCGGAGCACATTTGAAGATTTTCGATTTTTGTGGCTCTGAATTTGTGGGCTATAGTTCAGTTGATTTTCAAAAAAATTGAATTTTCTACGAAACGTGTAGAAACATTTGACCGATCCAAATGGCCATTTGTATGACAATTACAGGGCTCAACGCCTATTGATAGAGGTATTAATCATCGAAATCGGAGCACATTTGCAGATTTTCGAATTTTGTGGCTCTGAATTTGTGGGCTATAGTTCAGTTGATTTTCAAAAAAATTGAATTTTCTACGGAACGTGTCGGAATATTCAACCGATCCAAATGGCCGTTTGTATGACAATTATAGGTCTCAACGCCTATTGATAGAGGTATCAATCATCGAAATCGGAGCACATTTGCAGATTTTCGAATTTTGTGGCTCTGAATTTGTGGGCTATAGTTCAGTTGATTTTCAAAAAAATTGAATTTTCTACGGAACGTGTCGGAATATTCAACCGATCCAAATGGCCGTTTGTATGACAATTATAGGTCTCAACGCCTATTGATAGAGGTATCAATCATCGAAATCGGAGCACATTTGCAGATTTTCGAATTTTGTGGTTCTGAATTTGTGGGCTATAGTTCAGTTGATTTTCAAAAAAATTGAATTTTCCACGGAATGTGTCGGAATATTCGACTGATCCAAATGGCCGTTTGTATGACAATTATAGGTCTCAACGCCTATTGATAGAGGTATCAATCATCGAAATCGGAGCACATTTGCAGATTTTCGAATTTTGTGGCTCTGAATTTGTGGGCTATAGTTCAGTTGATTTTCAAAAAAATTGAATTTTCTACGGAACGTGTCGGAATATTCAACCGATCCAAATGGCCGTTTGTATGACAATTATAGGTCTCAACGCCTATTGATAGAGGTATCAATCATCGAAATCGGAGCACATTTGCAGATTTTCGAATTTTGTGGTTCTGAATTTGTGGGCTATAGTTCAGTTGATTTTCAAAAAAATTGAATTTTCTACGAAACGTGTAGAAACATTTGACCGA
Organism: Tipula helvola; assembly: GCA_963556165.1. Lineage (NCBI taxonomy): Eukaryota > Metazoa > Arthropoda > Insecta > Diptera > Tipulidae > Tipula > Tipula helvola. The sequence goes on along the minus strand of OY744481.1, from coordinate 67,846,936 downwards.
TCCAAATGGCCATTTGTATGACAATTACAGGTCTCAACGCCTATTGATAGAGGTATCAATCATCGAAATCGGAGCACATTTGCAGATTTTCGAATTTTGTGGTTCTGAATTTGTGGGCTATAGTTCAGTTGATTTTCAAAAAAATTGAATTTTCTACGGAACGTGTCGGAATATTCAACCGATCCAAATGGCCGTTTGTATGACAATTATAGGTCTCAACGCCTATTGATAGAGGTATCAATCATCGAAATCGGAGCACATTTGCAGATTTTCGAATTTTGTGGCTCTGAATTTGTGGGCTATAGTTCAGTTGATTTTCAAAAAAATTGAATTTTCTACGGAACGTGTCGGAATACTCAACCGATCCAAATGGCCGTTTGTATGACAATTATAGGTCTCAACGCCTATTGATAGAGGTATCAATCATCGAAATCGGAGCACATTTGCAGATTTTCGAATTTTGTGGTTCTGAATTTGTGGGCTATAGTTCAGTTGATTTTCAAAAAAATTGAATTTTCTACGGAACGTGTCGGAATATTCAACCGATCCAAATGGCCGTTTGTATGACAATTATAGGTCTCAACGCCTATTGATAGAGGTATCAATCATCGAAATCGGAGCACATTTGCAGATTTTCGAATTTTGTGGCTCTGAATTTGTGGGCTATAGTTCAGTTGATTTTCAAAAAAATTGAATTTTCTATTTGGCCGTTTGTATGACAATTACAGGTCTCAACGCCTATTGATAGAGGTACCAATCATCGAAATCGGAGCACATTTGAAGATTTTCGATTTTTGTGGCTCTGAATTTGTGGGCTATAGTTCAGTTGATTTTCAAAAAAATTGAATTTTCTACGAAACGTGTAGAAACATTTGACCGATCCAAATGGCCGTTTGTATGACAATTACAGGTCTCAACGCCTATTGATAGAGGTACCAATCATCGAAATCGGAGCACATTTGAAGATTTTCGATTTTTGTGGCTCTGAATTTGTGGGCTATAGTTCAGTTGATTTTCAAAAAAATTGAATTTTCTATTTGGCCGTTTGTATGACAATTACAGGTCTCAACGCCTATTGATAGAGGTACCAATCATCGAAATCGGAGCACATTTGAAGATTTTCGATTTTTGTGGCTCTGAATTTGTGGGCTATAGTTCAGTTGATTTTCAAAAAAATTGAATTTTCTACGAAACGTGTAGAAACATTTGACCGATCCAAATGGCCGTTTGTATGACAATTACAGGTCTCAACGCCTATTGATAGAGGTACCAATCATCGAAATCGGAGCACATTTGAAGATTTTCGATTTTTGTGGCTCTGAATTTGTGGGCTATAGTTCAGTTGATTTTCAAAAAAATTGAATTTTCTATTTGGCCGTTTGTATGATAATTACAGGTCTCAACGCCTATTGATAGAGGTACCAATCATCGAAATCGGAGCACATTTGAAGATTTTCGATTTTTGTGGCTCTGAATTTGTGGGCTATAGTTCAGTTGATTTTCAAAAAAATTGAATTTTCTACGAAACGTGTAGAAACATTTGACCGATCCAAATGGCCATTTGTATGACAATTACAGGGCTCAACGCCTATTGATAGAGGTATCAATCATCGAAATCGGAGCACATTTGCAGATTTTCGAATTTTGTGGCTCTGAATTTGTGGGCTATAGTTCAGTTGATTTTCAAAAAAATTGAATTTTCTACGGAACGTGTCGGAATATTCAACCGATCCAAATGGCCGTTTGTATGACAATTATAGGTCTCAACGCCTATTGATAGAGGTATCAATCATCGAAATCGGAGCACATTTGCAGATTTTCGAATTTTGTGGCTCTGAATTTGTGGGCTATAGTTCAGTTGATTTTCAAAAAAATTGAATTTTCTACGGAACGTGTCGGAATATTCAACCGATCCAAATGGCCGTTTGTATGACAATTATAGGTCTCAACGCCTATTGATAGAGGTATCAATCATCGAAATCGGAGCACATTTGCAGATTTTCGAATTTTGTGGTTCTGAATTTGTGGGCTATAGTTCAGTTGATTTTCAAAAAAATTGAATTTTCCACGGAATGTGTCGGAATATTCGACTGATCCAAATGGCCGTTTGTATGACAATTATAGGTCTCAACGCCTATTGATAGAGGTATCAATCATCGAAATCGGAGCACATTTGCAGATTTTCGAATTTTGTGGCTCTGAATTTGTGGGCTATAGTTCAGTTGATTTTCAAAAAAATTGAATTTTCTACGGAACGTGTCGGAATATTCAACCGATCCAAATGGCCGTTTGTATGACAATTATAGGTCTCAACGCCTATTGATAGAGGTATCAATCATCGAAATCGGAGCACATTTGCAGATTTTCGAATTTTGTGGTTCTGAATTTGTGGGCTATAGTTCAGTTGATTTTCAAAAAAATTAGTTTTCCACGGAATGTGTCGGAATATTCGACTGATCCAAATGGCCGTTTGTATGACAATTACAGGTCTCAACGCCTATTGATAGAGGTATCAATCATCGAAATCGGAGCACATTTGCAGATTTTAGAATTTTGTGGCTCTGAATTTGTGGGCAATAAATAGTTCAGTTGATTTTCAAAAAAATTGAATTTTCTACGAAACATGTAGAAATAATCGACCTATCCAAATGGCCGTTTGTATGACAATTACAGGTTTCAACGCCTATTGATAGAGGTATCAATCATCGAAATCGGAGCACATTTGCAGATTTTCGAATTTTGTGGCTCTGAATTTGTGGGCTATAGTTCAGTTGATTTTCAAAAAAATTGAATTTTTTACGAAACGTGTAGAAATATTCGACCGATCCAAATGGCCGTTTGTATGACAATTACAGGTCTCAACGCCTATTGATAGAGGTATCAATCATCGAAATCAGAGCACATTTGAAGATTTCGAAATTTGGGGCTCTGAATTTGTGGGCTTTAGTTCAGTTGATTTTCAAAAAAATTCAATCATCGAGATCGGAGCACATTTGCAGATTTCCGAATTTTGTGGCTCTGAATTTGTGGGCTATAGTTCAGTTGATTTTCAAAAAAAATTTATTTTCCACGAAATGTCTAGAAATATTCGACCGACCCAAATGGCCGTTTGTATGACAATTACAGGTCTCAACGCCTATTGGTAGACGTATCAATCATCGAAATCGGAGCACATTTGCAGATTTTCGATTTTCAAAAAAATTCAATCATCGAGATCGTAGCACATTTGCAGATTTCCGAATTTTGTGGCTCTGAATTTGTGGGCTATAGCTCAGTTGATTTTCAAAAAAATTGAATTTTCTACGAAACGTGTAGTAACATTTGACCGATCCAAATGGCCGTTTGTATGACAATTATAGGTCTCAACGCCTATTGATAAAGGTACCAATCATCGAAATCGGAGCACATTTGAAGATTTTCGAATTTTGTGGCTCTGAATTTGTGGGCTATAGTTCAGTTGATTTTCAAAAAAATTCAATTTTCCACGGAACGTGTCGGAATATTCGACTGATCCAAATGGCCGTTTGTATGACAATTACAGGTCTCAACGCCTATTGATAGAGGTATCAATCATCGAAATCGGAGCACATTTGCAGATTTTCGAATTTTGTGGCTCTGAATTTGTGGGCTATAGTTCAGTTGATTTTCAAAAAAATTGAATTTTCCACGGAACGTGTCGGAATATTCGACCGATCCAAATGGCCGTATGTATGACAATTACAGGTCTCAACGCCTATTGATAGAGGTATCAATCATCGAAATCGGAGCACATTTGAAGATTTTCGATTTTTGTGGCTCTGAAGTTGTGGGTTACAGTTCAGTTGATTTTCAAAAAAATTGAATTTTCTACGAAACGTGTAGAAATATTTGACCGATCCAAATGGCCGTTTGTATGACAATTACAGGTCTCAACGCCTATTGATAGAGGTACCAATCATCGAAATCGGAGCACATTTGAAGATTTTCGATTTTTGTGGCTCTGAATTTGTGGGCTATAGTTCAGTTGATTTTCAAAAAAATTGAATTTTCTACGAAACGTGTAGTAACATTTGACCGATCCAAATGGCCGTTTGTATGACAATTATAGGTCTCAACGCCTATTGATAGAGGTATCAATCATCGAAATCGGAGCACATTTGAAGATTTCGAAATTTGGGGCTCTGAATTTGTGGGCTATAGTTCAGTTGATTTTCAAAAAAATTCAATAATCGAGATCGGAGCACATTTGCAGATTTCGAATTTTGTGGCTCTGAATTTGTGGGCTATAGTTCAGTTGATTTTCAAAAAAATTGAATTTTTCACGAAATGTCTAGAAATATTCGACCGACCCAAATGGCCGTTTGTATGACAATTACAGGTCTCAACGCCTATTGGTAGACGTATCAATCATCGAAATCGGAGCACATTTGCAGATTTTCGAATTTTGTAGCTCTGAATTTGTGGGCTATAGTTCAGTTGATTTTCAAAAAAATTCAATCATCGAGATCGGAGCACATTTGCAGATTTCCGAATTTTGTGGCTCTGAATTTGTGGGCTATAGTTCAGTTGATTTTCAAAAAAATTGAATTTTCTACGAAACGTGTAGTAACATTTGACCGATCCAAATGGCCGTTTGTTTGACAATTACAGGTCTCAACGCCTATTGATAGAGGTACCAATCATCGAAATCGGAGCACATTTGAAGATTTTCGATTTTTGTGGCTCTGAATTTGTGGGCTATAGTTCAGTTGATTTTCAAAAAAATTGAATTTTCTACGAAACGTGTAGTAACATTTGACCGATCCAAATGGCCGTTTGTATGACAATTATAGGTCTCAACGCCTATTGATAGAGGTATCAATCATCGAAATCGGATCACATTTGAAGATTTCGAAATTTGGGGCTCTGAATTTGTGGGCTATAGTTCAGTTGATTTTCAAAAAAATTCAATAATCGAGATCGGAGCACATTTGTAGATTTCGAATTTTGTGGCACTGAATTTGTGGGCTATAGTTCAGTTGATTTTCAAAAAAATTGAATTTTCTACGATACGTGTAGGAACATTTGACCGATCCAAATGGCCGTTTGTATGACAATTACAGGTCTCAACGCCTATTGATAGAGGTACCAATCATCGAAATCGGAGCACATTTGAAGATTTTCGATTTTTGTGGCTCTGAATTTGTGGGCTATAGTTCAGTTGATTTTCAAAAAAATTGAATTTTCTACGAAACGTGTAGTAACATTTGACCGATCCAAATGGCCGTTTGTATGACAATTACAGGTCTCAACGCCTATTGATAGAGGTACCAATCATCGAAATCGGAGCACATTTGAAGATTTTCGAATTTTGTGGCTCTGAATTTGTGGGCTATAGTTCAGTTGATTTTCAAAAAAATTGAATTTTCTACGATACGTGTAGTAACATTTGACCGATCCAAATGGCCGTTTGTATGACAATTACAGGTCTCAACGCCTATTGATAGAGGTACCAATCATCGAAATCGGAGCACATTTGAAGATTTTCGAATTTTGTGGCTCTGAATTTGTGGGCTATAGTTCAGTTGATTTTCAAAAAAATTGAATTTTCTATTTGGCCGTTTGTATGACAATTACAGGTCTCAACGCCTATTGATAGAGGTACCAATCATCGAAATCGGAGCACATTTGAGGATTTTCGATTTTTGTGGCTCTGAATTTGTGGGCTATAGTTCAGTTGATTTTCAGAAAAAATGAATTTTCTACGAAACGTGTAGAAACATTTGACCGATCCAAATGGCCGCTTGTATGACAATTACAGGTCTCAACGCCTATTGATAGAGGTATCAATCATCGAAATCGGAGCACATTTGCAGATTTTCGAATTTTGTGGCTCTGAATTTGTGGGCTATAGTTCAGTTGATTTTCAAAAAAATTGAATTTTCCACGGAACGTGTCGGAATATTCAACCGATCCAAATGGCCGTTTGTATGACAATTATAGGTCTCAACGCCTATTGATAGAGGTATCAATCATCGAAATCGGAGCACATTTGCAGATTTTCGAATTTTGTGGTTCTGAATTTGTGGGCTATAGTTCAGTTGATTTTCAAAAAAATTGAATTTTCTACGAAACGTGTAGAAACATTTGACCGATCCAAATGGCCGTTTGTATGACAATTACAGGTCTCAACGCCTATTGATAGAGGTACCAATCATCGAAATCGGAGCACATTTGAAGATTTTCGATTTTTGTGGCTCTGAATTTGTGGGCTATAGTTCAGTTGATTTTCAAAAAAATTGAATTTTCTATTTGGCCGTTTGTATGACAATTACAGGTCTCAACGCCTATTGATAGAGGTACCAATCATCGAAATCGGAGCACATTTGAAGATTTTCGATTTTTGTGGCTCTGAATTTGTGGGCTATAGTTCAGTTGATTTTCAAAAAAATTGAATTTTCTACGAAACGAGTAGAAACATTTGACCGATCCAAATGGCCGTTTGTATGACAATTATAGGTCTCAACGCCTATTGATAGAGGTATCAATCATCGAAATCGGAGCACATTTGCAGATTTTCGAATTTTGTGGTTCTGAATTTGTGGGCTATAGTTCAGTTGATTTTCAAAAAAATTGAATTTTCTACGAAACGTGTAGAAATATTTGACCGATCCAAATGGCCGTTTGTATGACAATTACAGGTCTCAACGCCTATTGATAGAGGTATCAATCATCGAAATCGGAGCACATTTGCAGATTTTCGAATTTTGTGGCTCTGAATTTGTGGGCTATAGTTCAGTTGATTTTCAAAAAAATTGAATTTTCTATTTGGCCGTTTGTATGACAATTACAGGTCTCAACGCCTATTGATAGAGGTACCAATCATCGAAATCGGAGCACATTTGAAGATTTTCGATTTTTGTGGCTCTGAATTTGTGGGATATAGTTCAGTTGATTTTCAAAAAAATTGAATTTTCTACGAAACGTGTAGAAACATTTGACCGATCCAAATGGCCGTTTGTATGACAATTACAGGTCTCAACGCCTATTGATAGAGGTACCAATCATCGAAATCGGAGCACATTTGAAGATTTTCGATTTTTGTGGCTCTGAATTTGTGGGCTATAGTTCAGTTGATTTTCAAAAAAATTGAATTTTCTACGGAACGTTTCGGAATATTCAACCGATCCAAATGGCCGTTTGTATGACAATTATAGGTCTCAACGCCTATTGATAGAGGTATCAATCATCGAAATCGGAGCACATTTGCAGATTTTCGAATTTTGTGGTTCTGAATTTGTGGGCTATAGTTCAGTTGATTTTCAAAAAAATTGAATTTTCTACGAAACGTGTAGAAATATTTGACCGATCCAAATGGCCGTTTGTATGACAATTACAGGTCTCAACGCCTATTGATAGAGGTATCAATCATCGAAATCGGAGCACATTTGCAGATTTTCGAATTTTGTGGCTCTGAATTTGTGGGCTATAGTTCAGTTGATTTTCAAAAAAATTGAATTTTCTATTTGGCCGTTTGTATGACAATTACAGGTCTCAACGCCTATTGATAGAGGTACCAATCATCGAAATCGGAGCACATTTGAAGATTTTCGATTTTTGTGGCTCTGAATTTGTGGGATATAGTTCAGTTGATTTTCAAAAAAATTGAATTTTCTACGAAACGTGTAGAAACATTTGACCGATCCAAATGGCCGTTTGTATGACAATTACAGGTCTCAACGCCTATTGATAGAGGTACCAATCATCGAAATCGGAGCACATTTGAAGATTTTCGATTTTTGTGGCTCTGAATTTGTGGGCTATAGTTCAGTTGATTTTCAAAAAAAATTGAATTTTCTATTTGGCCGTTTGTATGACAATTACAGGTCTCAACGCCTATTGATAGAGGTACCAATCATCGAAATCGGAGCACATTTGAAGATTTTCGATTTTTGTGGCTCTGAATTTGTGGGCTATAGTTCAGTTGATTTTCAAAAAAATTGAATTTTCTACGGAACGTTTCGGAATATTCAACCGATCCAAATGGCCGTTTGTATGACAATTATAGGTCTCAACGCCTATTGATAGAGGTATCAATCATCGAAATCGGAGCACATTTGCAGATTTTCGAATTTTGTGGCTCTGAATTTGTGGACTATAGTTCAGTTGATTTTCAAAAAAATTGAATTTTCTACGGAACGTGTCGGAATATTCAACCGATCCAAATGGCCGTTTGTATGACAATTATAGGTCTCAACGCCTATTGATAGAGGTATCAATCATCGAAATCGGAGCACATTTGAAGATTTTCGATTTTAGTGGCTCTGAATTTGTGGGCTATAGTTCAGTTGATTTTCAAAAAAATTGAATTTTCCACGGAACGTGTCGGAATATTCGACTGATCCAAATGGCCGTTTGTATGACAATTACAGGTCTCAACGCCTATTGATAGAGGTATCAATCATCGAAATCGGAGCACATTTGCAGATTTTAGAATTTTGTGGCTCTGAATTTGTGGGCTATAGTTCGGTTGATTTTCAAAAAAATTGAATTTTCTACGAAACATGTAGAAATAATCGACCTATCCAAATGGCCGTTTGTATGACAATTACAGGTCTCAACGCCTATTGATAGAGGTATCAATAATCGAAATCGGAGCACATTTGCAGATTTTCGAATTTTGTGGCTCTGAATTTGTGGGCTATAGTTCGGTTGATTTTCAAAAAAATTGAATTTTCTACGAAACATATAGAAATAATCGACCTATCCAAATGGCCGTTTGTATGACAATTACAGGTCTCAACGCCTATTGATAGAGGTATCAATCATCGAAATCGGAGCACATTTGCAGATTTTCGAATTTTGTGGCTCTGAATTTGTGGGCTATAGTTCAGTTGATTTTCAAAAAAATCGAATTTTCTACGAAACATGTAGAAATATTCGACCGATCCAAATGGCCGTTTGTATGACAATTACAGGTTTCAACGCCTATTGATAGAGGTATCAATCATCGAAATCGGAGCACATTTGCAGATTTTCGAATTTTGTGGCTCTGAATTTGTGGGCTATAGTTCAGTTGATTTTCAAAAAAATTGAATTTTTTACGAAACGTGTAGAAATATTCGACCGATCCAAATGGCCGTTTGTATGACAATTACAGGTCTCAACGCCTATTGATAGAGGTATCAATCATCGAAATCAGAGCACATTTGAAGATTTCGAAATTTGGGGCTCTGAATTTGTAAGCTTTAGTTCAGTTGATTTTCAAAAAAATTCAATCATCGAGATCGGAGCACATTTGCAGATTTCCGAATTTTGTGGCTCTGAATTTGTGGGCTATAGTTCAGTTGATTTTCAAAAAAAATTTATTTTCCACGAAATGTCTAGAAATATTCGACCGACCCAAATGGCCGTTTGTATGACAATTACAGGTCTCAACGCCTATTGGTAGACGTATCAGTCATCGAAATCGGAGCACATTTGCAGATTTTCGAATTTTGTAGCTCTGAATTTGTGGGCTATAGTTCAGTTGATTTTCAAAAAAATTCAATCATCGAGATCGGAGCACATTTGCAGATTTCCGAATTTTGTGGCTCTGAATTTGTGGGCTATAGTTCAGTTGATTTTCAAAAAAATTGAATTTTCTACGAAACGTGTAGTAACATTTGACCGATCCAAATGGCCGTTTGTTTGACAATTACAGGTCTCAACGCCTATTGATAGAGGTACCAATCATCGAAATCGGAGCACATTTGAAGATTTTCGATTTTTGTGGCTCTGAATTTGTGGGCTATAGTTCAGTTGATTTTCAAAAAAATTGAATTTTCTACGAAACGTGTAGAACATTTGACCGATCCAAATGGCCGTTTGTATGACAATTATAGGTCTCAACGCCTATTGATAGAGGTATCAATCATCGAAATCGGAGCACATTTGAAGATTTCGAAATTTGGGGCTCTGAATTTGTGGGCTATAGTTCAGTTGATTTTCAAAAAAATTCAATAATCGAGATCGGAGCACATTTGCAGATTTCGAATTTTGTGGCTCTGAATATGTGGGCTATAGTTCAGTTGATTTTCAAAAAATTGAATTTTCTACGATACGTGTAGAAACATTTGACCGATCCAAATGGCCGTTTGTATGACAATTACAGGTCTCAACGCCTATTGATAGAGGTACCAATCATCGAAATCGGAGCACATTTGAAGATTTTCGATTTTTGTGGCTCTGAATTTGTGGGCTATAGTTCAGTTGATTTTCAAAAAAATTGAATTTTCTACGAAACGTGTAGTAACATTTGACCGATCCAAATGGCCGTTTGTATGACAATTACAGGTCTCAACGCCTATTGATAGAGGTACCAATCATCGAAATCGGAGCACATTTGAAGATTTTCGAATTTTGTGGCTCTGAATTTGTGGGCTATAGTTCAGTTTGATTTCAAAAAAATTGAATTTTCTACGAAACGTGTAGTAACATTTGACCGATCCAAATGGCCGTTTGTATGACAATTACAGGTCTCAACGCCTATTGATAGAGGTACCAATCATCGAAATCGGAGCACATTTGAAGATTTTCGAATTTTTGTGGCTCTGAATTTGTGGGCTATAGTTCAGTTGATTTTCAAAAAAATTGAATTTTCTATTTGGCCGTTTGTATGACAATTACAGGTCTCAACGCCTATTGATAGAGGTACCAATCATCGAAATCGGAGCACATTTGAGGATTTTCGATTTTTGTGGCTCTGAATTTGTGGGCTATAGTTCAGTTGATTTTCAAAAAAAATGAATTTTCTACGAAACGTGTAGAAACATTTGACCGATCCAAATGGCCGCTTGTATGACAATTACAGGTCTCAACGCCTATTGATAGAGGTATCAATCATCGAAATCGGAGCACATTTGCAGATTTTCGAATTTTGTGGCTCTGAATTTGTGGGCTATAGTTCAGTTGATTTTCAAAAAAATTGAATTTTCCACGGAACGTGTCGGAATATTCAACCGATCCAAATGGCCGTTTGTATGACAATTATAGGTCTCAACGCCTATTGATAGAGGTATCAATCATCGAAATCGGAGCACATTTGCAGATTTTCGAATTTTGTGGTTCTGAATTTGTGGGCTATAGTTCAGTTGATTTTCAAAAAAATTGAATTTTCTACGAAACGTGTAGAAACATTTGACCGATCCAAATGGCCGTTTGTATGACAATTACAGGTCTCAACGCCTATTGATAGAGGTACCAATCATCGAAATCGGAGCACATTTGAAGATTTTCGATTTTTGTGGCTCTGAATTTGTGGGCTATAGTTCAGTTGATTTTCAAAAAAATTGAATTTTCTATTTGGCCGTTTGTATGACAATTACAGGTCTCAACGCCTATTGATAGAGGTACCAATCATCGAAATCGGAGCACATTTGAAGATTTTCGATTTTTGTGGCTCTGAATTTGTGGGCTATAGTTCAGTTGATTTTCAAAAAAATTGAATTTTCTACGAAACGTGTAGAAACATTTGACCGATCCAAATGGCCGTTTGTATGACAATTATAGGTCTCAACGCCTATTGATAGAGGTATCAATCATCGAAATCGGAGCACATTTGCAGATTTTCGAATTTTGTGGTTCTGAATTTGTGGGCTATAGTTCAGTTGATTTTCAAAAAAATTGAATTTTCTACGGAACGTGTCGGAATATTCAACCGATCCAAATGGCCGTTTGTATGACAATTATAGGTCTCAACGCCTATTGATAGAGGTATCAATCATCGAAATCGGAGCACATTTGAAGATTTTCGATTTTAGTGGCTCTGAATTTGTGGGCTATAGTTCAGTTGATTTTCAAAAAAATTGAATTTTCTACGAAACGTGTAGAAATATTTGACCGATCCAAATGGCCGTTTGTATGACAATTACAGGTCTCAACGCCTATTGATAGAGGTATCAATCATCGAAATCGGACCACATTTGCAGATTTTCGATTTTTGTGGCTCTAAATTTGTGGGCTATAGTTCAGTTGATTTTCAAAAAAATTGAATTTTCTATTTGGCCGTTTGTATGACAATTACAGGTCTCAACGCCTATTGATAGAGGTACCAATCATCGAAATCGGAGCACATTGAAGATTTTCGATTTTTGTGGCTCTGAATTTGTGGGCTATAGTTCAGTTGATTTTCAAAAAAATTGAATTTTCTACGAAACGTGTAGAAACATTTGACCGATCCAAATGGCCGTTTGTATGACAATTACAGGTCTCAACGCCTATTGATAGAGGTACCAATCATCGAAATCGGAGCACATTTGAAGATTTTCGATTTTTGTGGCTCTGAATTTGTGGGCTATAGTTCAGTTGATTTTCAAAAAAATTGAATTTTCTATTTGGCCGTTTGTATGACAATTACAGGTCTCAACGCCTATTGATAGAGGTACCAATCATCGAAATCGGAGCACATTTGAAGATTTTCGATTTTTGTGGGCTCTGAATTTGTGGGCTATAGGTTCAGTTGATTTTCAAAAAATTGAATTTTCTACGAAACGTGTAGAAACATTTGACCGATCCAAATGGCCGTTTGTATGACAATTACAGGTCTCAACGCCTATTGATAGAGGTATCAATCATCGAAATCGGAGCACATTTGCAGATTTTCGAATTTTGTGGCTCTGAATTTGTGGGCTATAGTTCAGTTGATTTTCAAAAAAATTGAATTTTCTACGGAACGTGTCGGAATATTCAACGATCCAAATGGCCGTTTGTATGACAATTATAGGTCTCAACGCCTATTGATAGAGGTATCAATCATCGAAATCGGAGCACATTTGCAGATTTTCGAATTTTGTGGTTCTGAATTTGTGGGCTATAGTTCAGTTGATTTTCAAAAAAATTGAATTTTCTACGGAACGTGTCGGAATGTTCAACCGATCCAAATGGCCGTTTGTATGACAATTATAGGTCTCAACGCCTATTGATAGAGGTACCAATCATCGAAATCGGAGCACATTTGAAGATTTTCGATTTTTGTGGCTCTGAATTTGTGGGCTATAGTTCAGTTGATTTTCAAAAAAATTGAATTTTCTACGAAACGTGTAGAAATATTTGACCGATCCAAATGGCCGTTTGTATGACAATTACAGGTCTCAACGCCTATTGATAGAGGTATCAATCATCGAAATCGGAGCACATTTGCAGATTTTCGAATTTTGTGGCTCTGAATTTGTGGGCTATAGTTCAGTTGATTTTCAAAAAAATTGAATTTTCTATTTGGCCGTTTGTATGACAATTACAGGTCTCAACGCCTATTGATAGAGGTACCAATCATCGAAATCGGAGCACATTTGAAGATTTTCGATTTTTGTGGCTCTGAATTTGTGGGCTATAGTTCAGTTGATTTTCAAAAAAATTGAATTTTCTACGAAACGTGTAGAAATATTTGACCGATCCAAATGGCCGTTTGTATGACAATTACAGGTCTCAACGCCTATTGATAGAGGTACCAATCATCGAAATCGGAGCACATTTGAAGATTTTCGATTTTTGTGGCTCTGAATTTGTGGGCTATAGTTCAGTTGATTTTCAAAAAAATTGAATTTTCTACGAAACGTGTAGAAATATTTGACCGATCCAAATGGCCGTTTGTATGACAATTACAGGTCTCAACGCCTATTGATAGAGGTATCAATCATCGAAATCGGAGCACATTTGCAGATTTTCGAATTTTGTGGCTCTGAATTTGTGGGCTATAGTTCAGTTGATTTTCAAAAAAATTGAATTTTCTATTTGGCCGTTTGTATGACAATTACAGGTTTCAACGCCTATTGATAGAGGTACCAATCATCGAAATCGGAGCACATTTGAAGATTTTCGATTTTTGTGGCTCTGAATTTGTGGGCTATAGTTCAGTTGATTTTCAAAAAAATTGAATTTTCTACGAAACGTGTAGAAATATTTGACCGATCCAAATGGCCGTTTGTATGACAATTACAGGTCTCAACGCCTATTGATAGAGGTATCAATCATCGAAATCGGAGCACATTTGCAGATTTTCGAATTTTGTGGCTCTGAATTTGTGGGCTATAGTTCAGTTGATTTTCAAAAAATTTAATTTTCTACGGAACGTGTCGGAATATTCAACCGATCCAAATGGCTGTTTGTATGACAATTATAGGTCTCAACGCCTATTGATAGAGGTACCAATCATCGAAATCGGAGCACATTTGAAGATTTTCGATTTTTGTGGCTCTGAATTTGTGGGCTATAGTTCAGTTGATTTTCAAAAAATTGAATTTTCTATTTGGCCGTTTGTATGACAATTACAGGTCTCAACGCCTATTGATAGAGGTACCAATCATCGAAATCGGAGCACATTTGAAGATTTTCGATTTTTGTGGCTCTGAATTTGTGGGCTATAGTTCAGTTGATTTTCAAAAAAATTGAATTTTCTACGGAACGTTTCGGAATATTCAACCGATCCAAATGGCCGTTTGTATGACAATTATAGGTCTCAACGCCTATTGATAGAGGTATCAATCATCGAAATCGGAGCACATTTGCAGATTTTCGAATTTTGTGGCTCTGAATTTGTGGGCTATAGTTCAGTTGATTTTCAAAAAAATTGAATTTTCTACGGAACGTGTCGGAATATTCAACCGATCCAAATGGCCGTTTGTATGACAATTATAGGTCTCAACGCCTATTGATAGAGGTATCAATCATCGAAATCGGAGCACATTTGAAGATTTTCGATTTTAGTGGCTCTGAATTTGTGGGCTATAGTTCAGTTGATTTTCAAAAAAATTGAATTTTCTACGAAACGTGTAGAAATATTTGACCGATCCAAATGGCCGTTTGTATGACAATTACAGGTCTCAACGCCTATTGATAGAGGTATCAATCATCGAAATCGGACCACATTTGCAGATTTTCGATTTTTGTGGCTCTAAATTTGTGGGCTATAGTTCAGTTGATTTTCAAAAAAATTGAATTTTCTATTTGGCCGTTTGTATGACAATTACAGGTCTCAACGCCTATTGATAGAGGTACCAATCATCGAAATCGGAGCACATTTGAAGATTTTCGATTTTTGTGGCTCTGAATTTGTGGGCTATAGTTCAGTTGATTTTCAAAAAAATTGAATTTTCTACGAAACGTGTAGAAACATTTGACCGATCCAAATGGCCGTTTGTATGACAATTACAGGTCTCAACGCCTATTGATAGAGGTACCAATCATCGAAATCGGAGCACATTTGAAGATTTTCGATTTTTGTGGCTCTGAATTTGTGGGCTATAGTTCAGTTGATTTTCAAAAAATTGAATTTTCTATTTGGCCGTTTGTATGGCAATTACAGGTCTCAACGCCTATTGATAGAGGTACCAATCATCGAAATCGGAGCACATTTGAAGATTTTCGATTTTTGTGGCTCTGAATTTGTGGGCTATAGTTCAGTTGATTTTCAAAAAAATTGAATTTTCTACGAAACGTGTAGAAACATTTGACCGATCCAAATGGCCGTTTGTATGACAATTACAGGTCTCAACGCCTATTGATAGAGGTATCAATCATCGAAATCGGAGCACATTTGCAGATTTTCGAATTTTGTGGCTCTGAATTTGTGGGCTATAGTTCAGTTGATTTTCAAAAAAATTGAATTTTCTACGGAACGTGTCGGAATATTCAACCGATCCAAATGGCCGTTTGTATGACAATTATAGGTCTCAACGCCTATTGATAGAGGTATCAATCATCGAAATCGGAGCACATTTGCAGATTTTCGAATTTTGTGGTTCTGAATTTGTGGGCTATAGTTCAGTTGATTTTCAAAAAAATTGAATTTTCTACGGAACGTGTCGGAATGTTCAACCGATCCAAATGGCCGTTTGTATGACAATTATAGGTCTCAACGCCTATTGATAGAGGTACCAATCATCGAAATCGGAGCACATTTGAAGATTTTCGATTTTTGTGGCTCTGAATTTGTGGGCTATAGTTCAGTTGATTTTCAAAAAAATTGAATTTTCTACGAAACGTGTAGAAATATTTGACCGATCCAAATGGCCGTTTGTATGACAATTACAGGTCTCAACGCCTATTGATAGAGGTATCAATCATCGAAATCGGAGCACATTTGCAGATTTTCGAATTTTGTGGCTCTGAATTTGTGGGCTATAGTTCAGTTGATTTTCAAAAAAATTGAATTTTCTATTTTGGCCGTTTGTATGACAATTACAGGTCTCAACGCCTATTGATAGAGGTACCAATCATCGAAATCGGAGCACATTTGAAGATTTTCGATTTTTGTGGCTCTGAATTTGTGGGCTATAGTTCAGTTGATTTTCAAAAAAATTGAATTCTCTACGAAACGTGTAGAAATATTTGACCGATCCAAATGGCCATTTGTATGACAATTACAGGTCTCAACGCCTATTGATAGAGGTACCAATCATCGAAATCGGAGCACATTTGAAGATTTTCGATTTTTGTGGCTCTGAATTTGTGGGCTATAGTTCAGTTGATTTTCAAAAAAATTGAATTTTCTACGAAACGTGTAGAAATATTTGACCGATCCAAATGGCCGTTTGTATGACAATTACAGGTCTCAACGCCTATTGATAGAGGTATCAATCATCGAAATCGGAGCACATTTGCAGATTTTCGAATTTTGTGGCTCTGAATTTGTGGGCTATAGTTCAGTTGATTTTCAAAAAAATTGAATTTTCTATTTGGCCGTTTGTATGACAATTACAGGTTTCAACGCCTATTGATAGAGGTACCAATCATCGAAATCGGAGCACATTTGAAGATTTTCGATTTTTGTGGCTCTGAATTTGTGGGCTATAGTTCAGTTGATTTTCAAAAAAATTGAATTTTCTACGAAACGTGTAGAAATATTTGACCGATCCAAATGGCCGTTTGTATGACAATTACAGGTCTCAACGCCTATTGATAGAGGTATCAATCATCGAAATCGGAGCACATTTGCAGATTTTCGAATTTTGTGGCTCTGAATTTGTGGGCTATAGTTCAGTTGATTTTCAAAAAATTTAATTTTCTACGGAACGTGTCGGAATATTCAACCGATCCAAATGGCTGTTTGTATGACAATTATAGGTCTCAACGCCTATTGATAGAGGTACCAATCATCGAAATCGGAGCACATTTGAAGATTTTCGATTTTTGTGGCTCTGAATTTGTGGGCTATAGTTCAGTTGATTTTCAAAAAAATTGAATTTTCTATTTGGCCGTTTGTATGACAATTACAGGTCTCAACGCCTATTGATAGAGGTACCAATCATCGAAATCGGAGCACATTTGAAGATTTTCGATTTTTGTGGCTCTGAATTTGTGGGCTATAGTTCAGTTGATTTTCAAAAAAATTGAATTTTCTACGAAACGTGTAGAAATATTTGACCGATCCAAATGGCCGTTTGTATGACAATTACAGGTCTCAACGCCTATTGATAGAGGTATCAATCATCGAAATCGGAGCACATTTGCAGATTTCCGAATTTTGTGGCTCTGAATTTGTGGGCTATAGTTCAGTTGATTTTCAAAAAAATTGAATTTTCTATGGAACGTGTCGGAATATTCGACTGCTCCAAATGGCTGTTTGTATGACAATTACAGGTCTCAACGCCTATTGATAGAGGTACCGATCATCGAAATCGGAGCACATTTGAAGATTTTCGATTTTTGTGGCTCTGAATTTGTGGGCTATAGTTCAGTTGATTTTCAAAAAAATTGAATTTTCTATTTGGCCGTTTGTATGACAATTACAGGTTTCAACGCCTATTGATAGAGGTACCAATCATCGAAATCGGAGCACATTTGAAGATTTTCGAATTTTGTGGCTCTGAATTTGTGGGCTATAGTTCAGTTCATTTTCAAAAAAATTGAATTTTCCACGAAACGTGTAGAAATATTCGACCGATCCAAATGGCCGTTGGTATCACAATTACATGTCTCAACGCCTATTGATAGAGGTATCAATGCTGGTACGCATTTTCACAATCATCCGGTGTTCTCATTTTATTCATTGTATCGTCTCCGATCGTCGAAATCTCTAACGTTTTTTCATTTCTGGAATTAATTACCTGTTTTTTTAAATGCTGTTTGAATTACATGTCTTGTATTTTCTCTACAATTTCATGGTGCCGAATGTAAAACAGAAAATGATTCTGCACTGGGAAATTTTTTTTTGCTTCTACAAAGACGCCTAATATTTTTAGCCCAGGGCGCCTAAATATATAAGAACGGCCCTGGTTATAGTTAAAAAATATTTGAATGATCATGAAGAACAGAGTCACCAGAATCAACCATCTGGTTCAATCGAAGAAACGGATTGTGATGTTGACAATGATGCTGTTATTACTCCGTTTGAAAGCACAATTTAGAATTCCTCTTAAGTTGTATCTGGCAAAGGCAATCAGAGCTTCCCAAAGACTCTTGGAATTTAAATTCTTGTCAACCAAAATTAACTATAACAAAGGAGATGAAACTTTATCTATCTCTTTACCGGAACAATATCAAGTACAATAAAACGTATTTACAATTCGTTGATGACCATACAGCCGAGTTCAACTGAATCTGAGCGTGTGTTCTCTATTTCGAGCGCATTCGTCACGAAAAAACGAATTGGCCTATCTGATCATTCTATTTAAGTTTCATGTTTTTTAAAAAAATATTTTAAAAATTAAAATCTTTAATTTCGTTTTGTTTTTTTTTTAATTTATTTGTTAAAATTCTTGAAATTTATATTGGTTATTATAGTTATTATAATTTATTGAAATAAAAATTGTCAATGACAAGTTTACGAATTTTTACTACGAATCCCGAGAGCTCCCGGGAAATCCCGGGATTGCCTAAAACTTAATCCAATATTGTCGAATTTCAATCAAATCGGTTAAGAAATAGGGAAGTTCCATCATACTTGGCCATATTCCACAACTTCACCCAAAAAACAATGTAGAATCCCGCATTCCCAACACACATCTCAAATTTTATAATAATCGGTGAGACCTTATAATCATCTAACGAGAATTTCGATTTATTTAAGGACATCCATAATTCCATCGATTTTGGCGAAAGGCCAAACCACCGAGAAGTGAAGCATCTCCAAACCATTATTGATGCATTGCTTTGATCTATTGTTTTTTTTTGGCCATACCGAGGTTTAAGCTCCTGGATTTGGGCTCGCCTTACGTATAGTCTTTCGTCTCCTCCAACCACGTTGGATTTACTCTCATCCCTCCAAATTATTAAATTACAAAATGCTCCTTAGCAAAAGCAAATCTGTTGGCTACGTTCCGGTTGCTAACTTGTGATTTCCTTTTTAATAAAGCGAAAATGGCTTAATTATAATGCCACCACTGTATCATCCAGATTGAAATTTTTGACAAAATTTTAGTGAAACATGAAAATTGAGAAATTTAAAATTTGCCTAAATGTTCAATGAATAATCGTAGGGCACTACTAAAAGTATCTCTACTATATACCAACCGTAGAGAAATATTTTGATAAAATTATCGTTTCCTGTAAACATTTTCCATAGAGCTCTACAAAATTTTGGTAAAGCTCCACAAATGTTCCTCTACTACAGTTAAATAGAGGCTTTAGAGGAAAACTAGATAGTGAGTTCAAGGTCGAAATATACAAGTTTATTGTTATGCTATTAGTAAGTGATTATTTTAAACCGTTCCTTGCTTATGTAGTTTTTCAGCTGCAACAAAAAACAGGCTTAGAGCGGAAAATGAGAGCATAATTCACAGTTTTTTTTGGCAACTGGAAAACCACATTACTTACGCCTTGAACAGGATTAATCAGTCTTCCTTAGTTTGGTAGCTTACATTTGGGCGAATGTTTTCGTGACTGTACTAAAAGTTTTGCAGCACTTCGTTCAAGATATAGGAGAATTAATGATGTGTCATATACTTCGCCTACAGATGCACAATTATCATTCACTGTGTTCCATTAGAAACAATTTGATACTGCCAAGTACTGCGCGAAATTTCGTGACAGTAGTAAAACATAACCTCAATTTAAATAAAACTGTTAGATTTTGACAAAAAATACGTTGTTCCATTAATAATAATTAGTAAAAATAAGTAATAAATAATTAAACAACAAAATAACGGTACCACCACTCCATCTTTTACTTATGCATTAAAATTAATGTGTATGAAGATAGAAAAATATTTCGAACAATTATAATTTTGTGTTAATTGAAAATTAAACAGAAAAGAATTATACATCGAAGGGTTTTCCAAAAAATATTTGTTGCGAAACTATTTCTTGTTGAATTGTTCAAGTTACAAATTTTCTAGAAAATCATAATTTGCAACCAATTTCACTTAGTTATTGTTCTATCAGCACTTTCACAGTTTTTAGCATTGCTTTTTGATGCATTTTAGAGCATTCCGGCGATTAGTATAATGGTTCTTTTTTTTTAAACAAATAGCGTCTGATTTGAAATTTTAGCTTTGCAATATTGTTATTTTCGTACGAATTACTATTCTGTTTTACGGATGCATAATCCCCAACTATTGTGAAAGTGTTATCTCAATTATTAAAGTGCTCCAGAAGCATAACTACACATAAAACATAAAAACCCAGCACAAATAGAACAATGTTCTATCTCTCAATTTATTTCCATTCCAAGCTAAATAATTAAATTTGAGATATGTTTTGGGACGTTTTGCAGGTACAGAAAAGCAAAAATTATTTGCAGGAAAACAAAAATTTGGTTAATTTATTTTTTTAAATATTTTAAATAACTTAAAATCCGTAATTGAAATAAAATGTTCATTTCATTTTACAAAT